>JAHWGI010001033.1:4260000-4572500 GCA_029379305.1 Frankliniella fusca | reverse complement strand
CGAGCAGTCCCTGAGTTTTGCTAGACATTGTTTTTGGTGGTTTTTGTCCTTTTTTTTCGGCATTTTCCTTTTTCCACACTTTTCTTTTTTCACGCCATGCTGTACTGCTGGATTGACGTTGTAGAGAGGCCCATGAGCTGATGTCAAAGGTCACAGGAGAATACACCTTACCAGCAGACAGTGATATTTTGTTTGCAATGAAATTTCATGATCTTAGAACAACTCCAGTATTTTTTCTTTCCTTCCTTTTTAATTTAAGCAGTACGCTCCGGTCTGTCCCGTCATAGTGTTAAAGCGCTCCCCTCCTCTCTCTCTCTCTCTCTCTCTCTCTCTCTCTCTCTCTCTGTCTCTCTCTCTCTCTCTCTCTTCTCTCTCTCTCTCTCTCTCTCTCTCTCTCTCTCTGTCGCGCACCCAATTCCGCACCGCTTTGTATTCACCTGCACAAACGTTCCCTCGCAGGCCCCGCTGGCCGTGCTGGCCGCACTGCTGCAAATGCCATTTCACAGTCAGACGCAGCGCATGGGAGGGAGGGAGGGAGGGAGGAGGGGGGGGGCACTCTGCAGAGCCGTGGTTCGAAACGGGTACAGAATAGCGGCGCTCGGGGATTGGGGGGGAGGGTGGGGGGGTGGGGGGTCACTTCTCGCCGTCGTGCCGTGAAACACTTCTCTACAACAGGTTCCGTATCCGTTTGGCAAAGGGGCGGAAGTCCTGCTCGCCGCTGCGACACCTCTGGCACCGCTCTCTCCGTGGCGCACTTTGGCTATCCCCCACCACCACCACCTACAATGTTGGCATGAGCCTCTATAACAGACGCAGTGCGCATTCGTCTTTGGGAGCCAGCTGGGCCGGGCCAAGCAGGGCCGCGCCGTAGTGGCCGAGGAGGGGTCCTCAACTCGAAAAAAAAATCAGTGTACACCCTAAAACAAAGTGAGTAAAATTCAGAGAAAATTCAGCAAAAAAATAACTAAAAATCAAGGTAAATAACGAAAAACAGGAACAATCATAAATTTCGGTGTACGCTTGAATTTATAGTATAAAGGACCCCTCGGCGGTGGCCCGCGCCAGGCCGACCAACAAGTGGGAGGATCAAGAGAGATTACCCGGTGCAGGAGATGAAATTGAATCTTTTATATAGATTCGGGGAGAGAGATAGCGAACAGCTGCTATTCGCTGCTGATAGCCCGAGTCATGCGAGATGCGAGCTCTTGGCTCTTGTCGCGAATTTCATTAATTTTCAATGGTGGAAGAAACAAAAAAGGGTTGTAACTATTTTTATGGCTATGGGGCAAAAGTTTCGTTCAAATCAACGCGTCAATGAAAAGCGAAATAATAAATCGGTGGACGCAATTTTTTTCCGGTTTATTCTTTCCGCTCCGGCTTTCATAGACGCCCCGCGGGTCATTGCGGCGCGAGTTTTATGGAATTCCCGCGGGTGGTGGCGGCGAGGAGCGGTAGGGTAGGGAAGCTCAGGGTGGGGGAGGAGAGGGGAGGGAGGTCACACTGGATGATTGAAAAAAAAAAAGGTGGTGGGGGGAGGGGGTCGTCCGGCTTGTTACTGGCGGGGTGGGAGCAGTATGGCGACGGAGGGGCGAGGAGGGTGGTGGCTTAACAAGTTTGATACCTTTTTATTGTTATTTGAGGATTGTCAAACTTCTTTTTTTTTCCTTCGGGAGAGGAGGTAAGACGAGAGGGACAGCCCGTAGGGCCGGGTTTGACGAGATGGTGCGTGAGGGGAGGCGGAGACGGGCGGACACGTCTCGTCCCCCCTCTCCCCCTCCCCCCGCACTCGCTTCACGAAACTTTTCCCAGGTTTCTTTGTAATTTCGTTTTACGACTGTCTTTTTCATTTGTCCGGAAGTTTGTGGAAACCGCTCCACCCGCTCGCTTTTCCCCTCACCTCCCCCCATTAATTAGGTTTCGAGAGGCTCGAGCCGTCCGGTGGACAGCGCCCGCTCAGCTGGCCGCCAGGCCAGGCCCGCCAGACTCGCCAGGCCAGAAGTAGTTAAGCTGCCGCGCCCGCCCCGCCCGCTCCGAACGTAAGGTTGCTATCCTAATCCTAGCCATTTTTCTATCCCGTCCCCTCTCCTGCTCAGCTGGGCTCGGCGGGCATAATCCTTTTGCCCACTCACTCCGAGCGCTTTGATGTGTTCCCCGTGGCACAATGTTGACGTTTCATCGATACGGGCCGCGGCGCGGGAAAAAAAATATATGAATATAACAATGTGTTGCCGGTATAAACAGCAGAGAGCAGAGAAACTGAAAGAGCAGGAGAGAAAAGAGGATGGCATGCGTGGAAACCTCTTCACGCTGTGTTTCCAGTAATAAGAGTGGAACTCATGTCCTATCTCACTGTAAAGCTATACTCTGAGCCTTTCTGCTTTGAGGCTTACGCGGTGAACTTTGACTGTAGACTACGGTGGAAGTTACTGTAAGGTGAGGTAATGGACCTTGATTCAACGTAACACTCTGTTGTATTCACCGTAACTATAGCGGTGAAAATTCATCGTAAAGTGCGGTCACTACGAAAAAAAAATATTCGTAAATTTACGACTTTTTCCGTATTTTGTGATTACGACACAGAGTTGTAAATTTACGAGCGCAGTCGTAAATTTACGACAGCAAATTCTTTCTCGTCAAGGAAAACTAGGTCGACACATGGTGTGAAAAAATTCTCGTAATTATACAACTGGAAGTTGTAACTTTACGACATTTATCATGGAAAATTTTTCCGTAACCCATACGAATATTTTTCAGTGGTGCAGCTGGGTCCTCTGTAGCTAACAGTGGCATTTACCGTGAAAATTCACCGTGATTCTTAGTGCTGAAGGTTTCATGCTTTAGAGAAGTTCACCGTAATATTAAGCAGTGTTCTTTTGTTTAAAATGCTTTTTGCTTGAGAGTGCTGGTGGACAGCACACGGTGTGTGTGTGTGTGTGGCGTATATAAGCACATAAATGTCAGAGGGGGTATGGGTTCTGACATTACTCGAAAAAAGCACCTGGCACTTGCGAGGCCAGCGGGGGGCCAACGGTGCCGTTATGCGTCGAATAATAGCGGCGCCACGTCGGCGTGTTATGGATATTGTGACCGCTGTGGCAGCGGGTGCGGGAGGCGGGTACCCCATCGAATATCAAGCTCGATTTTTTTGTTGGTGTGTGTGTGTGTGTGTGTGTGTGTGTGTGTGTGTGTCTCCTGCTAGTGCCAGCAGGGAGATGTTAAACAGTTATCATGACGGGGTGTCATGCTGGCAGTTATGATAGTTATGTACGTACGATTTCCGAATATTTAAGGTACGCGAGGAAACAGGCAGAGAGCTAGACATATGAACATTATAAGCTTCTCTTACCTTTTCTTTTCGCCCGGGGATTTCTCTGACTCACTACATTCCTTTTTTTCCTTCCCCTAGCTCGGCGCTAGCCGCAGGTCCCTAGAATAGCAATGGCAATAACAGTTGAGAGCGCGGTGCACGCGCCCGCCCGCCCGGACCCTGCCCTCTAGGCTCAAAGCGTGGTCCTTCCCCCGGGACAGCGTGCTGCTGGGGGTTGTACGCAGGGTAACGCGTTGGGTAGGGTAGCGCGGGGCGGGGCGAGCGATGGCCAACAAGGGCGCAGGGCAGCCTTACCCTCTCTGTAGCCCGCAAGGAAATTCCCCAGGGAAGCCCGAAAAATGACGTTCAAGGATAGCGGCGTGCCGCCCGCAGCCCGCCGGGCCTCGCCACGCTCACGCAGTGTTGCCATGTAAGTAGGCAAAACTTTCCTTGCGTAAAGACGACGGGCACCTGAGGGGGGAATAACTCTGAAATTTTTGTACACCTCGTAATTCAAGAAAATTCACAAAAAAAAAATCACAATAATTTAGATCACAAAAATTAACACAGATTGAGGAATATTAACAACGGTGTTGGTAAAATGTTTAAGTAAAACTTCACAAAAAAAAAAAATATTTAAATTCCCATAAAAATCACGAAAATACACAAAATGTGTACCACAAAATTTAGAGTTGTTTCCCCCTCGGCTCCGCCTGATCTCCTAGCTTGTCCACTAAGCAAAAGGTTAAGTATTATGCGTGAGTTTGTTTCACACAGGGTGCATTCGTGGGCAGTTTTGCCAACTCATCTGGCAACACTGCAGCGCTCCAACGCTCAAGATAGCCCCGCACGGTGTAGCCCCGTGTGCGTTACTGCCAGTTGCCATTTCCGGTAGACCGGGACAGCGTTACCGCCCTGCACAAACGCGCGCGCGCCATACACTTTAAATGCAGCCCTCCTAGACGTAATCAGAGGAGCTCGTGTCGGCGGACCGGGCAGGGCCGGGCTGCCCTGCAGGCGTCCCACAGCAAGGCCCAGCCCGGCCAGCCGTTTTCTAATTCACGACGCTATGGCAGTCATGGTCATGTCCCTCCTGTGGGCGGCCTGCTGCCCTGCTGCCACAGTGCTGTGTAGTCCTGCGGGCCCTGCGGGCCCTGCGGGGTGTAGCGGTGCGTGGCGCCCCCCGGGCCCCGGACAGTCCGGCTGTATGTATGCCACTTATTGGATTCCTCCCTGGGAACACTGCTGCTGCTGCTCGAGCTGGAACAGCGCGACTCGGCTCTCTGCATCAGCATTTCATCGTTCTTCCGACCGACTGAACTTCAGGGACAAGAGGAGGGGAGCCCAGGGGACGGAGATGCGGCAACACACTTGTAGTGAAATCTGCACAACAGTATACCGTCTCACGAAATAAAAGAATGCTTTAGCAAGGAAAAAACGAGAGGAGGGGGTGGTGGGTTGCTAAAGGAACTGGATCTGGAAAGGAACTGGAACTATACGAGTGGGAAAATACCAGCGCGTTGTCTTCGCTCCCCCCCCCTCTACCCCACCCCCCGGAGGAATGCAGCAGCCGTGTGCTGGCGGGTGAGTCGTTTAAACTTTGGGGAGGGAATTCTTTCCGTCGCTCGTCGTAATTTACCAGAAGCTTGCGCGCCTGCTCCTACAACCCCGCCGCGGCCCGGCCCGCGCCTTCCGAACAGGTAGAGGTAGGGTGGTCCCATAGGGTCCCCGCACTGCCTTGCCCTTGCCGCTGTGACTGCACTCACTCTGTATTCATTGCGCAAACACTTGTTCGCGAGGGGGAGGGGGGGGGAGTCACTTCGAAAAATCATTGTACGGCCCCAAAAAATAATTTTAAAAAATGAAAGGAACTTTAAATTTTTTAAATAAAATAATCAATAGAAAAGATACAGAAAAATTCTAAAAATCAAGAAAAATTAATTTTTAAAAACGATATAAAGTTGAAACAATTCCAAAATGGGGGTATATAAGATCAAAATTTATCAAAAAGTGACAAAAATCTTCCTTGAAATGTCAAAAGAAAAAGTAATAAAATAAATAAAATACAAAGTCAAAAAACAAAATCATTGTACACATTTTGTATGAATGATTTCTCCTCAACCCATTAGGACATTCACTCCCTCGATCGCTAAATGGAGCTCGCCACTGCGGGATCGGGGATGGACGGGGTGCAAAACGGTGTGTCGCGAACGGCTACTCCCTCCCTATGAGGATGAGGTGCGGGAAAAAAAATGTGGGGTAGTTGCGGAGCCTGGTTGCGGAGTCGGCCACTCCTGCCCTGGCCGGCCTGGGGTGCGGGGTGGGGCGGGGCGGGGCGGTATGCGGGGCATATAAGAGCGGTCCGAGCGGCGAGAGCCGCCTGTGGCCTGCGGGCCTGCCGACGTACTCCGAAGTGCACTTTCATCGCCCTGTCTCTCTCGAACTAAAGGGCTTCACCGTATAGGTGCAAGAGAGACAGAGCGAGGAGAGCGCTTTTCGGAATAGGTCGTCTGCGGGCGCGGTCGCCTCGACACGACCCTGCCCAGGGGGCAACAGGTGCCTGCCTGCCTCAGGAGCCAGTCGGCGCCACGGACCCGCCCGCTCGCCTGCCCTACTGCCCCCCGCCCTTACCTAACCCTGCCCCGCCCCTTAGTAGGAGTTTGTCGTTATGGAGAGGGCTACTCCCTCCCGCCCCGCCCCGCGCCCAGTCCCGCCCCGCCGCCTCGGGGCCCTGCGGGCGTGCTCGACGGCAGTTGAAATTAGAGCGACGGGTTCGTATGAAAAATTCAATTGAGCGCCGCCGTCTTTGCTCGATAAAGAAGACCGTCTCGCAATCTAAAGAGCGTTGGCTGACGTTTTTTTTTCTAGGAGGGGGAGGAGGAGAAAGGGAGAAGTAAAGGGGATAAAAAAAAGCTTTGGGTGAACGAAGCCGTCCTCGCAGTGTAAAGAGCCGCCCCCGACGGCGCGACGTTTCTGTATACACGAGCAGAAAGGATTTATGGGAGAAAACCGACTGACTCGTCAGGCGTGAGGACTGGAGTGCGACCCTGTGACCCCCTCCCTCCCTCCTCCCCCGCGCTCCCCACCCCGCCCCGAGAACACCGGGAACAAATGGGGCGCCCCCGCAGCATCAGCAACAGCGCAAGCGGCTGAAAATTGTTCCCCTCAGAGTCACACACAAGGTATACGAGCGTCGTCATAGTGCGTGTGTCGTCTTCTCGGCGGGAGTGCGGGGCGGAGTGGGGAGCGGGGTGGCGGGGGGCGGGGCGGGGAGTGGGGCACGGCCCGCGCAAGTCTTGAAGGAGACAAAGTGCCGCGGCACATGATTTATTCGCACCGACTGCAACAACGAACAGGGACAGGGCGGCAGCGGTGGAAGCTGGGTTCCGCCCCGCTCCACCCCGCCCCGTGCACTCTGTGCTCTCTGTGTAGGTGCGGCCGCCGCCACCCCCCGGCGGGACTGATCCGGCCAGTGAATCATCATTACCTTCCGCTAATGAAACAAGTTGAGGCGGTACTGCAAGGTCTGTCTGTCTGTCTGTCTGTCTGTCTGTCTGTCTGTCTGTCTGTCTGTCTGTCTGTCTGCCTGCCTGTCTGTCTGCCTGCTCCCCCACCTGATCCCTAAGAGCTAAGAGGCCGTCTGCCGATGTTGTATGAGTAAAATGTCAGTGGTGCCCAGGTGGGCCGATAGTCCGCCTGACGAGTAGGCAACACGAATCAGCGGAATGCGTAGCCGCGCAGCGCGATGCCTACCCTGACTACCACAGGCGTTTAGAAAAACCAAAGGGGAAACAACTATGAATTTTTGTGTATACATACACCCTGAATTTTCCGAATTTTTCTGAATTCTTCTGAAATTTTCTTATTTTTTTTCTCTGAATTTTTCCGAACTACGAGGTGTAGCAAAATTTCAGAATCTCTCTTACTCTGTTCCAACAAAATTCCTATGTAAAGTATTGTTTGAACGTTATGACCGAAATAACGCGTCTGCTAGGACACAATGGCTCTCACACTTATTATTGTTGGACACAATAGGTTTTACACTTTTTAACCAAAGGAACATGGGTACCGGTCTCACACTTCTCATCACGCGACTCTTTGAGTAGACGCAGACTTGCCCCCTGCCGTTTTCTGATAAACGGCTTCAATTGTATATATTTCACGAATAAAAAGACGAAACGGTGTCCCATTCCTTTCATGATGAATCGTGCTGGCGGACACGTCTATATCCCTGCGCGCGGCGGGGCGCGAGGCTCGAGGCTCCCCGCGCTGCTACCGCGACGGCGGCGCGCGGCTTTTGTGTGACAGGCGCGGAGCGGAGCGCTATTCAAAACTTGGCGACACTTGCGCGGCTAATGTGCGTGCCGGGTATGCGAGGGTATGCGGGGCGGGGGTGGGGTGGGCCCGGAGTGACGGGTCCGCCGAGACTTGCGGCGCGGCGCCCGCGCGTGCCCTGCACTGCCCCGCCTGCCTCGCCTCCAGTCGTCGGATTCAGACGATCGCTGTGATATTCGTCTTTGTCGCACCTCTGGCTGCGCCCTCTGTTGGGGGGTGGCAGGGCCCCATGAGTGCGACGAGGACGGAGGCGCGCGAGAGCGATCTTCGCGCGGAATCAGTCTGCTGATCGCTTCTATACTGCGCGCTCGCGGCTCGAGTTAACGCCTGACTTGTCGACGTTTCCGCGTGATCGTGCGTCCGCCTGTGTGTGTGGGTGTGCCAGTGTGATATTTGTGTGTGTGTGCGCGCGCGTGTGTGTGCGTGCAGGCCGCGGGGCTCAGGACTATGGAGTACGTGTTTAGCTTATTGATGGAGTGCGCCGCACCTCCACCTGCTCTACTCCGCGGCCGGCTGCTGCGCTCCCAGCGCGAGCTTTTCCCTGCTGAGCCTGCTTATCCTCCCCCCCCCCTCTTTTCCATCGCGCCCTCCTCCTCCAACGCTCCTAAACGCCTCCCCGCCCCCGCCAACAACAAACCTATTAGGCGGGAGGGGGGATGGGGGTTGACTTCTTTCCCCTGCATTATTTTTTCGCGCTCACGACGACGACGACGATGCCTCCCCGGCCCGGCTCCGCGCCGCTCCCTTGCTCGCGCGCGCGCGCAATTTAAATTCATAATACGCCGCTGTGTGGGATTTTTCCCGGCCGCCGCCGCCGCCGCGTCGTTGGCGGCCGTCGGGGGTAAAGTGCGGAGAGGCGAAGGGTGGGAGGCGGGGGGTGGCACGGAGAGGAGGGCAAGGGGGTGAGGTATACGTCGTGGGAAAGGCGGGACAAGGAGAAAGAGAATATCATTAAAAATGCAGAGGTTCTTCCCGGCGGGGCAGGCGGCCGCGCCGCACGCCACTCTGTCTGCGCGTCACTTGGCGTAACAACCTCTCCGCTCCTTCTCACAGTCTGTCAGTATGTTGGTCTGCGTCAGTTTTTCTCTGCGGGCCGGGGTGCCCCTGTGCCCCTGCAGCAGCAGCGGCCAGCAGCCCGGCCGCGGGCGCAGGGCGCTGGGTATCATCGGTGGGCATCAGTCAGGGTGGGGTCTAGAGTCCCCGGGTCTCGTCCCCCACCCCCCTCCCGCCCCGCCCCGCCCCACCCCACCCTACCCCGCCTCAACCTGACTAGCGAGGCGAGACGGGCTCGTTTGTCACACGACAGTCTGGCCAGAGGGCGGCGAGGGTGCGAGCCACGACCCGGGGCCAAGGCTGCGGCCGCTCGAGTTGCAAGCTTAAAGCTCCCCCTTTTTACCCCTGCTCCTTAAATTTTCTTGCAGGCACTAGTGGTCTTTTTATGCGTCTTCTCACACCGGACAGTCTCTCTGGAGCATTTATTTGCTCAGTCTGATCGTGAATTTATCCATCCTGGCTAATATCTGCCTATTGTAAATTTCTTTCCGTTTTTTTTTTTTTGGGGGGGGGGGAGGGGGGGGGAAGAGAACTGCACTGCGGTATCTATGCTGGTTCTGGTTTTGTGATACTCAGAGCGACCGCAAATGGCGTAGGAAGGACAAGATGCTCACTCACTCACTCACTCACTCACTCACTCACTCACTCACTCACTCACTCACTCACTCACTCACTCACTCACTCACTGTCAGCAGCAGAGCACCAGTCTTCTTCCTTACATTCGTGGGGTTGGAGAGTCCCTCTCTCATCTTTTGGCAGCGTCAAAAGCGTGCGGCCGATAAAAGATAAATGGCGAAGGAAGGCGTGCCTCTCGGCCCCGTCCGTCGTGCACCGCCCTGCCACATCGCACCACGCCACGGCCGGGCAGTAAAGAAGAAAGTTAGTCGAACTGAAAATGAGGCTCGTGGTGCGGCTGCGGGGCGCTGTACCATGAGAAATACATCGTTGCAGCGGCCACTACACCTCACCACGCCCGCCGCGGGCCGCGGGGCAGGCAGCGCCAGTCAGGAACAACTTTGTTGTGATTTGCTGTTGGCATCTTTATACACACTATTTTCTGCGGCGGTATGGCAGCCGTGTATTTTGTTGCGTTGTTTGGGAGGTTGTTAGAACCACCGGCAGCAGCAGCAGCAGCAGCTCGTACCCTGCCCTATTGCTCCGCCCCGCCACACACTCTTGAATTCTTACAAAGAAAATTTTTGTTCAGTATTACAAAGAATTCTGAGCAACCGTGATTCAAAGAAAATTTTTCGTAATACAAGGAAATTTCCTGAATGTCACATAGTTGTTGGTTCAGAATTCTTTGTTTCATACACGTTTTTTTATATTATTATTATTATTATTATTATTATTATTATTATTATTATTATTATTATTATTTATTTATTTTTTAAGATTTAGAGTGCACCCCGCCCCACTACATCCTACCCTGCCCCACCACACACACACAAAAAAGTTTGCCTCCGAGGAAAGATTTTAGCGCTCGAGGAAAAAAAAAAGAAAAAAAGAAAAAAAAATAGACTCAGCCAATTTATTTAACACCGGTGCAATTTTTAGCTGTACAGCTAACTACTATCTGAACAACTAATGTTTTGTTCGTACAGCCAAGTTTTTAGCTCGGGTGCTTAAATTAGCCCAGTTAAGTCGATTAACACCGAACGGAATTTTTTTTTTTTTGCGTGCACGCCCCGCCCCGCCACCCCACCCTGCCACACCCCGCCCTGCCCCGCACGCGCCCTGTTGGCAGCTCACTGCACCGCGCCGAGTCGGTGCGATACAGTACCGGACAAAATGAGCGGCGCGCCGCGACAAAAAGCGTCGTGGCTCACGCTCCGCAGCGCTCCGCAGCGCTCCGCAGCGCTCTCGTCTCGCCTCGTTACGGGCAGCCTAGCCGCCTGCACCGCGCCCCGCAGGCCCCGCAGGCCGCAGGCTGCCTGGGCAGTCGGAGAGCAAACCGTGCACAATCTGCGTGTGTGTTTGCATGTGCAAATGATGCCTGCTCTCGCTCTCTCTCCCCCTCTCTCTCTCTCTCTCTCTCTCTCTCTCTCTCTCTCTCTCTCTCTCTCTATTTTTTGTCGCTTTCTCCCCTCCCCCACATCCGTTCTCCCTCTCCCCTATCTCTCCCACTCTTGTACTGCTTCTTTTTCACTCTTCAGCCCTCTCACGCGGAGAAAAAACTTGTTACGAGAATATGTGCGCGGGCCTCCCCGGGCCTCTCCCTGTTGCGTGAGACAGATAGCTCTCTCTCTCCCCTCTCTCTCTCTCTCTCTCTCTCTCTCTCTCTCTCTCTCTCTCTCTCTCTCTCTCTCTCTCTCTCTCTCTCTCTCTCAGCCGTCATGCGCGGCTCGGCCCAGCTGCACTACTACAGGCCTACTGCGAGGACGCGGGCCGCGTGATCATTCTATTTCCGTGTATGTGAGTTACATACTGCTTTCTACTTTCCCCCGCGGCGCGACATATTTCCGAGGGGGAAACCAAACTCTGAAAAATGTTTGTGCACCTCGTAATTCAGAAAAAAATACAACAGAAAATTCAGAAGAATTCAAGAAATTTTGGAAAAATATAGGAAAATTCAGGAAAGCACATAAAAATTTTGGTCAAATTCAAGCAAAAATTCTATGAAAGTTCTCAAATTTCACAAAAAATCATCGAAATATACAAAAGTTGTACACCAAAATGCAGAGTTGTTTACCCCCTCGCATATGTCGAACGCGCGGCCCAGCAGACACGCCTTCCCATCACGCTTGGTAAATCCAATAATGAAGTGAGGCGTGTATGGCATCCCAGCCTCGGCCTGAGCCGAGCCGCGGGCCGGGGCGGGCCGGGGCGGGCCGGGGCGGTCCAAGGAGAGATACACCTGTCAGGAGCAAAGAGAACGCTCCAAAAAGCCCAGCCGAGCTGATTGATTTCGCGTTTCCTCTTTCTTTCTCTCTCCTGCGTCCTCCCCTTATCGTCCTCTCGCTTTCTTTCTTTCCAAGCCCGGATTATCTCAGTGTTTTCTCTATCTTCCCCGCTCTGTTCTTCCAGCTCGACGACGGCCACCTCGGCCAGCCTCTCGCACCGATAGCCACGTGACTCGTCCAAAAGCCTCGTGGTGGTTGAAAGGAAAGAGGCACCGGCGGAAAATAATAAAGTGGAAAGAGGAAAGCTCACATGTGGATACGCATACACGTATTGGCCTCGCTGGGCTGTCAATAATGTACAGAATGAGTTTTCCCCTCCACATACGCCGTTCGGAATGCTTGAACTCCATCCAATCAACAAAACGAGCAAGATTCTTTTGTCATTCCAGTGAGAAAAAAAAAGTAAGAGAAAAGGTAGACAAAGATCTGTTTTCGTTAGAATCTTCTTTTCGAGATCATAAGTCGACCTTTTTTCTACCTTTTCTGTGTAGTTTAAATGTGAACAGGAATGCCGTTAAGCACCTATATATATACACGGTGGTGTGTGGGCGGGAGCATCCTGTCGAGAAAAAAAGCGGAAAAAAAATAAGAAAGAATAAACTGTGTCGCACGGACGCCAAATAGAATGGAAGTGGAAGGAAAAATGGTGTGCATGTGCAAACACAGACACACCCACTCGCGCACATGCGGGCGCGCGCAGACACGTTTTATTGGGAACGGTCGTATGCGGCACGGGCGCGCGCTGCGTAGGCAATCCCGCGTCACGTGCGCGCCGCGCCGGTTGCCTACGTGCCACATGGCGGGCGGCCTCTTCCTGCCCCTCTCACTGGTCTCTCTCCTCTTAGCCTTCCAGAACGGGCTCATGTCCACCCACAAATGCTGTTTGAAAAGTTTGTCAACTGATGAGATTCTGTGTGATGATGAGACTCGTACACGGTAAAAAGAGTTTCTTGTATTTCAAGATCTTTCTTGAATCTTATGGAGAATACCAATGGACATCCAAGACAGATCTTGAAATACAAGAAACTATTTTTACCGTGTATTGTTTGAAAACGAAAGAATTGATTTATCGCGAAAATCCTCACAAATCCTTTCTTTGGACTGCCTAGTTTGGTCCACACTAGCAACGACTGAGTAGCGTTGTGTTGTAACTTGACTTTGATAGCCAAACAATTATTCGTTGTGGAACAACCCGGAACAACCCCTTTCGTAACACAACTCTTTTTCAAGAAGCCTGAAAAGGCAATATTTTTTTTAAAACCAAAAGAGGACAGAAATTTTTAAAAACTTAATTAAATTGTCTTGTTTGCTAAAACAAAACAAAAAATGTAATGTTATATGAACCTTGTTTCAAAATGAAATATTTTGCTATGAAAATTGACAAGATTTTTCTTGTTACTTCACAACATTCTTTATTTCAATGAGCCTGGTCGACGGGTATCAGGGCGATGTGTTCGATGCTGCGGGGACCTTCATCCTCTCCGCCATAGTGGCTCCATAGCCCCGTACCTCCGTGCCCTCTGCCCCCTCCTCCTCTTTTTCAATGATTTGCTGGGCACCTGCAGAGCGGGGAGGTGGCAGTAGCGGGGCGAGGCGGGGCGAGGACTTCTGAATATTGATGACGCCGTCGCACAGTGCGCCCCGCGGGAAAAGGGTGGGCCAGGGGGCAGCGGGCGGGGCGGGGGGCTCCCTCAATAAGCTTATCCCTTTTGTAAGACTTTTCCGCCCTCAGGACTATATCTGCAACGCTGCGATGGTGGGGCGGGCGCTCTTGCAATACGCCTTATCGGCTGCACTGTGAGCTGTACTGCGAGCTGTATACTGTGAAATATAGTTGTATACGTTTAAGGAAAAATTTTCCACGAAGTTGAGTTATAAAATTACAATTTCAAATCGTTTACTTATAAGCACTGCGTATCGACTGGAAATTTAACTACGAGCAAGAAAGTGGGTTCGTAAATTTACAATATATTTCGAAAATCGTTATTTACAAACTAAATCGTAAATCTACAGAGACACTTTTCACACTGCACTTTGAAAAATATCCATGATGAATGTCATAAAGTTCCAACTTTTAGTTGTATTGCTACGATCATTTTTTGATACCACGTGTCGACTTAGTTCTCTTTTACGAGTAATAAGAATTTGCTATCGTAAATTTACAGCTCTGTGAAGTAATCACATAAAATCACATATTACGAAAAAACTCTAAAAAAACGAAAAAAAAGGAGTAAATTAACGATTTTTTTCATTGTGGCGTCGCATCAAATGGAGTGACGTCAATAATTGACGTCAAATCGTCTGACACATTAGCTCCTCGAGTGTGTGTGTGTGTGTGGGGGGGGGGGGGGGGAATCCCGCCGCGCTTCCCGCGCCCGGCGGCGCGGGCGGCGGCAGCGTCGTGCGCCCCCCGCAACAAGTCTGGTCGTCGCGAGCCCCTGGCCCTGGCCTCATGAGCGCGGCGGGGGTCGGGTCTGGGTCGGGCCGGGCCGCCCATGACAAATTGGGGCGGAGCTCGCAGACGAGTCGCCAAGTCAGCACTCCACCCGCGGGAGATTAATGGCCCAGGAAAAGAGAAGGGGGCCCCGGTGGGGGCGGCGCGGGGGGCGGCGCGGGGGGCGGCGCGGGGGGGCGGCGCGGGGGGGCGGCGCGGGGGCGGCGCTGCACGGTGTGCGCTCGTATATACCTCCGCCGCCGCCTCACGCACCGCACATCCCTCTGCCGGCAGCCGATCCTGCGGGCGCCGGCCCTCTCTCTGTCGAGTTTAATTCCACCGGCGGCCGGGTCGGGTCGGGCGGGACGGGGCCTAGCCAGCCATAGCCTTGCCTCTCTTCTTCTTCTCCTTGAGCGGCCCTGCTGGAGGCGATGCTGTTCTGCTGGAGAATAAAACCGCGCCGGCCGGACTGGACTCTGGAGCTGCCCGCGCCACACGGCCGGCCCGCTGCGGAAGCGAAAAAGAGCTAAGAGAGCCTGCCTGCCTGGATGTAGCCTCAGGGGGGCCTCGAGAAATTAGAGCCTCCGAGAGCGCGCGAATTGTCGGCTCGTGTAAGGTGTCCCTCAATTAGGCCGGTAGCGTCGCGTCTCGTCGCGCCACGCCACGCCACGCCTCGGCCGGGGAGGAGACTCAAGGTTAGGTCGTGTTGACAGAGTCGGGAGGGGTTGGCTCTCGGCTCCCGCGTGGGAGGAGGAGAAGGAGGGGGTCACGACCGAACCAACCATACACTCAGGAGGCCCGGCCCTCCCTGCCCGTCCAGCCGGTGTCCTCTGCGGCCTGCTACTGCCTCCCCCTCCCCTCCCCCGGGCAGTACATGTTGCGCTGACTGAGATGTAACCGTCTCGAGAGACAAGCAGGGGAGGGAGGGGGAGCTGAGCTGGCCTGGATGAGGACACGACCCGGCCCCGGCCTCGGCCCCGGCCCCGGCCTGGTGAGTGTTCGGCAGGACCCAGGTCCCTGCCCCTGCCCCCCTCTCCCTCCTGCCCCAGAGCACGTCTGTCGAGGCTGGCGGGAGACAAATCAGCAAAGGGGCTCAGGCGCGGTCGTAGGTTCACGGCCAGCGACAGCCTATAGCGTATAGCGCGGCGGGTCGGTCCAACCGCCAGTATCGTATCGTCATCCTATGCACGTTTTGAAATCATGCTTCTGTGGAGAAATGGAAAACTTGGAGGAACTCCCTTAACTTTCGAGGAAACGCCTCAGATTTTGAGGTTGACTTCTCAAGAAATGGGGAGAGTTTCAGCATATTTTGTAAGAATTTCCGAAAAACATCTGCAGTTTTCCCAAAAATCTGAAGGGTTTACCCCGAAGTTTTCACTCTTCCCGTAATCCTTCAAACACTGCTTTTACCGTGACTGGCTTGGGCGCGTTTCGCCGAACCGAGATGGCTATTCTTTTAGTACGACCGAAGAAAAGACAACAAGAGTAGGGACGAAAACGAGGGGTAAACAACTCTGAATTCGGTGTACAAATTGCGTGAATTTGAATTGAATTTGTCTAAATTGAATTGAATTCGTTTTGAATAAGCTTTGAATTTTTTGAATTTATTGCAAAGTTTTTTTTTGAAATTATTGTGATCTTTTTGTGAATTTACTTGAATTCGTTTTAAATTCGGGGATGCCCCAGAAAATACACGCACATCTGATCCAAATTATTCTCTCAATTACATGATTAAATAGGATTTTTAGTAAATTATTGTGAATGATTTCTATTTATTCCAAATTATTGGAAATTAACTTGCAACTGCGCAAAATAATCACAATTATTTCAATTATTTTTTTAAACTTTTCAGAAACAAATTTTGCTCTGCAATTGAAAGGGTGGCGTGAAAACATGGAAAATTTTTGCGGCAGTAAACCTCCCGAAGGAGGTTGCGGTTCCCGCCAGGCACAGGGCTTTTACCCCCTGTGGCAGCCAACTGCTTCGGTGTTCCATGGGAACCGGCGCTTTGCTGACTGCGATCCTATCGCGCAATTCGACAGATTTGATCCCCGTACCACCATTGGCCTACCCCTAGAGGTACGAGCGGTGTCAAGGGCGTTAGACTTCCTGATCCCAGTTTCAGAGGCCTTACCTCAGAGGGGTACGCGGGATTCGAACCCACAACCCCGAGTGCCGACACGTAGCCAGAACAGGAAGCGACCCAACGCCCAGAGCCACCGAGCCAACGGCGGTGAGACGTGTTTAACTTCTATTTGACCTGCCATCCCGCTGCGGCCAAAGGGAATGTCAAGCGCGAAAAACACTTACCCGAGTGGGAGTCGAACTTCGGACCACTCGGTTCGGTGTTGCGCGCTCTACCAACTGAGCCACGACGCCACGATGACTGTACAGTGCGACGGGTTCGAGTCGTATTTGCCGTATCCTGCAGCCTCCAGCCAGGAGGACAGGGCAAATACAACTCGAACCCGTCGCGCTGTACAGTCATCGTGGCGTCGTGGCTCAGTTGGTAGAGCGCGCAACACCGAACCGAGTGGTCCGAAGTTCGACTCCCACTTGGTGTTTTTCGCGCTTTACATTCCCTTTGGCCGCAGCGGGATGGCAGGTCAAATAGAAGTTAAACACGTCTCACCGCCGTTGGCTCGGTGGCTCTGGGCGTTGGGTCGCTTCCTGTTCTGGCTACGTGTCGGCACTCGGGGTTGTGGGTTCGAATCCCGCGTACCCCTCTGAGGTAAGGCCTCTGAAACTGGGATCAGGAAGTCTAACGCCCTTGACACCGCTCGTACCTCTAGGGGTAGGCCAATGGTGGTACGGGGATCAAATCTGTCGAATTGCGCGATAGGATCGCAGTCAGCAAAGCGCCGGTTCCCATGGAACACCGAAGCAGTTGGCTGCCACAGGGGGTAAAAGCCCTGTGCCTGGCGGGAACCGCAACCTCCTTCGGGAGGTTTACTGCCGCAAAAATTTTCCATGTTTTCACGCCACCCTTTCAATTGCAGAGCAAAATTTGTTTCTGAAAAGTTTAAAAAAATAATTGAAATAATTGTGATTACTTTGCGCAGTTGCAAGTTAATTTCCAATAATTTGGAATAAATAGAAATCATTCACAATAATTTACTAAAAATTCTATTTAATCATGTAATTGAGAGAATAATTTGGATCAGATGTGCGTGTATTTTCTGAGGTCATTACTTAAATTCGCTTGAATTTGTTTTGAATTCGTTTTGAATTCGCGTGAATTAGTTTTGAATTAGCATGAATTAGTTTGAATTAGTGTGAATTTTGAATTAGTGGTGTACATCAAAATTCGGAGTTATTTACCCCTCGGACGAAAAACAGCCGGATCAGGATGATATTTTGGCCGCGCTATCAGTATGCGTTTGTCTGTGGTTTGTGGCCGTAGCGTCCCCTCCCGAGTCACCCCCTTCTCAGCAGCCAGCCTCCCACTGTCTGTCGTTTGTTTTTTTTTCTCCTCTCCGTTTCTCAGACTGACAATAATCCCCAGTCATCCTAGGCTGGTGTGTGGTGGCCCCCGCGGCTTCCCTTCACTGAAAATGTACGAGTCGCCTTTTTCGATCATGGGAGAGCGGCTTTCCTGTACCAAATTTTCATGCTCCTGGGAGAGCGACATCGATGAACATTGCTCTATTACAGTCACTTCGATGACTCTTTTGGAATCAAATCATCAAATGTCACTCTTCTGGAGCGCTTTAAAAATTCCAGAAAATACTCGATTTGAGTCGTTTTAGCGAAAGTCACTTTTGCTGAGCGATTAAAAAATACTCCGCTCATTACGGGCGAGAAATGTGACTAGTACATTTCCAGTGTTCCTATGGGCCTCCCGGGCAAATTAAAACAGAGTAGGAGAGGAGGGTCCGAATGCGTGAGCGCGTGGTGGCGTCTTGTATCGCTGCAGATGGCACCCGCGGGGCCGCGGGGCCGCCCAGACCAGACTTTCGTTTTTTCCTTAAACCCTCCGGCTGGCCCCCTCCGTCTTGCACTGCGCGCCGCTAGTAGACATTATTTCCCTTCGGCGCAATGAGCAGGGGGGTGGGGATGGGGGGTTGGGGATGTGGATGGGGTATTCCCTGGAAGCTCATCGTGCCCTGGCGTTAGCTCGGCCGCAGGCTGGCTGCCGGGCAGGCGGCGGGGGAGGGGGGGGGGCGAAGTAGGGGCGGAGGATGTGGGGCTGGAAACGAGGGGTCGCACAAGCCGCGGAGCGACTCAAAAATGCGCAGAAATTGCATCATCACAGCCGGCTGCTGCTCGTGCAATCAGGCCCGTGTCAGGTCGCACACTCCAACGGAACGCTCCCCTCACATCTGACTAAATAAAGGTAAAAAATAATTTTTTTTAAAAAATGAAATGATGTAGAGAATTTCGATGTCACATAAGAGGCCGTGCCAATAAAAAGAAATCGGATCCTGAGACTAATCCATAAGGGTACGTCGTGCCTAAAAATACATATATCCCAAATGCAACATTAGGAGCAGCATATGCGCGCCTGCGCGGATGTATGAACAGTTATCGGCCCTCTGCCTCAGCAGCAGCTTGTGGTGGTGGGGGGAGTGAGGAGGGGCGGAGCGTGATGGTGCAGCAGCGGCGCAGACCACCCCGCTCCGCCCCGCCCCACCCTGCCCCGCCCCACCCCGCCCCACCCCGCCCCGCCCTGTCAGGATGGTCCTGGCCCTTGGCAGTACCCTGCTGGTGCCGTGCTTTGCGCCACCGCCCGCCTTATCTCTGCTTTTTGTCCCCACTGTAGCCCCCCCCCCCCCCCCACAGCTGGTGGCACACGATGCGCGACAAGCCGCCCAGCCCCGACCACCGCAGGTGTGCCGCGCTCACCGCGGCGCCGCGGAGGAGGGAGGCGCAGACTCCATTTTTCAAACGACGAATAGCATCCTTGTCAAGCTCAGCTGTGCGCGCGACTGTGGGCAATAAATATATACTCCGGACTGGGGGGAGGAGGTTATCGCCGCGGATGTGTGCCGCGTACGGCTGAGAGAAAACGGTATACAAACCTGTCCTCTTCACTCTCCCCTAGCTCCTAGCTCCCCCCCCCGCCCCGTCTCAGTTTTCGTTCTTGAGATATCGTCGTATACCTACCTGCCTTGTTAGCGTCATATCATATCACGGATGGACAATTTCCCTCCGTATGCGGTGGGGTGGGGCGTGTGTGGCCATGAGTCGGGCGCCCTCCCGGGTGCGGCCATGCGTGGCTTTCTCGCCAGTCCATGTACAGTCATACAGGCGTTCTGTTTCCGAAGGGTTAGTCACTTCGAAAAATCACTGTACAGTCTCCGAAAAATCATTTCAAAAAATCAAGATGTTACGAAGAAGAAGAAAGATGCAGAAAAGTACAAAAAATTGATGGAAAAATGAGAGAAAAAAAGAAGCAAAAAACGGAAATAAAATTGAAACACTTCAAAAATTGGAGTGTAAGTTCAAAATTTATCAAAAAGTAACGGAATTTAAAAAAAAAATCAAATTAAAAAATCAAACACATCCAAAAATCAAAAAAAAAATCGCAAGTCAAAAAATAATTGTACGCATTTTGTATATGAGAGATCGCCCCCTCGTTCTGTTCCTCGCCTCTAATCATTGTCAGCAGGCCACGTGGTCGCAGAGTTCAGAGCTCTCAGAACAAGACTGGTGGGGTGGGGCGGGGAGGGCACTGAAAATCTACGAGTCATAATTCTCGCCCCCTTACGAGTGAGAATTTGAGGGCAATTTTATTACTCTCTGGAGAGTAAGAATTTTTTTCCTCGCCCTTTTTGAGAAAGAATTTTGAGATCTCGCCCAAATAAAGTGAGAATTCATGCTCAAATTAAGTGAGGTTAAAAAATCCTTACTCAAATAGAGCGAGGCTCAGAAAAATCTCGCTCGAAAAGAGTGAGGTTAAAAATTCTCACTCTAATTTAGTATGGAAGAGTGTCCTCTCCCATTTTGGGTGAGAAATTGGATTTCAGGGTTTGCAGTGGGGTGTGGTTGGCTGTCTTGTGTTCACTAGCTCAGCCCCGCGCAGCCAAGCAGATTCCGCTCTCGCGTCTTTTGTCCGACGTCACAGTCCCAGCGACAATGGTTACAAGCGAAGCGTCAGGGATGCTGCTGCTGCTTTTTCCTGTTTTCCCTTTTTGTTTTGTTTTTGCCTCGACACACAACGAGCAGCAGCAGGGCTGTGTGTGCCTATGCTACCTATTGAACCTAGCTCTTGACTTGAACATGTACTTGAATCACGTGCTGCTTATTCGAAGATAACTTTATTTCCTTTAAAGTCACTTGAGTTTTCAATCAAGTGCCGCGGTCTTTGAAGGAGTAAAATTGATCTTGACTTTGTTAATCGCAAGGGCATTTGGATTTCCTGAGTTTTACATGATTATGATTATGTGATTACCAATAATCATCTAGAGGGGTGCACGAGGATTATGGAAGTGGTAGACCCTTGCAAGCCGCGCGCTCAGCGCGCAGCCACACAGAAGTCCACAACGACCTCTGGAGCCACCGCGGGCTGCACACGGGCCGTGAGCGCGGAGCGCCCAGGGTCTACCTCGCCCGGTGTATAAAAACTGAAACCCAGCTGTTGTAGCATTTTCTTGTGCTCGTCCGTCCCCAGCCCTCCCCTTCCCTTGCGCCGACCATCATCGTCATGTAAATGTGCGCGGCGCGAAGGAGACCTACTTTAGTTTGCGAAGAGATAGCGGCACGCAACAGGCGCCCCATAGCGTCCTCGTCCTCTTCTTCTCCACGCCCTTACTTTCTCCTCGCGATCCCCTGCCCCCTTTCCTCCTACCCCTTACCCCCTATACCCCCATTCGTCCGCCTCTCTTTCCCAACAGGCCGGAACGATCCCCAAGTTCTCAATGTTTAGCGCGTCCACTGTACTTTGGTCGATAACGACACGACGGGCCTTCTTTTTCATACAGTTCTCGCTCACGCTTCTCTTCTGCTCTCCTATATTTTTTTATCTTTTTTCTCTCTCTCTCCCTTTCTCTCTCTTTGTTCTTCCGGGTGGGTCGTCCGCTGGCTCACAGCCAGCAATGGGGTTGCATCCCATCCTTCCAACTACTTCACGCTAATCTTCCTGCTGGATCCCCTCGGACCTCCCTTGCCCTTGCCCCGCTCTTTATCCACTGCTGTGCAGTTATAAATCATGCACCCTAATTCGCTTTAATTTTTTTTAAGTCTACGTATGAGCGTGCTTTTGCAGGGTGCTATAAAATGGCTTTGCCAGTGCTAGCCCGCCTGTTCACTCGACAGCTGAGTTTGTGAGTGAGGCACACTTTCAAGGTATGCGAATTTCCATTCGTCAACTTTTCCCTTCCCTTTGAGCGTCTAATATTCCTAGCGAAGCATACTTCTCTGCCTGCTCAACCGTAGAATTAAAATTCACACGGCTACAAATGTGTGACATTCGTAACACATTTGGCTGTCCAGTCTCCAGTGTGTGCGGTGCCGCTACCTGCTGTGTGCTTCAGTAGTTACGATGCGTTAACACGCTTTGCCGGGCGTCTCGATCTTGTACACCTCCCGGCGGTGGCGGGAGAGGGCGTCTCTTCTCTATCTGCCTCTCTTTCACTCTCTCTCTCTCTCTCTCTCTCTCTCTCTCTCTCTCTCTCTCTCTCTCTCTCCACCCAGTTGGGTCGTCATTGATACCGTAAACAGGCCGTAATCGGATAATAAATATGGAAATGCGGCGGGCGTGGCAGTGAAGGACGGCCCGAGGGCGCACCCTGGCGGGGCGGTATGCTCTCCCTCGGCGGGAGCGTGGCGATCACCTCCCTTGCCTTATGCCCAGGCACTAACAGCATAAGAAGCACTACTTTGACCGACGAAAAAGAGAAAATAAGAAAAAAAGAAAGTAAAGAGAGAAACTTTAGAAAGTCAGTGGCGGAGGCAGACGTGGAAGCAGGAGCAAAAGGAAGGTCCGCGGGGAAGCCATTTGTTCTCTCCTCTTTTCACCGTCTCTCGTTCGCCTCGTCTGCCGCCGCGGCTGCTCTGCCGCCCTATTCCGAAAAGCGCTTCTCTCGCCCTGTCTCTCTCGGACTCATGGGCTCCGCCGTATAGGTGCGAGTGAGGCAGAATAAGTCGCCTGCCTCCCCGGCCCGGCCCTCCGCTGTCGTAAACGGGGCCGCGGCCGGCCGCGCGCCGCCGCTCCTGGCGGCGCTATCCACCCCGTTCCGATGACTCCTCTGTCCTGACACACGTTCATGTTAGTAGGGGGGGGGGGGGAAGGAGAACGGTTGTTGTCCTACGGCCATGCATGAGCCGCCGGGGACGGGGCAACGAGGGTAGTGAACTGAGCCGAAGCAGAGGGTCAAGCCGGCTGCTGCTGGTTTAAGGCGGCCTTTCTGACCAAGGGCAGGGCAGGGCCTAACACCCGGGCCGTAGCGTGGCGAGGCGTAGTGTGGCCAGCGAATCGTGTCAGGCGTCCCCCCCCCCCCCACCGCTCCCACTCCTCATTCCCTTTTAGCGACGGAAACTCCCCTGCTCGCCATGCGGAGGGAGCGCGCATCGGCACTCTGTTTTTGCCTGCTGCCTGGCCGCCCCCTCCCCCGCCTCCCTTTCCCTTCTTTTCGAACGAAGGAAGTCCAGCGCCATCAGGCTTTCTTCCCTCCGAACAGACGTACTCCCGGGAGCCCGGAGGCGATAAGAGAAGGAGGGGGGGGGGGGAGGATAAGACGCATTCCCCTTGATCAATCCGCGGCTGGTTTCCCAACTCTTATCTTCTCATTGGTGGCGAGTGGTAAGGGAATCAGCCGTCTGCTCCGCCTCGCCGTCACCCGGGGGGGGGGGGGGAGAGAGAAACCCCCTGCTGCGGCGAGAAATGGACATTCCGCTCCCCTCGGACCGAGGAAAGTGCGTGTGTGATAGAGGGGGCAGGGTCGGGGCGAGGCGGGGCGGGGCGAGGCGAGGCAGGGCGGGGCGGGGAGGGGCGAGGCGGGGCGGGGCGGGGCGGGGCGGGGCGGGGCGGGGCGGGGCCTCCCAGGCAGGCAGGCAGGCAGGGTCAGCGGGGAGATGAACTATGGCTGTCAGGGGTCAGCGTGCTGAGGCGAATGTGGAATGCGGGAGGGACAGGACGCGGGCTGCCACACGGAGAGGTTGGCGCACCGGGGAGGAATCCGGTGTGTAGCTTGTGTGTGTGTGTGTGTGTGTGTGTGTGTGTGTGTGTGTGTGTGTGTGTGGATGTGTGGATGTGTGGAGACGGAGGAAGAGCGAAGTCTCAGACAACCAGCAGGACGCTGCGGCGCGGCGGGGAGGCGGAAGTTGTCGAGCAGCAGCGGCTGCTGGCTCGGGCTCACGCCACGGCCCCGTCCTCCGTCCCGGCACATCAACCGGAAACGGAAATGTGACACGTGGGGTGGGCGTCGCTGCAGCTACCTATAGTGAGGAGGAACAGGAAAGTCCGTGGCAGCATCATTTTCATTTAAGGTACTGGCCCCGTCCAGAGAGAGAATATGCGCGCTAAAGAACTTTTGCACGGATAGAGGTTTGCGTGAACCTGCTTTGTTGCGTGGAACTTCATATGGAAAAGTTTGGTGTGATAATTATTTTTATTTTTAGTTTAATGTCTTGTCCGCTGAATTTTTCTTAAGAATACCGTACACGGGCGTGTTTTTTTTTTTTTTTTTTTAACTTTTTCTATACTGATGCACAATTCTGACGACAGCAGGTCACACTAAAGGTGTACGTACTATTTCTCTACTCTTCAGAGAATTGTCCCGTCCCCGCTGTATCCAGAACCTCCCCTCCCCGTTATGTGACTTTATTTGGCCAGGCAGCCGGCCTGGAATGCGGCTCGTGACTCCGTGACGCATCCTTGTTGCGCCCCACCCCACCCCACCCCACTCCACCCCACTCCCTCCACTGCGTACTGTGTACACGCAGACAAATTTCATTCCAAGGATCGGCGGCGAATGCATGTCGCCGACACCCTATCTGTTTTTTCCTCATAACGCGCCTGAATAAAATGAGATCTCTGTTTCTTCCGCGGGCTGTCCTTGCTTTGCTTTTCCCTATCTTTAGACACTCTAAAATCTTGCTTTTCCCTATTTTTTACACTCTAAAATCTTCTCAACTTTTTTGAAAAGTTAGCATCCACCAGCATGCTACGTAAAATGTGCAATGCGCAATTATGAATAAAATTGTCTATTCTGTTCATACGTTTTATACGATGTGGAGAGAGGTTTAAACCTGTTGCCAGCGAATTCAAGAAAAGTTCCCATGGTCTGTGAGCGCGCCTCATAAATATCACTGAACACCCTCGAAGAAAAGAAGAAAAACCAAGAAAAAATCAGAAAGAAAAATCTTGAAAAAAATCAGAAAAAAATAGTAAAAATCAAGGAAAATTGCGGGAAAAAACAACAGACAAATCAGAAAAATCGGTTTACGCTTGAATTTATAGTGAAGGATCCCTCGGGCTCGGCGCGCCCTCTGCTGCTGCCCGCACTCTCAGACCGTTTGGTCCGGCCGCAGTCCGGTGGCGCGCCCTCCCGAGTCGAGTCGCGCGGCTGCACCACCTGATACATGGAGACAGATTGCTGCCCAACTGGGAGCCGCTTGGGCTGAAGCGGACCGCGGGCCGTGTTGGGTTGTGTTGGGTTGTGTTTTGTTGTCGTGCTGTGTTGGTTTGGGCCTGCGGCCGGGTTTCGGGCTGGGGCAACGAAAACCCTGATGTCCACCTCCTCACCTCACATTCAGCACTCAGCACTGCTCGAATGTATGTCTGCCGTCGGTCGTCGCTCCGTCGGCCTGTCCGTCAGTCTGTCTGTCTGTCTGTCTGTCTGTCTGTCTGTCTGTCTGTCTGTCTGTCTGTCTGTCTGTCTTTCTGTCTGTCCGTGTCCGTCCGTATATCCCCATCCGTCAGTCAGACTTCCGGAGGAGTGCGTCGCAGAGTAGTTGAAACAGGGTGTAGGTCAGGAGGCCTTGTGGAGTTTACCGACATACGCAAACTATGCATATGGATGTGGCGCGCGGGGCATCACAAGCTCACTCACGCTGGGACCGGCCGGCCAGTCAGGAAATGCTCTATATTGTACACTGTGACAATTTCCTTTTCTTAAATTATTTAATTGCTTGTAAAATGCTATTCGATGCTATGACCTCATCGTAGGCTCTAATTTATAGAAGAATTGCATCACAATTTTTCATTAATTTTATTGCCGTAACGCGAGAGTTAAATGAGAATAACGCTCCAGAAAAGTAGCGCAAGCGCAGTATACAATTCTAAACAGAACAGTAACAGTATTCCACATGGCCGGTCCGGTCGGGCCCAGCAGACAGCTGGGGACAGCGGCAGCGCCTCTGGCAGTCGCGGTCAGCGCGGAGGGCCTCGGGGTAGAGGGCGGGGCGGAGCGGGGCGGGGCGGAGCAGCCCGGCATTTGGCGATAAATAATATGCGCCGTCGGTACTTTATGGGCTTGGCCAGCTATGCAGGATGTGGAACGGTGGCCGGTCAGCGATAGCGACAGCTTGAAAAATATACACATGTATATTTTGGTAACACAAAATGAGAAAATGTCCGCGTTTTATTTGAAGCGGTTGTAAAAAAAAATAATAATAATAATAAAAAACAAGGGCCAAATAGAACACAAAATGAATTTTGTGATAAGTATGGAACTCGTTCTTTACATAATTATGTGTTACAGAGGTAGGAGTGTAAAACGTTATGTGAGTCGATTGAAGACATTTTCATCTCAGATTTCATCACCGTTCGTGTGTGCAGGGGAAGTTTTTCCCGGGACACTCGCCCTTGCTCGTCTCGGGGTGCTCGGGCCTTCTTCGGCCCTCCCGCTCGGGTCCGATTGTTGGGGCGCATAAAGGAGCGCGAGCTGGCGCGAGCCGACTCGGTCTACGACTAGACTCGGGGACTTAGAATGAAAACTCGCACAAAATTTGTTAAGAGTTCTCAAAATAATACTATTAAACGTTAAAAAAGGTTCATTGCTGCAATGCAGAGGAAGGCTTCTAGCTGAGATCAGCGCAAGTTTCATGTCTGTGGGTATTGTACTTGCTGAGATTGAAAACTCCACTTATAAGTTGGGTTATGGACTTAGAATGAAAACATCCAAAATTTGTTAAGTGTTCTCAAAATAATACTATTAAACTTGAAAAATAGTTCATTGTTGGAATAAAGACCGGCATTTCCAGTTTCGAATGGTATAACTATTATGCCTGTAGGTATTGTGAGATCTGAGATGAAAGTGTGGACAGTTAAGGGTTACACTCGACTGAGAACAATACTCGTTCTTTTCACCACTCAGGAGAGAGGTGGTGGTAAAGAACGAGTAAAAATTGTATTTACGTTCGTCAAAATCGAAAAATGTTTTGTGTATGGAGGAATAGGCTTCAAAACTTCCCTCCGCAAATGCCCTGAACTGCCTTTGTAATACCGATTGGTCTGTTCAAGATTCTCCACCCACCACTCACCCATGCTGAGCTTTGGCGCTAAACCCCCTCCCTTCTCTCTCCATCTCTCCCCTGAGCTGGTCTCCTCTTGACCTATTCGTCCAAGCTCTTGCACACTTTGCACCTTTCTCTCTTTCTCCGCTAATAAAAAGGCCCTCCTAATGGCGCTCGGTGCGCGCGTGCAGTGCGCCTTGCTCATGCACAATGCAAAGAGAAGAGCACTCTGCTGGAAATCGCATCGCTGCTCCCCTCCTCCCCCCCTCCCTCTCCTCGCATCTCCCACCCTGCCACTCGTGCTGGTCCGTCTCTGTCCCTCAGGGCCTACTCCTACTCGAGTGCCGGGTGCCCAGGTGAGCGATGTGGCAGAGAGAGAGAGAGAGAGAGAGAGAGAGAGAGAGAGAGAGAGAGAGAGAGAGAGAGAGAGAGAGAGAGAGAGGGGTGGTTTGGCGGTAAGTAACCCCAAGTGCAAACAAAGAAAAGCAATGGAATTAATTTTGCAACGCCAGACACGCCTAGCTTCCACGCAGGGCCCCGGCCCCTACCCCGACCTCGACCCCGAACCCTCTTGCTGCTCCTGGAATCACGTAGCATTACATTCGCCGTTGGGTCAGCAGTGGTGCAGGTATCAATAAGCAGAGTTCTCACACAGCGAAAAAATCGCGACGAGTTCTAGAAAGTTCTGGAAAGAAAATAAAACATGACACGCGCATAAACCTTGTATGTTGGGAACACTCATCAAATTTTTAACCGTGAATTGTTTGTGAATGCCTCGCCTCGTAGCGCAGGGAAGCATCTCAGCCGCGCGGGTGGGTCGGGGTCGGGGACCGGACGCCTCTAGCCTCCCACGCGTCGGCGTTCCTTGGGGAACCGTCCCCGCAACATCCGGGATGAAAAAAAAAAAAGAAAAAAAACTGGAAATAGCAGAACTAGGAACGCTACGCAGCCACGAGAGAAATTCTTCTTATGACGACAGGCGTGCGCGCACTCTCATATATTGTCACTCTGGTCCAGAAGTCGTCTGCTGGCCAGCAATAATAACGTCGTCACTGCCCCCCCCCTCTCCCGTTCCAAATTTTTTCTTCTATTGTTTTGTTTTTCACCTCAGCGTTTTTTCTCTTTATCTGTTTTTCCGGCTGCCCCGGCAGAGAGCGTGGGGGCGGGCGCGCTGATGGTGACGGTAAAGGGTTTGTTTGGGACGATGGATGATCCACGGCCGTCTGGCGTGGCGTGGCGTGGCGCGTCGTGGCGGGGCGGGGCGCGGCCCCCTGCACGTGTCAATCACGAGTCACTATTATTTATCCCCGCCTGTCTTGGCAGCACGGCATGGGCCGGGCGGGGCTCTTTGTCTAGATGGGGGCCGGCCTGCCTCAGCCGGGCCGAAGACGGGCCCAACTCCGTAACAATTGAACCCTTTAGTTTCCTCTCTCCTTCTCCTTCGACCTCCCTCTCACAGCCCCTCCGTGCGGCTGCCTGGCTCTCTCCGTAGGAGGTCCAATAACCATGTGGCGTGAAAGCAAGCCTGGTGTGGTGGTGGCGGTGGTAGTCGTGGGTGTGTGTGGGCGCGCCCTGAATGCTCAGAGCGGCATCCATTTTCTGTTCTTCAATAACGCACACGACCCCCCCCATTTTCTGTTCTTCAATAACGCACACGAACCTTTTTGTAGGGTGATGGTTCAAAGCCTACTAACTTACAACACATAAAAGTATCGGGGACACTATATAACACTGAAATCACGACACTTTCATCAACAACTTGGGCCCACGATCCACACTCACTGACAAGTCGATCTTCTAGCTGCCAAAGCTCTATGGAAAAACAAGTGTGCACAACATAATTTCATGCATATATACTTCGAAATATTCAGAAAATAATGTGTCCATGCCCATGTGTGCGGTAAATAGTGTTTTTATGCCTATGTACGCACTATTTATTGAATCCCTTGGCATGTACACTCTCTTTGCTGAATACTTTTCGAAGTGTGCAGTGAATAACGAAATCTTGGACACACTTATTGGTTTTCCATAGAGAAGTACATCAGTGCCAATCTACTCAACCCCTCAAACTTCGGACCACTTTTTTTGGCCAGGTAGGCAGGCGCTGCTACCCGTCTGCCTCACTCAGGTGTGTTCTTGGAATCCTCCGCCTATTTCTCTGGCGCAAGCAGACTGCCCGCCCCGGGCTCCCCGCGGCCCGGCCTCAGCCTGCGGCCGACTGGCAAGCAAGCCGCGCGCTAGTTTGCCGCGGCAATTTCGTGTACCGCCTGGCTGCGTAAGTCAAGCCAAATGCATACGGACGGGACGGGACGGGGTGGGACGCGGAGCCCGCTGCCTGACTGACGACCTCAAATTTGTTGACTTGCACGTACACACACACTGTCAGGGGAGGCAGGCGCCACGGCCGCCGCGCCTTCGCTCCTGTGCACAGTACAGGCAATATATGTTGAGGGAAGGCGCCAGAGAGAGCGCACCCGCGCCGCAAACTGGCGGCAAAATGACGGTTAGGCCGCGCGGGCCGCCTATTTACAATCCCTTATGGCGATTCCGCACCTCACGGAAAATTCAGCAGTACGCAACTTATTCGGCAGCGACCTGCGGCTTTGGGGACCCAAGCCAAGCCAACCCAACCGAACCCAGTGCTATGTGAATGGTTATCGAAATCGAATCCAGGCAGATCCAATTCGATTCGATTCCGAATATGTAATGATTCGGTATCGAATGTTCGAAATTTCGAATCAGATAAGATTCGCCACCGAATCATTCAGCTTAAGCATATGTTTTTCAACGGCAAAAGGGCGAGAGCGTGCCTTTGCAAAGATGTGTGGGACTTCTTTTGAAGCATAATTTTCATTCTTTTTGTAAATCTAATTTGTGGGGGGGGGGGGGGGCAGAATTGGATTCGATTCGATTCGCCCGCAAATTTAAGAAGATTCTATTCGAAAATATTTGGTCGAATTCGATTCCATTCGAAGGAGCTTTGAATAAATTCGATTCGATTCGTACGCATAAACCTCGATTCGCACAGCACTAACCTTACCTAACCTTCGTCTCTGAAACCGGCTGGTCACGGAGGAGGCCGCGCGCACAGCTGAATTTGCCGCAAAGTGCTCTACACTGTAAAAAATTGTTGGGATTTTGACTATACAACTGTATGGGAAAAATCCTATACGCGTATAGGACGCAAATTTTCCCACACTTTTGTCCGATTTTTTCTATACAAGCCAACCGTGTATCGGAAAATCACGAAACGTATGTGAAAAATCCCATACTTGTGTGGTAATTTACCTAGAATTGTATAGGTAGCAGAGTTCCCCATACCGTATGGGAAATTTACTATTTTTTTCTTGTACTTTGCCTTCACAACAATAGAAAATTTACATTTTAAGGACACATACCCGGTGATTAGGTGGACCCGTTTCAATAGTCAGTCTTGTTCTGTTGTGATTTTACCGGATTTTACAAAAACCATGGTGCTTGGGGCTTTGTGACGAGGGGTTGAGGTAATATTTGAATAAGGATACGATCCTTTGATATAAAACACCCAGCACTTAAACACTTGGTCGGAAATTCCGCATGCAGTAAACCAGGTGGCCTCGAAGCGGGCAGCGCTGCCCTCCGTCCTCAGGTACGGGGAAGGGAGAAGGGGCCCAGCCGGCGGGGCGGAGCGCGCGGCTGTGGCATGACCTGGGGACGCTGCGGCTCGGCACCCATCACGTCCCCGTGGTCCAGTGGTCAACGTGATGGTGTCGCAGCCCAGAAGTCCGAGGTTCAACTCCCCATCAAGTAAGGTATTTCATCGCTAATACATTGTGTACTAATATGTAACTGACTACAGGTAAGAGGAAACAACAGCTATAACAGGCTAGGCAAGCAGGAAATATCTTTTTCTGTTTTGAAATATATATGGGAAAAATCCCATACCTGTCTAGCAAATATGCCACACGCGTATGGTATTTTTACTAGTGTCAGGTGCTGGAAAAGTCCCATACATGCATAGGAAAATGACTACACCAGTATGGGATTTTTCCCACACGAGTGTATGGTAAAAATCCCACACACTGTATATGTAAATTGCTGCATATACATTTATAGGATTTTTACTATACATTTTTTTTACAGTGTAGAGGTTGTAAATTGGCGGCCGGGCCGGCCCCGCAGTGGTGTTCGCAGCGATCAGCATGGCGTGGTTTTGCCGTGTAAGCGCCGAGGAGGGGAGGGATTCGGCGTGTGAGTGGTGCTAATTTAAGTGTGCGCTGGCTCCACGCCTGTACTGCCTTCGTCAAAGTTTGAGCCGAGCTCGCGGCGTTTGGTAAACAGGCTACGCCTCGCTCACCCCACCTCCCCTCCGTTGATAGGGCGCGCGAGCGTTCGCTCTCTTTCTCTCTCTCTCTCCATTATCTCGCTCCGGCATCTCTCTCACTCTCACAGACACTCACACGCGCGCTATTACCGCGAAACAGGAGGGGGATTCACAAAGTTCTAATACTTTGCCTTTGGACCGTATTGCCTCTGCCACGAAGGTTTTCTGCGACCAAAATGAGTTCACCAATATCACGTGTACGCAGCGCGCCACGATCTCACCCATTTGCGTTTTCTCAAATAAACGGTGAAACGACGCGCGCGTCCAGGTTTCATGGCGACTCGTTTTGGAAAATACCGCGCGTAATGGTTGCTCCGGACTGCTAGTGAGCCACGAGGACGTGGTTTTTCTCGTTACTGTGAAGTGCTCTTAATTTCCCCGTGCCGCGCGGGTCGCTGACTGCTGCCGCCGAGGCCGAGCTGGAACCTGACACGCTCCGCGAGGCCCAGCTGGGCACCGCCGGTCCGCGTCCTGCATCCGAGACTTAATGACTCCCGCCGATGATTGATCGAGCGTCTCGACGCCCGCTCCGCCTTGCTCCGCCCCGCCCCGCCCAGCCCCGGCGTCGCGACGCTTGATGAGGCCGTCGTGCGCGCAACAGCGTCTTATTACTCTGGGAGAACCGGGGAAAACCTATAACGTGACGTGCGAGTTTGACACCCGGAGACGTATGCGTGTTTGCGTCGCACGTCGATAGGCCACTCACTTTCTGAAAAATATTCGGAAGGGTTATTGCGTGAAAATTTTTCATGATTAATTTCGTTAAGTTACGATTTCCAGGTATTTTTTTTTTTTACACCATGTGTCGACATAGTTTTTTTTTATGAGGAAGAATTTCCTGTCGTAAATATACGACTGCGCGCTCGTAAATTTACAGCTCTGTTTCGCAATCACAAATTACGAACAAAGTCGTAAATTTACGGATATTTTTTTCACAATGCTTATTGTGATGTGACCTCTCGCCATGTGTCAGCGGCTGACACGTAAAAAAAGGAATTTGCGTCGCTGAGCCAAAAAATGAACAGGTGTACTAATTTTTTTGCTGTTTTTAGCAGCTAACTTTTCAGCTTCCGTGCTCATTTTCTAGCTACCCTGCTCTTTATTTTTCCGCTGTTTAAAGTTTTTAGCCGTATAAGTGCTAGTTTTTCACATCTAATTTCAGCTGAGCTATTTTTTTTTTCAGTGGATGACGTTTCTTAACCTGTCGGAACCGGGTGATCGATGATTGTCCTGTGAAATATGTGCGCACGCAAATGGCACTTAGTTCATTTCGCGACGGCACAAAGTGTTGTAGCTTCGAACATTTTCACTGCACTTTAACTCCTGTGCAACTTTCTACATTTCCGTCGCTGGTAACACGATCTACCAGTAGTGTAGTAGGATAGGGTGTCTGTTGGCGGCGACAAGCAGAGGACGCGGTGGTAGAGAGAGCGCCCCTCCTGACCTCAACTCACTGCCACCCCCACTGCACCACCCACCACCCTCCCACATCCCTTAGACCAGACGCCCTTCTCGCCTTCAAACAAAATTAAACACTGCGCCCCTTTTGTTATTCCGCGAAGTGGGCGCGCTAACTCGCTGCTTAGCTCCCCCATGGAGGCCGCCCCTCGCGCTCGCTCCCCCCCGCCTCGCTCTGATGCCGTCCGAATCCGAAGACCGCTCTCGCGCCCCCGTCCTTATCGCACTCATGGGGGCCCTGCCATCCCCAACATGGGGCGCCGCCGTAGGTGCGACAAGGACGGAGGCACGAAAGCGATCTTATTCGGAATCAGACGGCTGCTCGCTCTCTCTCTCTGTCCGTGGCAGTGCCTCCGTGACTTCGAGTAGTTCGGGAGTCGCCTTCCCTCGCCTCAGCTGTCCTCGCCGCCCGGATCGCAGAAGTGAGTGGTCCGTTCCTATAACCGGACCCTGTTGCCTGGTGCTCCGTATCTCCACCCCGACCTCCTCCCACCCGTCTGGCCGCCAGCGATAAGTGCCGTGTCACAAGTGTGGGGGAAAAAAAAAGATTTTCCGAAGCAGTCCGTCGCGGCGGGGCGGGGGCGGGGAGGACACTGAAAACGGAAGGAGGCGGGGCCATCGCAGGGAGGGGACTGCGCGGAAGTGTATGGGGGCTTGTCGGCGGCTCACGGGCGCGTGCTCGGGGGTGCGAGAATAGTATCACTGGCGAGGGATCCATGTTCCCCCGGTGCTCGTGGACCTGCTGATGCGGCTGGGGATCACGTGACTGCTGCTCATCCGGTTGGCTGGCCTGGACGGAGATGCGGATAACACGCGCACCCCGCCCACACCGTGCCTCCCAGCCTCTGCTCTAGCGCCTCTGATGACCCATCGTCTAATAAACGTCGGTTGAAGATGTTGCTATTTTCGACCACGTTAATGCCAATGCCCTGTGTTTCTTTTTTCTTCTTTTTCTCTTTTTTTCCACGAAAAATCCTTATTTTATTATGATGATCATTACAATATTTTTTTTTCGGAGGGATTCTTGGCCCGCGCATTTTTATATCTTTTCTAATCCTTTTTTTTTCTGTGGACTCGAATGAAATGTTTTGGGGGAGCTTGGGCTGGCCTCTTAATAACGCTGGAGAGGGTGGGAGAGGCAGTAAAATAAATAAGGGAAAGTTTTGTCACGGCGTAGGGTGCCCAGTGGCGCTGTGATTCACGCCGCCCGCCACGGCCCGGCTGCTGCTGCGGCCGAGGGGCTGCTGGCGGCTCATTCGATGCGTCCGCACAAAATTTGAAACTCTATGAAAATATAACCGTATCTGCTTGTTAGTCTTGTTTTCATTTTTATTTTCAAATTTACATGAAATGGTGTCCTGCCGCTTGTGGAATGATTGGTTATATATCTGACACCGACTACACCACATCTATCTTCACAGGAAATGGGTCGAGGGTGGGGGGGGGGAGAAAGGGGTTAGTTTGAACGGGAGGGACACCAAAGGGAGGGGAGAGGGGAGTGGGGAGAAATATCGCACATTCTTCATCTGTTTTTGGAATTCGCTGCCGTGGTGGCGCCTCGCCCCACCCTACCCCAGCCCCACACTCAGGAGGCGGGGACAAGGGCGGGGCGCAAGGTGACGTCCCATTAATTAATGTAGCGCCACGCCTGCGGTCTGCTCGCCTCGCCGCGCCCCGCATCGCCCCGCCGCGGCTACGTCCCCCCAACCTCCGATACATTGTAATTTTCGCCACGTTGGTAATACCCCGATGCCGACGGGAAAGGCGCTTGGGGCGGCGGCTTGGGTCAGGCGGGGCGGGCAGCCTCGCCTCCCCGAGTGGAGGTGATGGAAATGATAAAAGTGGATGAACGGCTGGTGCTGCGGCAACGAGAGAGAGAGAGAGAGAGAGAGAGAGAGAGAGAGAGAGAGAGAGAGAGAGAGAGAGAGAGAGAGAGTATCTGGTCGATGCTACGCCAACCGTGACACCATCCTGCTCGTCGCTCGCCCTCACTCACTTGCTCCCTCGCTCTCGCACATGTTCTGCATCTCACTCGCTCTCCCCTCCGCCGTGGCTCGTCTTCTTTCTCTCCCTCTGCTTTTGATTGCTTTGCCGGCAATTCCTTTCCGCATGGAAATGTTTGCCGAGCTCTTAGCCCTGCCAGCCCTGGCCCACCTCCCCGCATCCACGCTCCACCCGGCCAGCCCCGGCCGGACGGCCCGACCACTATCAATGCAGCCCGCCCCACCTCACCCAGCAGCCGCGCCCTGCCCCACCCCGTCCACAAAAATTATTGCTTCTTGGTTGCAAAATATTTTCCCAAGAAATGCAATTTGATCGAAACTTTTCGTTCGTTATGAAAAAATTCTCTGAATTCAATTTCTTTAAATTTATTAAATTTCATTAAAAAATTAGAAGCCTTGTTTTTTTTTTTCTGCGTGCGCTGAGCGCTCTGTTCCTCTGTCCGCTTCCACATTAGCTCACGCGTTGCCCTGTATTACATTAACGGGATTAGTCCGACGGGTCTTTCACAATAAATTCAAGCGTTCACCGCTTTTTCTGATGTTTCTAGTTTAATGTAATTTTCCTTGACATTTATCGATTTTTTCCTGATCCTTCTAATTTTTTCTGTTTTTACTTAATTTTCTTATTTTTTCCCCTGATTTTTTTCCTGTGTTTTGGCTAATTTTGTTTAAATATGTACACCGATTTTTCTGAGTGAAGGATTCCATCCTCGAATTAGTCGCGAGATGGCGTTTCCTGCTCTCAAGGTGCTCGGGTGCGCTCATGCAGCACCCGCCGCTCCCAGAAGGCACAGGCGCCTGGGTGTGAGCGCCTGCTGTCGACAGGGTAGGCCACCCGCTCTACAGCCGTGCGCTGCCCAGCGGTGTGCTGCCTACCTCAAGGGGGCTCCCCGTCGACGAAAACGGGTCGAGCATGCGCTGTCCAAAGTATTTGCTATAGGGTACCCGAGCCCTCCCCTCCTTCTCCTTTAGAAAAGCATCAGTATCGCGCGAGCATTACACATCCCGCCGCGGGCGGAGAGTGAGTGAGTAAGAGAGAGAGAGAGAGAGAGAGAGAGAGAGAGAGAGAGAGAGAGAGAGAGAGAGAGAGAAGGAGAGGTTGTCCTCGATGCAGCGCCTTGCCGGTGCCCCGCGCGTGTACGGATCCGTCAGCCCGGGGCAGAAAGGGGCGGAGGATTTGGGGTAAACAGAATATCTGAGCGCGACTTTGCGCACAGCACACCGGAGGCGGCGGGGCGGGGCAGGGCGGGGTGAGGTGCTGCGGGCCCCGCGGGTGTAGCCTGTTTGAGGTTATGTTTGTCCACATGTGCGGCTGGGCCACCTGCGGCGGCGCCGGCTGCGCTCAGCCCTTCGGCGAGCGCGTGCGTAAAATGTTAGGCCAGGGATCAGAGAGAGAGAGAGAGAGAGAGAGAGAGAGAGAGAGAGAGAAGAGAGAGAGAGAGAGGGAGAGAGAGGAGGAGGAGGAGGAGGGGAGAGCCCTCACGCTGTCTCTGTTGTCCCGACTCCCGGCCCAGTCCACCCTCCTCGCGTCCCCCATTCAGCGCCCCGACGGGACGCTTTGGCTCCGCAACGTGAAAACCGAAGTGTCGTTGGACTTGTATGGGCGCGCGTCTGTGGCGATGGCAGCGGGCTATGTACGGCGGCGCGTGTGAAAGGAGCCCGCCTCCCCACGCCCCGCCACGCCTCGCTACACTACTCCACGCCCCGCCACGCCACGTCACGCCACACACCGCCACTGACATATAGGCGCGAAAAGTGCGGCGCGCGAGGCGCGCGCTTTTGGCGGCTTCCTCTTGAAATGGGATCCGCCTTCCTCTGCTTGCTTGCGGATCATTGTGTCTGACGTGTCTCTTTTCTTTTTTTTGTTGCAGGTAAGTGTCGTTCGAGAGAGGGAGGCCGCTGTCGTACGTAAGCGATTTCTTTTATCGGGCTAAGCGATGTGGGATATTGCAAAAAAAAAAATGTATATGGAAATGTGGTGTAATGGAACTCCTTCCTCAGTGAGCATTCGTATTTCAACGTCTTCCGGCGGCCAAGGAGTGATTAACTGTGTGTTCTCACGCCCACGGTAAAGCCTGTTGTCGATTTAAGCCCTTTTTGCATTATGCATTCGACTCACTGAAATACGTCGCACTTGTTTCAAGAGAAGGGGAGTGGCGCTCTCTAATAATTCACGGCTCGCCTTGTTTCTCGCCTGGTGTGTGGCGTCCTCGCACGGGCTGCGTACTCGTCCGGGCCGCACCCACACGGAAAAAAATAAAATAGCTCATCTGAAATTAGATGTGAAAAATTAGCACTACTGTCGAAAACTTTAAACCGCTTAAAACAGCGGAAAAATCAGGGTAACTAGAAAATAAGCGCGCGGTGCGGTGCGATGCGGTGCGCGGCAGCTTGAAAATTAGCTGCACTCATCAGGCGCGGTTTAAGGTCCGACTTGAAGGGGGTGCGGGGAGGGGGGGTACTCCAGTTCGCCCGAGTTCGCCTGCATACAGGGGTTTTATAACGCTCATTTGCCTACTTTTCAGGCGGCTATCTTGTGACGACAGGGGGATGGGAAATGATCGCCCCCTCCCTATAATTCGCACCTGCGGCGCCTATGCCTATACATCTGAAAACCAGGGCGTCGTAACGTAACGGAATTAAAAACGCCTAAAAACGAAAATTAAATTCCAATTTTCCAAGTGTTTTTGAAGCGTTTTTGAAATTTTTTCTACGTTTTCTCACGTAAAACGCTTTCAGAAAGCCCAAAACGCTTCAAAAACGCTTGGAAAATTGGAATTTAATTTTCGTTTTTAGGCGTTTCTAATTCCGTTTCGTTACGTCACGACGCCCTGCTGAAAACTAAGTACACCTGCTTATTTTTTATTTTTTTTTGCTGATATGAGTTTTTTCCCCGTCTTTTTATTGCGTGCACAGCCATGTGCCGGCCGGGGCCTGGATGCCTCTTCGGCGGCTCGCTTGGCGCGCGACTCGCACAAGGCCCATATTTCGTGAGCGCGCGTGAGGGTGGTGAGGGTCAGCGCCACGCCTCGCCACGCCACGCCACGCCACGCCACGCCACGCCACGCCACCTCGCTTGCGTTTGACGCAGGCTTAACGCCGCCCCATGTAGGCCGGTCACGAGCGAGGGCGGCTGCGGCAGGCGGCTCAGAGCGGCGGGGCGTCTCGCCGATGTGTGTGTTTTTTTTTCCGTTTTCATAATAGCGCTCGTGAATGGACAAGAGTGAACGGTATCGGTGTCGTAGGTTCACCCGTATCCGGGCATCTCATGATCCGGGTGAACGTACGACATGATGGTACAATTCAGTTGAATTGACAATTGTCCATCCTGTCGAAAAATTTGTACCACCTGTTCGAAGTACCTGCGATCACAGAATAAGATTGCATTCATGTAAATTAATCATTATTTCTATATCATGGAATAAATAATTATTTTTTCAGTGTGGTATAGTATCTTCGATCTCGTGTGTGAAAGCGTTATTATATTAATGAATAAACACGTTGATGGATCCTTTTCACTGTGTTCGAAAAGATGTAGTGCCGTTGCTAGAGCAAGGGGATTACACTTAAAACTGAGTGGTGCCCTATGATGCCTATTTTGTTTTTCCCTTTCTGAAACCTAAATTGTGGCGAAATATTAGCTTCTTCTCAGAGAATTTGGCGTCTTTGAACGCCAGAATTTTTAGGCAACGGAGTTGCCTTCTAAAATCGCTGGAAAACGTGCGTCTTTTGTTTCATATGGCCCCTTACGACAGAAAAAAAACTGCTGAAGGGAATTCGATAGTATTAAGCATACCTTTAGAATGTAATCTGGTACATTTGATTCTGAAGTCTAGTTGAAATCTGTATTGCAGAAATTTTGTAAATTTGAATTGAAATTCGAGTTTCTATGGTAATGCTCGACTCGTCAGGCAAAATGAACAGGGGAAGGGGATATTTTTTTTTTTTTTTGCTGAGCTAACTCTAGATCTATATCAAAATAAAAATCTAAATAGCTCAGCCTACATTTCACCGCAGGGTGGACCTCCGGGCTGAGCCAAACGTGATGGGATGGGAATTGACCCGGCTAGCTTGCCAACATGAAAAAAAAAGAAGAAAAAAACCTTGTAATTACAATCTGGAAGCGCCGCAGGCGTAGGGAGGGAGGCGCACTCTTAGCTCAGCCCGACACGTGTGCCCCACGTGTGCCTACCTAGTTTATTTTGTCTTTGGATGTCAACGTCCAAAGACGCCAACCAATTATTTCAATAGCGTTCCAACGGGAAGCAGCGCCGTGGATTGAGAATGCGACGACGGGACGAAGTAGTGATAACGTTGATAATGATAATGACGATAATGACAGCGGGAGGCGGTGAAAGAGGAGCCGCTTGCGAGGAGCGGCCCGTCTGCGGTCACCGCGCCCAACGAGGTGTAATAGGTGTCCTCGCCCGCTGGCCTGCTTTGGCCGGCGTGGTGTGGCGTTGCGCAGCGTGGCGTGGCGTGGCGTGGCGTGGCGTGGCGCGGCGTGGCGCTCTGCTTCAGGCCAGGGCAGGGCTGCCATGATTGCAGAGGCCCAGTTGATGAGGGCGGCCTGCCGGGGCCTGGGCCAGGGCCAGTAACAGCTTGCTCTTGCTGTCCCCTAGGGTCCCCGCCCCGCCACGCCCGGCCAGACTGCTAGACATGCTTATCAGCAGCACAGTAGTGGGTAGTAGTTCAACTTGATTCCTGGTTAAGGGGTGGGGGTGGGGGGGGCTGCTTTGACGACGACGGCGGCGGCGATGCGGGGCGGGGTGGGGTGGGCTGAGCCGGACCCTAACGCTGCTCTTGTGCCGCCTTGAAAGCCCCTGGCAGCCCGGCAGTGCGACCGGCGATCAAATTATCCACTCGACACAGTAAACTCTGCGGCTGCTTCGCATGCCAATATTTTAGCGCTCCTTTCGAAATTCCGGTAAATTTGATGCCCTCACTTTTGGCACTCCTCTCGCAGGAATGCCAAATAGTGACCTCGTAATTAATTCTAGGGGCTCCTCTTGAAAATTTAAACTTCTGCCCACTTTGCACTTTGCATGCCACATCGTGGCAGGCTAAGGCGCCCAAAATTTGACATTCGCGATAGGAACGCCAATTTTTTACATTCAAAACGGAGGACCAAAATGTTGTCACGCGCAGAGACCACAGAATATACACTAGTGAGCGTGGTCCCTTTCCAAAGGAAACGGACGGTGGGCGGTCACGCTGCTACGTACAGTTTTGCACCACAGTCGTTATTTTTTGCTGCAAAGAAAAGTTTAAAAGTCTTCAGAGAGCAGCAAATGCCTCGCGGGCCCGGCCCGAGCGGGACGCACCTGCTCTGCCCGGTCTGATTTACGCCCCGCACCTCTGACGGGTACTTTGTGGGATACATCATCGTTAGGCGGCCGGGGCCGGGGCGAGCTGTTCGGTGGGACGAGCGCCGCACCGAGCCGAGCCGAGCCGAGCCGAGCCGAGCCGAGCCGAGCCGAGCCGAGCCGAGCCGAACGGAGTGAAGGGAAGTGAAACTGGAGAGGATAATAAAAGGTATTGGCATTTGCCCGGCGCGGCGTAGCGCGGGGCCGCCCGGCCTGACCCGACCCGACCCGACCCGGCGCGGTCCGGCCCGGCCCAACAGGCCGCCTGGTTCAGGGGGAAAAAACACAAGTTGGGGCCAAACACAACAGTAGAAGGGGCCATGAATATCCATAAAGGACGTTGGTGGTGGGGGGTCCGGACCCGGGAGTTGCTGTTGCCCACTGCGCCGCCCAATCTGAGCGCCGCGCTTCTGCTGCTTCGTTTTGGGAATTTTTCTGAGCGCTCGTCTAGATTCAGCCTCAGCAGAAACCCCTAGTGTGGATTTGGCGGGCTCGTTTATCATAGTTTGTCTAGAGTTTTCCCTTTCTTTTTAGTGTTTTTTTTTTTTTTTTTTTTTTTTTTTAAAGCAGCAGATTGGTGTTTGTTAATTTCTCAGCGCAGCGCTTTCTAGCTGTTGCGCTTAAATAGGGAGTTCACTCTCTCTCTCTCTCTGGTAGCACGCGCCGTAAGCTCCGCTCTCACACAGCGCGGGTGGTTCGCCGGGGGTAGTGCAGGGGATGTAGGTTTCTCTTTATATTTTCCTCTTCGCTGTCAGCAGTGGCGCCAACACAACACGGTACCGTAGGTCGGGCAGCTGCGTACAGGGAGCTATAGGTACATCCGCAGGCTTTACAGGTGCGGAGAAGAGAGATAGAGACAGGAGAAAGAGAGTATGAGGAAGAACGGAGAAAGAGAAGGGAGAAAGGGGAAGAGATGACGCCTATAAACGCCTCTAAAAGTTGTGACACTGGTAGTCTGATTGATTTTCTTCACCCCCTTCCCCCCCAATAAAAAATCTGTATTAAATACCAGAAATAAAAACGAGCATAAAAATCGAGAAAAAACTGAAGAAAAATAAGTAAAAATCGAGAAAAATAACGAGAGATCAGAAAAACCGGTGTACCACGCTTAAATTTCTAGTGTAGGATCCCTCGAGTAGAGCCCACGGCACTGGTTGGGTGGGATGCCCCGCGCGCATCCCCCAGCACCACAGCGCCACCGCGCCAGCCCCCAGCCCGCCCCAGCCCCGCCGCTTGCAGATCCTCGCGACGGAACTTTGCTTGCAGTCAGGCCGATTAAGGTCTAGGCCAGGCGGGCGGGGGCGGCGGCGGCCCTACCCCCACCCCCCCCATCTACCCTCGTCCTTCACCCCTCCCCTCCTCGCCGTTGTCGTGGACATTAAGGACCGCGAGCTTCCCCCCCCCCCCCCCCCCCTCCCTTACAATGCGCAGCCCAGCCTTACCCGCCGCCTGCCTAACGGCCGCTAAGGCGTCGTAAATCGACCGCCAATAACGCGGATGGTGAGCATACCACGCTTGCCAGCCGACATTGCCTCAAGCACGCGTGGGATGGAGAAAATAAAGCAAATCGAGGCTACTTTATGTAGACGACACCCGGACGAAATCGCTTGAATTTTAGTTATATTTTTGTCTCTTTTTAACGCAAGAGTCTGTAACTGAGCCAAACGCGCTTCTCGACGGACATGTGCAGAGTTCTTACAGAATGCAGCAGAATTGAAAATTCTAGAAGAAGTGTGTCAATATTTTGGTAAGTGGGTCTATGTTCACACTCCCGGCTTATGTACTTTTTTGTATGTAGCTATGTAAATCTATGTACACGTCTAACTTACGTAAGAATTTCTTACATATTTACGCACAAAAAGGCTTACTTTTTACGTAATTACGTAAGAATGTTTGCATAATTATGTAAGAAATTTTACGTAAGCTACGCATGTACATAGATTTACATAGCTACGTACAAAAAAGTACATAAGTCGGGAGTGTGTTTGTAACTCCGCTTCCTCTCTCTCTCTCTCTCTCTCTCTCTCTCTTCCTTCCTCTCCTTCCACTCCCTCCTCTCCCCATCTCTCTCATTTCCTTCCCACGTCCCGCCACTGGTCACAGGCGGAGCGTGTGTAACTGATGGGAGCGCCCCGGACCGCACAGTGGGTGGGCGCATGGCGCAGGGGGACCGGGGAGGGGGGGGGGGGGGCTGGAGAGTGACTGTCAGTCTTACAGTCTAGCCAGGGGGAGAGGGGGAGGAGCAGAGGTAGGGATAGACTCGGGGATAGACCTAACGGAGACGCCAAACCATCAGCCGCGGGGGCGAGGGGGCGAGGGGGCGGGGGCGGGGGCGGGGTGCGGCCCGGCGGCGACGCGAGGAGTCTGGTGGAAGGAAACAAGACACCCTTGGACACGTGTGAGCCGCGGCACGTGGCGTGCACGTGTGTGGGCCGGACGCTGCGTGTCGCTGGCAGATTTCCTACTTCTCTCTCCGTTCGCGCAGGGTCGAGTGGGACCAGTGTTGGGTCAGATACTCGAAATTTTTATCTAGATACAGATACTAGATACTGGGTGAAATTTTATCTAAGATAAGATATAGATACTCGACCAGAAAAGTATCTAGATACTAGATACTAGATATTCAAAAGTATCTCAGATACTCCGTCAGATACTCGTACAAAATTAGCACAGAAGCCCCTTTATTCCATTTTTTCGACATTTTCCCGATTTTCCTGACTTGCAGCTGTATAAAGTCATGAAACAATTGTTAATGTAATGAAGAATGATTTTTATTTATAAAGGGCAATAAGAGCACACAGAGAAGTTGTAAATTTGGACTTTGAGTCATTACAAAAGGAAAGACAAACTCAGGGTGAAAAATATTTGCTTCTCGTAGTTGTCGTGACCGAAGACGGCCCTACGTGGAGTCAAAATTTGCCCCGCAAAGCTGGAGACGCGTTGGACGGGGGCAAAAGATGGCAAGCTTATCTTATATTTTTAATGGAAAAACACGCTCACTATCTTATATTTTTGAAGAATATTGTAAGTTTGGTCCCTGTTTTCCAGATATGTTAAGCGTACTCTACAAAATTAAGTGTGTGACATTGCAACACTTAAAAGTGTATGACAAAATGTCCCACTCCAAAGAGTGTGTGACATCAATGACATTCACAAAAAAGTGACTAATGAGGAAAACTGTATAGTAGATAAACACAAAAGGGTGTGTGACACGTTTGTCACGCATACTTTAGTGAGTGACATTCTGTGTCACACACACTTTTGCGTGTGACAGTTTGGCACTCACACTTTTGACTTTTGTGAATGGGATTGTGTCACACACTTTTGTGTGTTGCAATGTCACACACTCTTTTTTGTAGAGTATCACAGTGAGAAGTCATTTCGTTGTTTTTGAACATTTTACGAGGGACAAAATAGTATCTGAGTTTTCTAGTATCTAAGATAGCAAAGATACCGCTTAAAACTATCTAAGATAAGATATAGATATCGATCAAAAAAAGGATCTAGATACTGATTAAAGATACTAAAAAAGTATCTAGATACAGTATCTAGATACTTTTATCTAGATACTGCCCAACACTGAGTGGGACGGCCTCTCTCGTTCCATATGCAGCGCCCCCGCCGCGCCGGGCTGGCGCGCGGAGCAGTCCGCGTCTCCATGAATAGGGATAGTGCTAGCGTCCTGCGGGACCCTGCTATACCCTCCTCTATCGGGTCGGGCGGCGGGGGGCTGCGCCGTGCGCCGCCGTGCCGCGATGCGATATGAGAGCGACCTGTGAGCTGAATGACGCAGTCAAGAGCCAGGTGGGAGTGAGAGGGGAGGCAGCCGGGGGGTGGGGGGTATTACTCATATAAAATGTGTAAAATGATTTTTTTGACTTCTTATTTTATTTTTTCGATTTTGTTGATTTTATGTTTTGATTTTCCTTTTGATTTTTCAAGGAAATTTTCTTTCACTTTTTGATAAATTTCGATCTTCAGCCCCCATTTTTAAATTTATTTCGGGTTTTTTGTTCATTTTTTTCTTGATTTTCCAGGTTTTTCTCTACCTTTCTTCTTGATATTATTTTTAATTTTTTAATTTTGTTTTTGATTTGTTAAACGATTTTTTGGGGGGTCACGCACAATGATTTTTCGAAGTGTCTCCCCCTCGGAGGTGGCTGAGGGGTAAAGAGGGGTAACAGAAGTTGTACATTCATTGGGGTAAGGGAGGGGAGGGAGGCCCGGCCCGGGTCTGCATGTCGGCACAGCCCTTTAAGCTGCGCTCCTCTGCGCGCACTGTGAAAAATACCTTTGTAGATTTACGATTTGTTTTCTAAATTACGATTTACGCAAAATGTTTTAAATTTACGTCAACCCTTTCTTGCTCGTAATTCAATTTCAAGTCGACTCGTAGTGCTTGTAATTTTACGATTTGTAATTGCCTGTTTCCACTTCGTCGAAAATTTTCCCGTAAACCTTTACAACTAGTTTACACCGCGCAGCAGCGGGAGCCGAACCTTCTTACCCAACTACTTCAGGACGAGCAATGAGGAAAGGAGAGACGGGGGAGGAATGGGGGAGAGAGAGAGAGAGAGAGAGAGAGAGAGAGAGAGAGAGAGAGAGAGAGAGAGAGAGAGAGAGAGAGAGAGAGAGAGAGAGGCAGACGGAAAAAACAATCACTCTGACGAAAAGTCGCTGCCGCCCGACCTTATTGCCGAAAATGAAGCCAAGCCGACACGACTACCCGACCCGCCGCTGCGCAGCGACTCTCGACAGCAATATAACCCAATCCAGCAGCCAGCGGAACTAGGAATGTCGCGTCCTCTCTCCCACCCACCCACCCTCTCTTTCTCTCTCGACAGGTGAAATAAGGGGCAGGCGCTGGGCCGCCCAGCCCTAGACTGTTTTTGACGAGGCGAGTTGCCCTGGCTGCGCGGAGCGGATCACGTTGAGCGGAGAGCCATTTCGTCCATTTCATTTCATTGCATCCCACCTCGCCCGGCCCCGCCTCGCCCCGCCAAGGTGCCTTGTCTCCTCCTGCTGTCGTGTCGCGGCCCGGGACCGGCCGCCCCGGTCCTTTATGGGCGCGGCATCAAGGACAAATCGTTACCTCATTTCCTCAGATTCACTCGGTGTAAGGTCACCATGCACAGAAAAAAATAACTCGTGCCTGAGAAAAAAAAATTACTTGCAGGGTACAGTTTTTTTTTGTTTTTTTTTTTGCTGTATAAGCGCAGCTAATTTTTAAGCTACCGTCCTTATTTTCTGGTTACCCTACTACTTTTTTTCCGATGTTTAAAGTTTCTAGCCGTAGTGCTAAATCTTTCGCATCTTATTTCAGCTGAGCGTTATTTTCCCGTGCGGGGGAAATGGGGGAAAACTTGGAGTAGCTCGCTTTATCTGAGGAAAACTCCTCAGATTTTGAGGAAAGTCTCCTCGCGGCCGACCATATGAGCTCACTGCCGGGCCGGTGCCGGTCGTTGCCCGAACGAGCGCTCGCGGCATGGAGCAAGGCTCTACCGAGGCGGAGGGAAGGGGAAGTCGTGGGAAGGGCGCCTGCCAGCCGCGGCGGCCGCGGCCCCAGAAACCACTTAGCCGCCAGCTTTTAACAACCGAGCTGTGAAAACAAAGTGAGTAAAAGTGCGTATATACACGTGTTGATATAAACGCGTACGCCTCTCGCGGCCGGGCCGGGCACTGTACTCCAAACAGTTTGAGAGTGGCTTTTGGAGGGTTCATACGGTGGGTATAAAGGGGCGGGGAGGGGTGGGGTGGGGTGGGAGCGTGCACCGCCGCTAGGGACGCGCCACACACCTTCACTCTCTGCCCGTTACTTCTCCTCCTGTACCCACCGTATCGTGTACTGAAAAAACTAGCGGCCATCAAAGTGATTGGTCTAGCCTTGGGCAGCAGCGCAGCACGCCGCCCTCCTGTGTGTCTCTCGGTTTATTTCTTGCCCCTGTGCTTTTATTTTTTGCGTGTGTCTGTGTGTGTGGGTTATTTTTGGAGGTGAGGGGTGATGGCGAAGCAGGTGACATTTCTCGTTCTTTCCCATCTCTGATCTGGACCTCGAAGGGGGAGCCACTTCGAAAAATCATTGTACGGCCCCAAAAATAACACTTTAAAAATTTAACGAACAAAAAATGAAAAACATGATCAAGAAGAAAGATACAGAAAAAATCCGGAAAATGGAGAAAAATTGAATAACCGAAATAAAATGGAAAAAACTCAAATGTTGGGGTAAAAGATCAAAATTTATCAGAAAGTGACAAAATTTTCCCTTGAAAAATCCAAACAAAAATCAAAACAAAAAGTCTAATATCTTTTTTTATCGAAACAATTCCTCTTACACATTTAGTGTGCCCTCTCTCTCTCTCTCTCTCTCTCTCTCTCTCTCTCTCTCTCTCTCTCTCTCTCTCTCTCTCTCTCTCTCTCTCTCTCTGCGCGTGTCTCCTAGCGCTCATCACTGCGGGCCGGGGAGTCGCATGTGCGCAGTGAGGGTGGGCCAGTGGGCCACCCCGGCCACCCTGGAGGGCAGCGTCGTCGTTCTGAGGATGACGAAGGGGCTGCTATGGGGGCTTGCATTGGTGGAAAGGCGTGGGGTGAAGGGCGCGGGAGAGGGAGGGAGGGGGAAGAGAGCCAGTGAGAAAGTTACGCAATTAATTCCAGCAGAGGCTGGCGGGGAGCGGGGCCGGGAAGGGGCCGAGCCGGGGGGTTAGTCGCGTCAGGCAGTCTGGTTGACGCCCCTCCCAGCATGCTAAGTGCAGTTTAAGCGCCCGTGGATGGAGAGCCCGTGAGGCTATAGCAGGAGCGACGCGCCACGCCACCCCGCCGTCAGCCCTTTCAGAGCATTATTCCCCGAGACCCCCGGGGCCCCCGGGCCGGGCCAAGCCGGGTGCGGCTCCGCTGGCCTGGCCTGGCCTGCCCGCCCTTCCGCTGTATCGCGCCGCCCCACCCCGCTGGAGTCGGGCAGCTGTAATAATCCTGCAAGTGCCACCCGCTCGCCTCGCGTCTTTTTTTTTTTTTTTTTGCGCGCACGGGAAATGCGATATTTCGAAACGAAAAGTGCTACTGGCCCCGCTTACCTCTTCCCTCAGGAGCTCCCTCGCCTCTCCCCCTTCCTCTTACGCGAAATCAACGCAGTCAGGTGGCTACAACAGTCGTGGGGCGGGGTTCAGCGCCGCGGGGCGCGACACAGCGCGGCGCCCGGCTCCCTCCTACTCACAAGTCAGACAATGCAGATGAAGCGGGTCGCGCATGGTGCCGGGGAGGGAACCACCCATACCCGTAGGGAGCAGGTACTCCGCGAGGCACTGTAGGTTAGGTGTAGTTTGGGTGGGGCGCGCGCCCGGGCGCGAGCTGCGTGAGTGTAGTTGTCGGCGCGCACATAATGCTGTGGCTGCGGCCCGGTGTATCCAACCCCAAACTCCTTCCGCAAGGAGGGGAGCCCCGAGCCCCGCCCCGCCCCCCGCCCCGCCCTGCTCTGCCCTGCCCTGCCCTGCCCTGCCCTGCCCTCCCCGGCCCGGGGGGCACTTCTGACGGAGGAAAGGGAGGGGGAGGGAGGGAGGGAGGCTGAAGGGAAAGGTAGAATCTTGCTTCCCGCAACCTGAAGTGAAGGGTGAAGGGTGAGCTTCTCTGCATGTGAGGGGGAGGTTAGGGACGCGCTGGCTGCTGGCGAGGTTTAAGGGCAGGGCAGGGAAGGGAAGGGCAGGGCAGGGCAGGATCCTCGCCACCCCCGGCCCTCATCGCCTGCCAGGCTTGCGGTCCGCATGTTCTGTCCGCGGTTGGAACCGAGCTGCACCGCGCGGGGTGGAGCGGGGCGGGGTGGGGTGGGGTCGAGATGTGGGTGGGGTGGAGTAGTGGCGGAGAGCCATCACGCCAAAACGGGAACATTCTGTCTGCGCGTGGCGGGGCGTAGCGCGCGGCCCTGGGGCGTGGCGGGGCGGAGCAACAAGTGTTTACACAAGCCATCCACGAGCAGCATCGTAGTTAAACAGCGCTCCCACAAGCAATCTAGGATAGGTTTCACCACGGAGCATTAGTCCACCCGCCCCGCCCCGCTGCGTCCGTCCGCTGGTAGGGTTCTACTTCCAGAGCTACTCTGCATCGATCATCTAGGGATGTGTTTGCGAACGGGTGAGTTCCGAAGAAGCACTCATTTTGTGAGTGAAAGCACTTGTCCGTAATTTGCGTTTGTGGGATCGGAGGAGGGGGGAGGAGTGATATCCAAACTGTTACACTGGTTTATTTCTCTCCGCGGGTATTAATCAACTGGGCGGTTTTTCAGGGGTTTGATATACCAGACTGGGAGGCTATCGAACCATTAATGCAGCCGCGCAGCTCACCCTCGCCTATGGCATGGGGCTTATAGTAGAAGTACTTTTGAAGTGTTTCATCTCATCCAGTGATTCAACCTTTGGGCCTCCCGTCAGCTTTCTCCCTCGTCTGTCTCGGTGGCGCCGCTTTGGTACACGTCACGACGGGCCGAGCGTCTCGCCGCCTCGTCCCATAAAGTCCCACCCCCGCCCCCGCCCCGCCCCGCCCCGCCCCGCCCCGCCCCGCCCCGCCCTGGCCGCGCCGCAGGGCCACGGACGATGGACGGCCCCTACCGGATCCGGTCGTTTTGTCGGCGGCGGGCTGATGCCCGCGTAGCCGTGAAATCGACTCAAAGCGCAGGAGGGTTGAAGCCGCAGAGTGCTGGAGCGTGGCGCGCCGCGCGGGGACGCTGCTATTCCTCATACTCGCTCCAGTAGAGTAATGCAGATAGGGCCTGTGCCGCCCCGCCCCGCTCCGCCCTGCCTGCCTGCCTGCCTGCCTGCAGCTGTTGAAGAAATTGTCCGTGTCCCTAGCCGTGTAATCTCTCTAGCTGTACCGTGCCGGGTGCAGTGCGGCCCTTGGGTGAGGCGGGGCGCGGCTCACTGCTGTAGCTGCTCCCTCCGCCTGTTTCTGCTCCCGCCTCTGTTTCTCTTGGCGGCGGATAAAAAATTGTAATGAAAACGGTGCGGTGCGGCGGAGGGCGCGGGCACGGCAGCGAGCAGTTTATCACATTCGACTGTTTCTCCTGCGAATTTAATAATAATATAAAAAGAAAGGTTGGCAAACTTTTTGTGTTTTCGTTTCTCCTGCAGCCGAGCAATGTTTCCTTAGGGGGGGAGGGAGGGGAGGGGAGGGCGGGCGGGGTTAGGTCGGGAGCGGAGGGCATTGGCTCGACGAGCAGGCTCGCCGGAGGGAAAGTTTTGGCGTGATAGGAGTCTCGGGGAAAATAACAGATTATGTAAAACGCGCATTCCTCAATTCTAATTCTTTTTATTCCTCTCGCCTTTCTTCTCTAGGGGCACCGCGAAGATGGCTCAGCTGCAGATACTGGACACGCTGCTCACCAACTACGACCGCCGGAGTACTCCCACCAACCATCTGAGTAAGTTGTCTCTCTCTCTCTCTCTCTCTCTCTCTCTCTCTCTCTCTCTCTCTCTCTCTCTCTCTCTCTCTCTCTCTCTCTCTCGCTCTCTCTCTCCGTCACCCTCTCTTTCACACACACACACACACACACACACACACACACACACACACTTTCTCTCTCTGCACATTCCGTATTTGCGTGGTGCCCAGCCCTCTCCCTCTCTTGTCTCTCGAGTCCAAGTTCTCTCTCGTGCGTGCGGCTTGTGACGTACGTACTAGCTTCGCATCGTTGAGGCGAGTGCCATGAATGTACTGGGGGCGCACAGCAGGCTCCGACTTCCTTTGCAAACATTGAGTTATTTGACTCGGGACGGGATGGCAGCAGGCAGCGGTCGTCTCGTCTCCAGTGCAATGAAGAGCCAAAGAGGAGGTCACGGCACGCCACGCACAGAGAAAAAAAAGCACAGCTAACATTTGGAGCTATGTAGATAAAAATTTAGCAATACTGCTAAACTCTTTGCTCTTTTGCTAAATGTTTTGTGGTACAGATAACCTGTCAGTTGTAACGCTAAAAATGTTAGCTGTGCATATATAGCAATTGTTTTAGCTGCATGGGCAAATAATTTTTTTCTGAGTGCGCGCTGCTGGTCGGTGTCTGGCGAGCTGGGGGCGGGACGGGGTGGGGCTGAAGCTGAAGCCGAAGCCGAATAAGGGTCGAGATATTGAGGGAAGTTGATAATGCAGTTGCGAGCGCCTCTCATGTTCCCGGTCGGGCCCACCCACGCCATGCGTCCGCAGAGCTCTGCCGGCGCCGAAGTTAGCAAAGGTGCTCGATAAGGGAGAGTATGGGGGGTGGGGGGGGGGGGGAAGCAGCGAGGGGTCGGCGTACCGGCGGAGCACGGTGCTCTGCGGAGAGAGAAAGAAGGGATCGGGGCGGGGGCGGGTCGAGTCCGGCTCCGGCTGTCAGAGTAGGGACTCTGCCTCGCACTGCCCGCCGCACTAAGTTTCTGGCAGGGGAGCAGATAGGCGCGGAAGCCCCGGGCTGCTGCCCCTCCCCCTGCCGTGTGGCCTGGACAAGCCCGTCTGTACGTGTGAAGCTGATGCGTATTTCTGACGAGATAAGAGAGAGAGAGAGAGAGAGAGAGAGAGAGAGAGAGAGAGAGAGAGAGAGAGAGAGAGAGAGAGAGAGAGAGAGAGAGAGAGAGAGAGAGATAAGACAGACTGACAGACAGACACACAGAGACAAAGAACCCGGCTCGGTCCGCACCAAGGTCCATTTTCTTTTTGTGCCCGTTTTGTAGCAGATGATGCATTTACCTAAAGCAGCACTGGAAATGTACTAGTCACATTTCTCACCCGTAATGAGCAGAGCATTTTTTAATCCCTCAGTAAACGTGACTTTCGCTAAAACGACTCAAATCGAGTCTTTTCTGGAATTTTTAAATACTCAGAAAGAGTCATCAAAGTTACTCTAATAGATCGATGTTCATCCATGTCGCTCTCCCAGGAGCATGAAAATTTGGTACAGAAAAGTCGCTCTTCCCAGATCGACAACGGCGACTCCTCCATTTTCAGTGAGACTAAAAAGAAATATCCTAACATAACTTTTTTTTAAAAATGAAACAGCTAGCTTGCTCAGCCAGCGAGCAGGCAGAGAGTGTCGAAAAATATTACACGGGGGAGGTCTGTGCATAAGCCCTGCTTACCTTTTGACGCATGGACAGACGGGCTTGAGACGAGTCCTCAATACTTTCAAACGCTTAATTGTCATGCAGAACGCACTCCAGAGACGACGATGCCTCGTGTAGTATCATCTGCTTCCCATTTCAGTCTTGATATTAAGATCACTTTGTAGAGTGGTACTACGTCTCCCTCATTGTTTTCGCCTTAATAAGAAAAAGCGCTTTTTTTCTATATTTCAGATAACGCAACGAAGGTCACGGTAGAGCTGTACATTAGGAGTTTCGGTTCCATCAGCCCCGTCACCATGGTGAGATTTTACTACTCATGAGACGCATGTCACCTGTGCAGATATACTGATGCCCGTCTGATGTCCGCGCCCGCAGGACTACGAGGTGGACCTGTACCTCAGGCAGAAGTGGCAGGACGATCGGTTCAAGCACCCCAACATCACTGAGGCGCTGGACCTCAACGACCCCAACCTCGTAAAGGCCATCTGGAAGCCCGAGGTGTACTTCCCCAACGCCAAGCACGCCGAGTTTCAGTTCGTGACGGTACCCAACGTGCTCGTGCGCATCAACCCCGACGCTGAGATCCTCTACATGCTCAGGTCTGAACGAGGATCAGATCAGTGCCACGGCTCCGCACGGCTCTGTGGCAGGAAACAACTCTGACTTTTGGTCATGCACATTTTTTTTTTTTTTGTAAATTTCGTATTTTTTTTTTGAATTGTTGTGAATTTTCCTGAATTTTGCTGAACTACCAGGGTGTACACAAATTTCAGAGTTGTTTCCCCCTCGGTGCCAGGCATCAACAAGATACCCTCTGGTCGGCTGCTGCCTCTTGTGCTTGGTTGGTTCATGGTTTGTGTGTCCGCAGGCTGAAGCTCACCTTCTCCTGCATGATGGACCTCTCCAAGTTCCCCCTCGACAGCCAGGTGTGCACCATGGAGGTGGCTAGCTGTGAGTATACCGTCGTGCGCGACCCACCACGCCCCGATCCCGACCCGCCCCCACCATAACAGTACCATCCCCGACCCATCTCACCACCCCACTTTAACCTATACCCCCACCCCTCCCTCAATCCAATATCCCCTACCTCCACACCCTACCCCCTAACCGCCCTCTTCGCTCATCCGTCATTCTTATTCGAATGCTTGCAGTTTCCAAGACCATCGAGGAGCTCCGCCTGGAGTGGAAGTCTTTCAGGCCCGTCCTCCTGGGTGGCGGCCTTCGGATGCCGCAGTTCGAAATTGTCAAGATCGAGGCCAGCGATTGCCAAGAGTCGTTCCAAATAGGTTCGTAAATTTGGCGGGGCCGCATTTCCATTGGCAACGAGGCGGTCGCCCCCCACCCACCCCGACACGCGCAGATCACCCATTAAAACCCGAGCGATCTGCAGCTGGTCGCGGAGTCTGACCGCCGCCCTGGCTATCTGCCCGCGCAGGGAACTACAGCTGCCTGGTGGCCTCCTTCTACCTGTCGCGGTCCGTGGGCTTCCACCTGGTGCAGAGCTACCTGCCCACCATCCTCATCGTGGTCATCTCGTGGGTGTCCTTCTGGATGGACGTGGACTCGGTGCCGGGCAGGACCACCCTGGGCGTGACCACACTGCTCGCCGTGTCCTCGCAGTCCTCAGGTGCGTGTCTCGTATCACTCAGTCTGCGTAAGTCAAACATCAACAGCGGCAAGTTTTTTTTTTTTTTTTTTTTTTTTTTTTTTTTTTTTTTTTAATTTTTATTTTGCGCGCATGGCGCGAAGTAGATTGCTGTGCAGCCCGGAGAAGACATTTATTATTACAATTAATATCATTTCAATGGGAGCGTCGCGGCGCGAAATTTCGCATAGTAATCTTCGCCTCAATCTCTGCAACGGACAGGAAAATGAAAGGTTGCCGCGCGGCGCAGCGGGACGCTATAGCTCTCTAACCCCTTCATTCATTTCCGCGCTTCACAAAACAAGGTTCACGCCGTGCCGCCTAGTTTGAAATAGCGGAATCTCAATTAATCTGTGGGCTAATCGGCGCCCCGGCTCGGACCCGGACCCGGACCCAGTCTCAAGCCAAAGCTCTCCGGCGCAGCGGAGAGGGGCCTCTCGGCCTCGCCTCTCCGCGACAAAAGCAATTCCTTCCGCCTCCCGAAACACCAATGGACATTTCATCCGCCTCTTGACCGGTAGGCAGAAAGGCCGGCGTCTGGGGCGGGGGCGGAGCGGGGGCGCCGAGCTGTGGTGTCGCTGAGCCGAGCCCCGAGGGCGCTGAGCCCGTCCCGGCGCAGCCCGAGCGCCTTCAAGGGCTGTTTAGAGAGGCAGGCCCGGCAGGCCATCGGGTAATTAAGATTCAGGCGGGGAAACTGGCGTCGAGTGTTGCGCGCCCCGCCCCCTGTCCTGCAGACCCTACTGCTGATGATACTGCTCGGCTCAGCCGCGGTGTATTTTTGCACGCTGCGAGCGTGGGGTATGGCCGCTGTTCATACCGTCTCATGTAACGCACGGTGACTTCGCCTTTGCCCAGGTATTCAGAGCGGACTTCCCCAAGTGAGCTACGTCAAGGCCATCGACGTGTGGATGGGCACGTGCACAGGTAGGCCATACAAGACACGTGCAACCTCCTGAACCCACGAACGACAGTTGATCAGTAAATTCACCATCGCGTGTCTTAATTGTTTCCCGTCACGAAAACTTATCTGAATGCCTCCCCTACTTACGTGCAGCGAAGGATAAAAGCTGACGATGTTTCTCGCAGCGTTCGTCTTCTGCGCCCTGCTCGAGTTCACTTTCGTTAACTACATGTTCCGGAAACCGCCGGCGGGCGAGGGGCTGCACCACAAGGCGAAGCGCAAGAACCTCGGCGGCGCGGAGAATGGCGAGGCCCTGGGGGGGACGCCTCCGAGTAAGGGGCTGCCCGACGGTGACGTGGTGCCCGAAGCGGTAAGTACCAGAGGGCAGCGGTCTCAGACAGCAGACGACGAGCAGGCCGCACGGGTGGGACCTCTCTTGAGGGGGTGATCACTCATACAAAATCTGTACAAGAATTTTTTTGTTTTAAAATTATTTTTTGTTCTGATTTTTGTTTTAATTTTTCAAGGAAAATTTCTGTCACTTTTTGAAAATTTTTTATCTTTAACCCCCATTTCTGATTTTTTTCCAATTTTATTCCGATGCTTTGTCATTTTTTCCCTCGATTTTTCGTATTTCTTTGTATCTTTTTGTTTTTAATTTGATTTTTTAAATGATTTTTGGGGGGATTGTACAAAGATTTTTTTAAAGTGATCCCCCCTCCCCCCTCGACTCGCACTCACTCGCAGCGGCCCCCCATAGCACCATCTCTTTCTCTCGGGGCCGCCTGTCTGTCTGAGGCCGCGCCGCCGAGCGTCCCGCGCGCCCGGGGGGTAGGCAGCCTCTGAAGCCCTTGGCGCTCACGGGCGCGGCACGCTGCCTACCCTGCGACTGACAGGCGCCCCTCCTGACTCTGCGCCGCCGTGACCCCCTGACCCGTCAGGTGGTGTTGCAGGTGGCGCTCACCCCGGCCGGCCTGCACTCGCACATCGGCCACCACCACCACCGCATCGAGACGGAGCAGGAGGCGTTCGCGCGCCGCATCGACGAGATCTGCCGCGTCGGCTTCCCCGCCGTGTTCGCCGTGTTCAACGCCATGTACTGGTCCTACTACCTGCAGGGGTAGAGCAGGCTGCTGCCAGCCTCTCGGCTCGGCCTGGCGATGGCGGACCGTGTGTCCGCGTGCAAGCAAGTCGTCGGTGCGATTTTCTATTTTTGTGTCCGTCTGTGCTGCTCAGACCACGCAGAGAGACCTTTCGAAAGAGTTATGAGGTGATCCGTGTGGCGCCTGCCGGTCAGGAGCCAAACCAGTGTCGTCCCTCTGAGAACGTTGCCCAAAGAGAACTTTATTTCCTTTTAACCTAGTGCTAGTTGTAACGACGACCAAAAGAGGGCAGTAGGGGAGGGAAGCAAGACGGCCAGCTGCACCTGCGGGGTGATTCCGGACAGTGTTTTCTAGTGTCCTCTCTCTTGATCCTCATGGCCGTCATGCCCCATGAGTACGACAAGAACAGGGAGACGAAACCTCTGTGAGGAATCACTGGGCGGGGCCGGACCAGACCGGAGTCGTGTCGGTCCTGGCGGTCCTGGGTCCTGGTCCGCTCACTGATCAGTGTGACAAGTCAGGCGGTGCCGGGCCGGGCTGGGACCAGGACATCCGAGAGGGAAATAACTCTGAAATTTTTGTACACCCCGCGTAATTCAGGAAAACTCTGAGAAAACCAGGAAAATTTCCCCCAAATTAAGGTAAAATTTCATCAAAAATTCACCCCCCCCCCCCCCAAAAAAAAAAATCCCCAAAATTCACAAAACTTTTTAAAAAATTGTCCACCAAAATTCAGAGTTGTTTCTCCCTCGAAGAGATCTCATCATGTTGTAGCGACTGCGACTGCTGCGCTCTCGCGCTGCTCGAAGCCGCCGGGCCGGGTCAGGCGCGTTCACCTTTATGAGTCGGAGGCGTGGCTCCAGTTCTGTTGCCATGGTGACGGTCCGCGCCGCGCCTGTAGGATGATTCCGCACATCGGTCAATGAGAGGTAGACGCAGTCCTCTCTCCAAATAGGAGTGTCTCATGAGTGCGACAAGGACGGAGGGGCGAAAGTCCCATGCGGAATCAGTCTACAGGCCGCCTCACACGTGCGGACGAGACGCCCTGGCTGTCGCTGGCGCGCTGGACCAGAGCCAGCTGAGGGGAGAAAGAGACCTTGCTCATCGGTGAGAATACAAAGCTGTGTGATACTTGTAGAAAAGCGTATTTCAATTTCGTGAGTAATATTTAAAGAAAATTATTGATATTACTAAACTGGGTATTTTTGCAAAAATAACAATTTACGGGGTCCAGTGGCCTCCACAAAAAACATTGTTTAAAGTCTATGAAGGATCTGTATATTTTGATATTTTGTGGTTTTAATCTTGATGTTTAGAGTTATTATGAAAAAATTTCAATTGCAAGTTTTTCATAATATTAATTTGTATTGAAGCAGTAATTCATGAGAAATATCACTCCAGAAGTACTCCCATTTCATCTAAAAAAATAGTGTGATTGTGGTTAAAAGAATTTGAGACAACAACACAAAATTAGTGTCACTGTCAATTTCAACATGCATACATACATTCAATTCATTTCATTAGATGAACAAAAATAATAATCTTACGCTTTATTATTTTTGTCTTTTCTGTTTGAAATTAAGTTGCAATTAAGATACAAGAACATTCATTTAAATGAACAGTTGCAATTTAGATACAAAAATATTCATTTAAATGAATAGAGGCAGATGAGAATGAACATTGTAAAACTGTTCAAATGCAAATGGTAATTAAAATCGAAAGTTTTGTATGTTGTTCAGAGACTAATGTTTGGTACTCTGGGCAATATCTCTGCATCAGAGACTCAATAGAAAGCGGGTGTGGAAAATTCACTTCAGTGTCTGTTCAGTCTGTTAAGCAGCCCTTTTAACATTGAAAATGTTTCATATTCAATTAAGTTAGATATTTAAGTCATCTCTTAAACTTTTATTTCTTGAAAGTATTTCGACGTTTCAAAGAGACGTCCCGCAAGCACTATAGTGAATTGCAATATCACAAAGTTGGGGGTCAAAGCAATGACCTTTACTATGAGTGATAGTAGTCTATCAGATAGATCAGAGCACAGCAAGTGCTCCTGTAAATCTTGTGCATACAATTTTTTCTGTATTTAAGTAGCCTAAGTCCACTGACAAAAAATGCACTTAACTAAAACACTCTAGCTAAGGACCAATTTCATTTATTTATATATAAGTTTACTTTGCAGTCCTGGTAATAACTTGCTTGTGTTAAATTGTATCAAGACTCATATTACAAAATTAAATCAGTGCCTGATCATTGCCCCTGATTGTCAACAAGAATGTTTGTTTTTCTTTCAGTTTACACTGTAGTTACTAAAATATAAAAGACCCTGCCCCCTCGCCCTCCCTATTACACACCATTTTACTATAAATGAGATGCCGTACAATAACAAACATACATGCAACAATGCAGTGGCCTTAAAGCAAACTGTTCTTGGCCAGTGCACACATAATGCAAGCTTCTTGCCAGGGCAACCTGTTTGTCGGAAATTTAAGAAACTACTTTAGTGAATAGCTGTGGCTGTTAGACTCTCCAGATCACCAGAGCAGTGTTTGTCCTGTATGTCCTCTCTTGCACCTTCCGGAGAAGTCTCAAATGGAACAAGATCAGATACACTATTTCTGGGGCTCAGTTAGCTACCCTGGATCCACCAGAAAAGTTAATCATTCTACTAGTCAGCGAAATAGCTTAAGTTATTCCAGTCACCATTCCCAGACCTGAAACTGCAGCTTGATTCCCAATATTTGCCTTCCCATCGATTTCCTGTACCTGTGTTAGCTCTCATTTAAACAATGTACAACATGTGAAAAAACTTCATCTCAAATCTTTTTCATAGTTTACATACTGAAATAGATTTTTTTTCGACTCTTGACAAGCAGGCCCACCACATACATAAGCTTTTAGACAGTTGTTAGAAAATAGAATGAGGTACAAAGTAAAAGTGAAAAAGCGGGGCGGAAGAAAAAAAGGGGGGTGGCAAAATTTGTATAAATTAACTTTATTTTTCATTTGAGGCAGTAAAATATTATTTAATTAACAAGGTAAGCATTTTGAGATTAGTGGTAAATGCCAAGCACAGTGGAGTAAATAACTTTTAAATAAAATTGAAATGAAATAAGTTAGTGGATCTAAAGTAAAAGGCTAAAAGAAGCTTTTTAAAATACATTGACTACATCTCTTATTGTACTCACAAAATTCGAGATTCACACTTGGAATGAAAAGATCATGAAAGTTGGGTTCAGTAAATATCATTACATCAATATCTTTTACAATGTTTGAACAGTAAAATACTATTGATTACAGTGAATTTGCCTGCACTTATGTTCCAACACAGGCCACAAGATGGGTCAGTCAGTCATAATGCACCAAATTTGCAAATATCAAATTCCCAGCATTAGAATTTAATTATTTCAACAAATTTAGTCGCTGTCTGAACAAGATGATCCGCTGTGATGTAAGGCATTGCTGATGGCATATCCACCAAGACCACCAATTGCCATTCCTGCTGCCGCTCCAACAGCTGCAGAACCATACCTACCCAAGCCCCCTCCAGACTATCAAAAAGGAGAAAAAAATGATTTTTTTAGAGAGCCTTTAAACTAAAATAGCAGCATACGATGCAAAACAGATCAAACCTGATTTTCAACGACGTAAGTTTGTGGTCCATACTGATGTTGCGGAGCATATGCTGAGTAAGCTGGAGGGTTGACAGAGGGATAAATTGCAGGTTGTGGAGTTGGGTCATAGGCCATAGGCATGATATAACCACTTGATGGAGTGACTGTTGTACCGCCAGGCACAATTTCTGGCGGCGGATCCTCAAAGCGAACAGATGTTAGTTCAATATCGCCATCAACAGTAATGTGAGATACAGTTTGGAAGGCCATTCGATGTTCAAATTCGGTGTAGTGTTGCCCATTTATTGCAATCTGTAAATAAAGTTGAGAGGTTTGGTTTAGACACAAATGACTACATACTACAGTTCACTAGTCATTCAAACCAAAAAGCATTTCATAAGATATAGTTTCATTGTACTTTTTTTTTTTTATTCTATTGAAAATGTTGCAGAGGCTTTAAAATTCAAACCTTGAAGTGAGTTGCCTCACAAAGAAGGATCAATTCAAATGGCTGTCCTTGAGAAAATGGGAAGAAACCAAGACTTTCCTCAGGTCCCCACATCAAGTTATGAAGAGAATTTCTGATGACCTTCTGTGAGTCAAACTGTGGTGAAAAGTGGATGGCAATATCATCTCTTGGTTCAGTATTAGGTCCACATTGAAGGTTTACAGCAAACCTAACATGAGATTTCACATTGAATATTGAAAAAGTACAAACACACAAGATTGGGAAGATAAAAATTATTGAATTGGTCTATACCTTAGAGCAGATGGCAGAACTCGTCCCTGAATTCTTATCATTCGACCGGGAAAAATTCCTGAAGGTATCAGGCCTCGATAGGGTACAACCTAAATAAAGTAATGATAGTTTCTGCAAATGGCTTCGAAAACCATTTTGAATTTCATTTCATAATTTGAGTTCAAGACCTACTTACCAAATTCTGAGGGTACGACATAGTGGAGGAACGCTACCTTGAGCTCAACACAAATATAAGATGTGAGGTTTAGAAGTAAATAATCATAAGCAGATGACAGGAGCTGTCAGTGTAAAGATATGTACGCAAGAAACCAATTATTATTCAATAGCAAACAAAACCGGTGCATTAACCTATGAGAGATCCTTTTTTCAATCGCTAAAACACGAAAAATTGGAATGTTCACTTACCTATTGCTGCACCAGCGTAGGAAGGTACTCTTTAGAGGCGATAAGAGGAGCTGTCATGTGCTTCTTTTTATTTGTTTTCGTGACTCAATGAGATAGTCGGTCGTGACATTCGCCCATAGCCATGACGTAGCTGTCAGGTGACGTCATTGCGGACAGCAGCTGCAGCTGCTTCGCTGTAACTTCATCATTCAACGATCGGGTAAATTTACTCCTTTTTGGCAATAAGATTTTTCAAAATCAAATGATCTTCATTTCGAAAATTCACCTGACCTCAATCAAGCCCAAGCCAGACTATTGAAACTTTTCATTCGAAAATATTTTTCGTGAGAAGAAAGAGGCGAAGAAGTTGTAGAACGAAGTTAATTTTCAGGAAGGCTATGAATACCGCGGATGTGTGTGTCTTGCCCTCGTGTTCCCCCTTCAACGTCGTCCATCGAGCCGAGTCGGGCTGAGGTTATAGTTGTCCCGGTTCAACACACATTTTTCACCATGGCTGTCGGAGATTTCAAGTCTGAGAAGGGCGTCAAGGACCTGGACGCCTTCCTGGCTGAGCGCAGCTACGTGGACGGGTTCGTGCCATCCCAGGCCGACATTTGTGTGTTTGAAGCCCTCGGCAAGGCGCCGTCAGCTGCTACCCCACACGCGCTGCGCTGGTACAACCACATCAAGTCGTACCAGGGTGCCGAGAAGCAGAAGCTGCCCGGCAAGAAGGAGGTCCCCTCGGCCCTGCTCAAGGGCGGAGCCGCCGCCGCCCCAGCTGCCACCCCCGCGGCCGCCAAGCCCGCCGCGGATGATGACGACGACGTCGACCTGTTCGGCTCTGACGAGGAGGAGGATGCCGAGGCGGCCAAGATCAGGGAGGAGAGGCTCGCCGCGTACGCCGCCAAGAAGTCCAACAAGCCCACTGTGATCGCCAAGTCCTCCATCGTCCTGGACGTGAAGCCCTGGGATGACGAGACCGACATGAAGCAGATGGAGGTTCAGGTTAGGACCATCGCCATGGACGGCCTAGTGTGGGGCGCCTCCAAGCTGGTGCCGGTCGGCTATGGTATCAACAAGTTGCAGATTATGTGTGTTGTGGAGGATGACAAGGTATCTGTAGACCAGCTCACTGAGGAAATCCAGAACTTCGAGGACTATGTACAGTCTGTTGACATTGCTGCCTTCAACAAAATCTAAGTTATTTTTTTTAAATTTATTAAATTTGTATATTGTGCGGAAAGTTGTGCGTGCCCTGTCTTTTTTAATGTCATTGGATTATTTGTAATGCGGACCCAGTAAATGAAGCTCACCTGTATTGATGTCTAGTTTTTGTTGGAATGACAGGCCTCCTTGTTCTATGAATGAGTTTAAACAATCGTGGTCAAGATAACAATTTAATTTCTCAGAATCAACAAACATACACTCTGGACCTTCTTTTACACATCAAACAAAATCACAGCTAGCTTTACAATTATCTGGAGATGTTACCGATCTTGCTTACAACGATCCAATAATTACAGAAATCATATATTAGGAAGATTTGACAGCCATTGGAACACAAAGGTGCCTTGAGTAAAGTCTTGAGTACAATTGAACACCAGGATATTCTGGCTGTTGTCATTGACAGTGTTCAAAATTGAAGATCTTTAGGGCCAAAGAGAATGCAGTCCCCAGTTAAAACTCTGCATTGGGGTCTAGAAACAAAACTCAGCTTTAGTATAACATCACTTAACTAAAACTTGATGGAATTAATCCACACCTTGAACTTCTTGTGCCAGTGGGGCTATTGCCTCTGAAGGGGGAGCCGAGGTGTAAATGCTCCCTGGAAAAAAAATAGAAAATAATAAATATGCAAGCTGTTCCATCACAGAGAACACATCCACAAGACTCACCAATAAGGTATCTATTTGAGCCCTGAGTTAGACTGATCACTTTGCAAGTATTTTTACTTTCGATGTGAAAACCCATGCAATGAAATCGTTTATCTGTTTTGTAGAGAACATCACGCGGGACTTTGTAGTAAAAGTAGGGACGCCCTGAGAAGGGGTTTATGAAGTCTGCCCAGTAACCCATGTCCATAAGTTGACCACAAATTTTTTGGGCAGCTATAATAAACTGAAACAAAAATCACGGCTCATCAAATACCACCGCTGAAGGCAAGTAAAGCTTCCAAAACTTCCATTACTAGAGAAACAAACTTGTTTAGTTAATTCATCTACATCCTGACGCCGTCCTCTTCTGTACAATGGCTGTCTGAGGCTAACAATGGTAGTATGTTGTTGACGAAAGTCTAGCCCTGGGAACATTTCCATTAATCCTGAAAAATTGTTGCCAATATTAGCAAATTGGTGGGTGGGATGGGGTAATAAAGATACTAATAAAAGAAAGATAAAAACTAGTACTAGTAGCCACAAACCTGCACGAAGCAGTAAAGGACATTCCTGAGCAGAGTATTCCATACTTCTCTCTTTCATGTTCTTTAAAAATAAACAACAGTAAGAAACAAACTAATTAAACTTTCAACCTGAGAAAGAGTTTGAAACCAGCTTTCTTTAAAGCTTACTTGGAAAGGTTTGCTGTAGTCAAAATGGGCAGTAGAGCTGTTATCAAGCCAGGCATGACCTAGCTTCCCCGGCATATAAAGTCTGTACCTTTGAGACAGTAGTTCCCAGTTTGGATTATTGATTGCAACTGTGAAAGAAATAATAAACAAGTAACAATGAATCCATTTGCCTAAACCCAAACCATTTTAGCTGAACTGAAGGAATAACACATACCATCAGCATCAACAGAATAAGGGACTAGATTGTACACATCCTGGCCATCTTGATCATTATCACTGTTCCGTTTCCCAGAGTAAAGAGCTTGCAGAGAAACATTGACACTTCGCACGACATTTCTACTCAATAATCGCTGAGTACACAACATCTGTAACCAATAAATAAAAGTTAAAAATATCATACAATCATTATCAACAATTCACCCCAAGCCAAACAGCAATCATTATGCCATCCCCGACTCAGATGATAACATCCGACGTCTACACTCTCCCCTTCTCACCTTAATGCATGAAAATATAATTGAATTTGTTGTGAGTAACCCTCTAACATTAGTTTAATTGAGATTATTTATTGGATAAAATTTTGTGAGGTTATACTCAGAGTAGCATTTATGGATCACACAGGAACTAGCTACGATTGTGACAGTAAAACTTGAGGTCAATTTCGACGTATCATGCAAAGTAAATTATTTTCAAAGAGAAAATTTGCAGGGGAACAACCTGGAAATTGGAGAAAAATAGTTTCAACCGATACAGCCACAACACAGGTCTTCGTGAAAAACCTTTCTGCTTCCCGATCTACAACACTAACACTACAACGGCAACAACAACAACAAATGTCAAAGTGGCCTTGGTCATGATTATTGCCATTTTAGAAAACCAGTAAAGGAGAACACTATATATATTTCCGGAAACTAAAATTTATATTCTTAATAACAGTATAAAAATTCATCCTTCGTATGTCTTCGTAACGTCGTAACGCCATCAAAGTTGTGAATTGCATGGTATGACCGAATCTGACCTCTAATGCAGCTCTTTAAATCGCTTGTTGGCGTGTTTATGTGCTCACCCACGTCGGCTGAGGCTTATTTTTGGGTAGGCCTAGTCAGTGTCAAAAGATAATGAAACGTTATACGAGGATTATTTAGGTAAATAGACTTCCTGTAAGTTCGGATTTGTCTTCAATTAGTATTATTGTAATATTTTCTTCACCTTTCATCATGAATCATGTCGGAAAAGGTTAAGTAAGAGATATTTTAGTGGTGTCATCAGGGCGGACTCGGACTGTCCAATCCTCGGCCTAAGCCGACAGTTCTTACTATCTGTTATTGAGGATTGATATGTCTCTCCATTAAATCAACTGCATCTCAACTTCAAATTCACATGAAATATTCAAGGTATGTTGACATATGCCTCAGATTGCAGCGACAAAAGCTTCTTGATATTCGTTCCCACCATGTTCTATTGCCTGTGCTCTCCATTACTTGAATTACCTTCATGATTTTTTTAAATTAATTTTTATATTTTTACAATCATTAACCATTTTCCGGTTTCCTGACATTTTGTGAATGAACATACCTTAAGGACGAGCCTTAGCTCTTTGCATTCAGAGTAGTGTCCCTTTTATTTATGTATTTATTTATTTATTTATTTATTATTTTTTTGCTCAAAATTTTATGGTGGACATGTTGGGACTGTGGTTTGTGGAAGGAATCAATATTATCCCTGTTCACCTTCCACTGATCTATTTTTCTATATTCTTGTAGATGGAGTTTAGCTTATGGAATATGCACGGGCCTACCCTTTGGCCGTCAGCTAGTTCAGTCAGCCGTACTCTCTACACTACAGTGAGTGGAGAGACAATTGAGGAAATCCATGGAGAGCTACCCGTTGTTACGAGTGAAGAAATACATGCGAGTGACTTGCAAGTAGGAATTGATACTGAAATCACAGGAGATATCCACAGCGATCTTGCTTCTGAAGTACAGGAAGTAGTTGCAAGTACAATTCAAATGCATGATGGTGTTCCTGTTTCTCTTCATGTGCAAGAAGATGTTTCCTCAAACATTCATAGTATGTAAATTAATTTATAATTTTGCTTGTATTTTTAAGATATAGCCCTAAGCATTATGTTGCCTCTCCTTTCAGTAACCAGTGCTCCACCAGGCTATGTTGCAATGAAACCAGAGCCAGATGTGGATGATCAGGTAACATAAGCAGGGTATTATTATTATTCTAGTTCTTGTTATAAATATATTTATCTTATATGCATAACATACAAATCTGTATATTTATTTATTTACTCATATTGAAATGCTCTAACTTTCTGAAATGGAGGAGAGCTAGAATTTAAACAAGTCTCCAACTTCAATGTGTTTAAATCTATTCACAGGTCAGTTTATTGGTCAGCCATCAGTCTTTGGACATAGATCCAAGTCTGATTTCAGAACCAAATAGTATAGTTTTAAAAGTTGAAACCACTCCTCAAAAAAGGGTAAGTCATCATGGCCTTTGGTTTATTTCTGTGAAAGCAGACTAGAATTTGAAATAATAAGCAACCATCAACTTTTAGATAAAAATTCAAAGACCTAGGAGAGCTGCTACTGAAAGAGAATTCCATGACACTGATGATATAAGCATATCAACCACAGTCCTTCCACCAGTTGATAATCTGTGGAACAATAGCATTGTTGGAGCAAATATAAGTGTGAAAACAGAGAATGTGATATCATACATTGACGACCCCAGCAAAACTATAACGTCCGCTGGTGAGCAATCACTCTATGAGCTTCCACCTGTGGGGCGTTTACCTGTAAAACAACTAGAACCATTATCAGATGAATCTGAGGAGGATGATGAGGATCAGAAGATGAATCCAGAATTGCAAAGCTCATCTATGTTCAACCAACAAAGTCAAACAGGGTAATGCTCCATGAACTCAAGTCTTTCAGTTTCAAAACAATTTTGCGTCTTGATAATGCTAACATTAATTTTTACAATCTTCAGAATGGGTTCAAAAGTTGGATTTGAATGTGGTGAATGTAGCTTTATGGCTGACACCAGACCAGGACTGAAGAGGCATATAACTATGGTTCATCCTGCCCCTGCCACAGATTCTAATTTAGCTCATGCTTTGATGAGAAAGCTCTCAAACTCAGCAAGTTGTCCTGTGGCAGCTTGTAGGTTCAGAGCTAGTGACCGACATGACATGGAAACACATGTGACCAGGCATGTAGCAGAAGGCAATGGACCATCAACAGCCAAAAAAAGGACAGTTCCTTCTAATTTGCAGAGAGTCAGGTAAGCCTTGTCGAGTATCATTTATGTTGACTTAAGTGATTGTGTGAAATTACAGTAATGGTAATAAAATGCAAATTTGAATTTCAGATATGAGCGTGAAGAATACCGCTGTCAAATGTGTTCTTACTCTTGCACAATTGAGAAAGCATTCTATAAGCATCTGAAAACTCACTCAACTGGAACACCTGCATTACCAAACAACAATTCAAAAATATCCTGTGTCATATGTGGTAAAGATAGACCAACCGAAGCAGATATGAACAAGCACATGCGAAAGCATAGAGACGACAGGTTTTTCTGTTGTGACATTTGTGTCTTTAGAACAGTTCAACTGAAAAAGGTATAATTCATGAAAATCATCACTTTTTAATATTAAATCAAAAACATCAAATACATTCTAGAATACTTGACTATTTCAGCTTATTCAACATCGGCGAATGCATACAGGTGAAAAACCACACCTCTGTCCGCATTGTCCTTATCGATCTGCACGAAGAGATAATTTAAGGTCTCATGTTCGGAGAGTGCACAAAAAAGACAACCTGTTTTGTGACACATTCTCTCCCAGGGGTCTTGTAGTTGGTAGTTCATCATCCACTCCTCCTCTTGGCCATGAGTAAGTGTGCATGAATTTTTATTTTTTAGCATCATTATAGGGCTCCTCTAATGCACAAGCAGGCTTCAAACTTCATATTTGATTCAAACATAATTTCTCTATGAATGTCAAGATGGTAAAGTAATCAAAAACTCCTTTTCTTCTTAAAAAAACAGGAATTAAAAAAGAAGTGTGTGTTCTTGTACACCTTAATTCCTTTTTAAAAATTGATAGGCCATTATATAGATGTGCAAAATATTCTAGATATGATATTTGGGGGAATATAAGAGAGCTGCATGCCACTCCATTTTGAGGATGGGGATTTCTTATGTAGGTGTCGTATAAATGTTAGTAAATCACGAGCAATTTTTTCAGTTTTCTGCTATGTACAGTATCTATCAATCATCAGGAAGTTACACTCTCACATTTTTTTGCATGTGGTATAAAATAGGTCAGTTTCAATTTATGTTTTACTCCATTGATTGGTGTACACAGTTTATTGTGCAGCATAGGTCTCTTTTTTTTTTTTTTCTAATTTAATTGTTATTAATAATTTTATTAATCCTGGGTGTGTCTGTTACATTTTACATTTTGTTGAATGTACAGTACTCAGAATTTATGATCTTACCTGAAAATTTTAACCACCATGCTCTGTCCCAGTCACCATTAGTGTCATGAAACATTAAAATGTAGTTCTAATGCTTAGTTTTGCCATGTGAATGTACCCTTACTGTGTTTGTACCTGAATTAGCTTTTATTGCTAATCTTCCCTTTATTTTCTGAATACTAATTCAAAAAGGGGTATATTTCAATTCTATCTAAATGCAGATCTGTGATCTGACAATTAATCTTAGGTTTTTACAAATGGTTATGTGATTGAACCACCAAAATCCTAATCCTTTTCTCTTCATATTAAATGTCAGCTTCGCTTGGCATTTAAAAAATTAGTCTAAGTGTGGAAACGTAGGAACTCATGGTTGTTACTGTTTTTTCTTTTTTTTCTTTTTCTCATTTTCTTCTAAACTTTATCTTTTTTGTTATGTACCTCATGATAATTGTATCATCCCAAATGAAAGAAGGGCCACAGCCCCATCCCATTTTCAAGCAGTTGGTGCTTTGTATTTTCATGATGTAATTTGCTTTAATTATCCCTCTATCAACATATCCCTTTTATGTCCATTTATGAAAGAACCACATTTACAGTACTTGTCATTTCCCCGTTTATAAAACCTGGCAAATCTGCTTTGGCACCATTAAGTTGTATCTTATTTCAGAGGGCTAAAAATTTCTAAGATAAAATCTTTTATGCAAAATTAGTTCAAATTGGTAAGTGTGGTGTGAAATGTAATCATAGAGGATGTTACGAAATTACATTGAGGAACGGTATTTTTGATAGACTACTTTCTTCTCTGACTTTAGGCTCATAAATTTGAAAGGTTTTTTTTTCTGCAATATAAAATAGAAAAAAATGTGGAAATCTACCAAGTTTAAGCACTATTTTTCTTTAACTAAAATTTGTTGTGATTGTACAAGTTCTGACATCATTTGACTAGTGTAATGGTATGTGATATGGTATGCTAGGGATTTAATTTTAGGAAGTTTGAGAGACAACTGTAAATGGAGGGACTGAGGACTGAGGTTTATGTGTATTGCCTTTCAAACAAGAGATGTATTGGATTTGCTGGAGATATAATCATATACATTATGTAAAGGTTAACACAGTTTTGAATATTTATCATTTTAGAATGATTGAAATCTTAGTTTATCATCCAAACAACATATTCTATACCAAAGTTAAACAAAGGATAAAATTGGTTATTTTCTTCATCTTATTTTGTAATGCATACATTGTGATATATGATTTTAAAGTAATTGGCTAAACTGGCTGAAGTGCTATGAGAGTGCGTCAGTTTCCTTTCAAGCGAGTGTGATGGCAGTTGCCAAAATGAGACTTGCTCATAACTTAGGCTCTAACGCACTCAGATGTTGGGATAAGAAGTAGTAGAGTTTGGTGCTTTGTGTACTATGAATGAAATTTAAGTTTCTGTTCTTTCAGGATCTTAATGTGGCTGTGTGGAACAGAAAATTCTCATTTTAATCAAGGAATATTTGTTGAATTTTGAATATAGTTTTATTTTCTGTTGATTATATTTTGTCATCTTGGTATAAATTAGCAATGGTTACATTAGTTATTTGGCAATGCTTGCCCCAGCTAGGATTGATTTTATTTTTTTAAAGAGGTCTATAAAAAATTGTTTCAAGGAAAAATAGCAAGCATTAAAAAAATATATATATATTTTGTGCCATATATTGAAAATCTGTGTGTAAAATTTTATTTCAGTTGCATCTTCTCGTATGAGAACTAGATGTACGTTCACAGAAATGTGTGTGTGTGACTTGCGTGGAAAGTCATGTGATTTTAATGTGATTGTAAAGTAATTACAGGTAAGTAAGGTTGTTATTGCTTTATCTCAACCCATAAACCCAATTTGTAAATGTGTAAGTAAAGTGGCTGTGGCAAGATTTTGATTTTCTTGAGGTTGGTTGAGCTTCAACCAAATATGAATAGAAAATCCTGCTACTTTCACTGTGTGCTTCATGAACAATTATTTGCTCTTCTCAGCCAGAGAGTTTAGAGGGACCGTAATGAATGGAGCTCTTAGGGATGGAATGAATGAGTAGGATATATTTGTTAATGAAGACAATAATGAGAAGGTTGCCGTAGAAACATTTTTGAACTAAGCAGTTTACTGTCACAGTTTATCATTGTTGTACAATATTATTTAATCTTTGCTTGCCAAACATTCCCAGTTAAAAGTAACTTTTTGTTTTCCTTTAAAGTCCCTGTAACCATTCCTGAAAGGAATGTGCTTTGCATTAATAAGTTCTTGGTTGAGGTCACCAGCTTTTACTGAAAACATATCTATGGAATTGTACATGTTTTGTAGTTTGTGTATTGTGCTATGGGAGAATCATGCTGTTGTTGTGAACATAACAAGCTGTCATAGTTTTTAAACAATCTTCATTAACTTAATTATGCCTAATCCTTTGTTTCAGACACCTGTTGCTTCATATTAGAAACTTAGTCGTACCCCCTTGACGAATGAAGTTGTGTTTACCCTTGGGATGTCATGTGAATGTCTATTTTGTGTTTCCAATAAAGGATTTTAAAATCAGAAACAAAGCTGAATAAACTATTTTTATCATCTTTTATTAGTGATATTGGTTGAGACCAAGGTAAGTTTGTTTAAGACAACTTGGATATTTTATTGATTAATTAGAACTTGAATTGCAGCTTTCTTGTACTGTGACCAGCCCTCTTCACTTTCACCTAAAGACATGGAGAGATTTTTTTAGATTAAATTTCCATTGAACTGTATCCAATTACATTTCTTCGTTTTGTACACACATACACACACCTTCTACAACTTTTTTCACAGCTTTCCCATACTCGTAATGTTCTGGTTTGAGCTTATCCTCTGGCAAAGGATCATGATAAACTGCTTTGCCAAGTTTGTCAGGTGTCCAGTTTATTATGGAAGCAAGTGCTTTGGCAGATGTATTTCTTTCCCAGACATACTTCTCCATGTCAGCCTCAGTTTTAGACGATTCCCAATCTTCTTCATTCTGTTGGAAAAATTCAAAAACCGTCAAATTTCATGGAATTTTCAAGAGAGCTATAAGACCATCATTACTTACCCATGACTCATAAAATAAGGCCGTCAACAGATATTGTGCATAGTCATAGTTCTGCTTCCGTAACGGACATCGATCAGTAACAATTGTCAAAGTATCAGTTTTCTCATCATATCGGTCTTTTATAAGACGCATCAACTTATCCCTTGCATGCTCATCTAATGGTATATCTTTCAGTTTCAACTGAAAAATAATATGTTAATGGATATAGTTAAAGTGTGATCAACAACAAAAGGGAGAGTAAAACAAAAAAACCAACCTTGACAGTAACTATTCTAGCCAGGGGGTCTCTTATGGTAGGTGCTGAGTGTAAGTAATCATTTGTTATGACAGTTAACGGAAAATGCTTTTCACACTTTTCTTTAGTATCTAGCTCTGGCGGAAAGGGGGTGCAGAACTTTTTGAGTTCTTCACAGTGAGCTTTAATTGCAGGTGGAGTTAGGTGAAAAAATGCTGGAATCTTCATCAGTTCCATATTCGCATACTTGCTAATTGCTCTATCTTTCATTTTCAATCTCCCTTGCCTTACTGGGATGGGAATTGCATTGGGGTCAAAAGTACGAGGCCCAGGCCATATGCTCTTCCAGTCAACATTGTCTGGGTCTATTTTTTCAGCCCTAAAACGAAATGAGAAATACTGAGTATTTTTTCATAAGAAACATAAAAATTAGAGACACTCAACTAATCAACATTTGAGCGCGGTACCTTTTGTAGTCTTTTGGCATAATCATATGGACTGTTGGCTTTTTCCGCCCAGTTTTTTCAAAATTTTGGGAAGGTTTCAGTATAAATTGCCTAAATTCTTCACCTGAAACATAGATTAGCTAGATGATTAGGGGAAAGTCTAAATTCAAAGAGACACAGTAGCTCTCTAACACTTACCATCATTCCCAGAGCTGTCAGTTCCAAAAGATAATCTGGCAACACGTTTCCAAACAAATTGAATTCTTTTGGGGCTCACTCCTCTCCCTGGGTTCTTTGAAACACATAGCAGAGACATTTTTCTGGTACACTTAGTTTAAAGTTAACGCGGTACAGCATAACCTCTCTGCACTCGTCCAGATCCGTCGTCCGTCGTCTGCCTATCCCCCCTCCTCTCTACAGGCTACTGTGCAAGAGAGACAGAAAATGCTGGGGGGTGGGGGGGGGGGGGGTGTCGTCTTTTATGGCTTCTTAAAAATGTTCAGCCAGGAATCCAGAAAATGCTTCATTCAGTTAAGGGTGCTCCCACAATGATACCTTCGCTTCACTTCACTTCGCTTCACATCACTTCACTTCACTTCACTTCACTTCACTTCACTTCACTTCACTTCACTTCACCTCACCTCACCTCACCTCACTTCACTTCACTTCACTTCAGCCTGCACTCAATGGGGTTGCGGAGTGGGGTAATCGGAGATCGTATATACAGAAATGCCTTCAATGATATTTTTCAAAATAATAGTTTGATACAAATTTTTGAAATTTACCAAGATTTGATGTCATGCGCCGACGGCAGAAAGTAGTCCACCGGCGGAACGCGGCCAATAAGCATTAATTCCCGGTAAATTTCGAAAATTTGTGTCAAAATATTTTCATGAAAACTTGTATGGATGACATCTCTGCATTTATGACCTCCCACACCCCACTCCGCTCCCCCATCATGTGCAGGTCGAAGTGAAGTGAAGCGAAGTGAAGCGAAGATATCATTGTGGGAGCTCAGCTTTCGGCGGGGACGGGCATGCATGCACGTGCGCCCCTGAAGTGGAGAGCCTCCAAAACGACTCAGGAGGTGGATGGGTTGCCTGCCTCCACGGCGCTGCCGCTCCACTTCGGATCGGCTCTGTCGCCAGTAGGGATAAGCACTTTTGAAAATTATTCGAATACCGAATACCGAATATCCGGGTAGCCGGCATAGCCAAATATTCGGCTCCCGAATATTCGGCCTAAACTATTCGAATATCCGAATAATCGGACAAATTATTCGGAAAGCTGTTTCGTGCATTTCAATGCACGAAATGAATTCCCTTTTACTTTTTTTTTTATTTCTCCCTATCCTCAAATTGCAGCGTGTAGGAGGGCTTCGTTTAGAACTTCCACACGAGACTGGAAGGCATGCTCCAACTCATTTTTATGCCGAGAGGTTTGCCCAGTGGAATGCAATAGACAATTTTTCAAGCTTTTTGAAGTTGCCATTTGGCGCAAATTCTGGGACGGAGATAGGGATGCCGATTGGCATGTTCAATCAGCGTGCGTCACGCCAGCCGAGATGGTTAAAGCACCCGCCCTCTGTCCCAAATCATCTCGGCCGGCGAGGCGTATTGCGAGTTCAAATACCAAGGTTCTAATTTATTTTTAATTCTCTTACACAAGCCCTAGCAACAAGGAAAAGGCTAAGATTGGATATAATTTGAAACTAAAACATCAGAAGACTTCGCGTTTCCGGTCCCCGTGGAATGCAAAATCGACGATTTTTTCAAGCTTTCTGAAGTCGGCATTTGGCGCCAATTCTGGGCCGGAGATAGGGATGCCGATTCGCATGTTCAATCAGCGTGCGTCACGCCAGCCGAGATGGTTAAAGCACCCGCCCCCTGTCCCAAATCATCTCGGCTGGCGAGGCGTTTTGCGAGTTCAAATACCGAGATTTTTTTTATTTTTTTTTAATTAATTCTCTAACACAAGCCCTAGCAACAAAGAAAAGGCTAAGATTGGATATAATTGGAAACTAAAACATCAGAAGACTTCGCGTTTCCGGTCCCCGTGGAATGCAAAATCGACGTTTTTTTCAAGCTTTCTGAAGTCGGCATTTGGCGCCAATTCTGGGCCGGAGATAGGGATGCCGATTCGCATGTTCAATCAGCGTGCGTCACGCCAGCCGAGATGGTTAAAGCACCCGCCCCCTGTCCCAAATCATCTCGGCTGGCGAGGCGTTTTGCGAGTTCAAATACCGAGATTTTTTTAAAAAAAAAATTAATTCTCTAACACAAGCCTTAGCAACAAAGAAAAGGCTAAGATTGGATATAATTGGAAACTAAAACATCAGAAGACTTCGCGTTTCCGGTCCTCGTGGAATGCAAAATCGACGATTTTTCCAAGCTTTCTGAAGTCGGCATTTGGCGCCAATTCTGGGCCGGAGATAGGGATGCCGATTCGCATGTTCAATCAGCGTGCGTCACGCCAGCCGAGATGGTTAAAGCACCCGCCCTCTGTCCCAAATCATCTCGGCCGGCGAGGCGTATTGCGAGTTCAAATACCAAGGTTCTTTTTTTTTTTTTTAATTTATTTTTAATTCTCTTACACAAGCCCTAGCAACAAGGAAAAGGCTAAGATTGGATATAATTTGAAACTAAAACATCAGAAGACTTCGCGTTTCCGGTCCCCGTGGAATGCAAAATCGACGATTTTTTCAAGCTTTCTGAAGTCGGCATTTGGCGCCAATTCTGGGCCGGAGATAGGGATGCCGATTCGCATGTTCGATCAGCGTGCGTCACGCCAGCCGAGATGGTTAAAGCAGCCGCCCCCTGTCCCAAATCATCTCGGCTGGCGAGGCGTTTTGCGAGTTCAAATACCGAGATTTTTTTTTATTTTTTTTTAATTAATTCTCTAACACAAGCCCTAGCAACAAAGAAAAGGCTAAGATTGGATATAATTGGAAACTAAAACATCAGAAGACTTCGCGTTTCCGGTCCCCGTGGAATGCAAAATCGACGTTTTTTTCAAGCTTTCTGAAGTCGGCATTTGGCGCCAATTCTGGGCCGGAGATAGGGATGCCGATTCGCATGTTCAATCAGCGTGCGTCACGCCAGCCGAGATGGTTAAAGCACCCGCCCCCTGTCCCAAATCATCTCGGCTGGCGAGGCGTTTTGCGAGTTCAAATACCGAGATTTTTTTAAAAAAAAAATTAATTCTCTAACACAAGCCTTAGCAACAAAGAAAAGGCTAAGATTGGATATAATTGGAAACTAAAACATCAGAAGACTTCGCGTTTCCGGTCCTCGTGGAATGCAAAATCGACGATTTTTCCAAGCTTTCTGAAGTCGGCATTTGGCGCCAATTCTGGGCCGGAGATAGGGATGCCGATTCGCATGTTCAATCAGCGTGCGTCACGCCAGCCGAGATGGTTAAAGCACCCGCCCCCTGTCCCAAATCATCTCGGCTGGCGAGGCGTTTTGCGAGTTCAAATACCGAGATTAATTAATTCTCTAACACAAGCCCTGGCACCAAGGAAAAGGCTAAGATTGGATATAATTTGAAACTAAAACATCAGAAGACTTCGCGTTTCCGGTCCCCGTGGAATGCAAAATCGACGATTTTTCCAAGCTTTCTGAAGTCGGCATTTGGCGCCAATTCTGGGCCGGAGATAGGGATGCCGATTCGCATGTTCAATCAGCGTGCGTCACGCCAGCCGAGATGGTTAAAGCACCCGCCCCCTGTCCCAAATCATCTCGGCTGGCGAGGCGTTTTGCGAGTTCAAATACCGAGATTTTTTTTTAATTTTTAATTCTCTAACACAAGCCCTAGCAACAAAGAAAAGGCTAAGATTGGATATAATTCGAAACTAAAACATCAGAAGACTTCGCGTTTCCGGTCCCCGTGGAATGCAAAATCGACGTTTTTTTCAAGCTTTCTGAAGTCGGCATTTGGCGCCAATTCTGGGCCGGAGATAGGGATGCCGATTCGCATGTTCAATCAGCGTGCGTCACGCCAGCCGAGATGGTTAAAGCACCCGCCCCCTGTCCCAAATCATCTCGGCTGGCGAGGCGTTTTGCGAGTTCAAATACCGAGATTTTTTTTTATTTTTTTTTGAATTAATTCTCTAACACAAGCCCTAGCAACAAAGAAAAGGCTAAGATTGGATATAATTGGAAACTAAAACATCAGAAGACTTCGCGTTTCCGGTCCCCGTGGAATGCAAAATCGACGTTTTTTTCAAGCTTTCTGAAGTCGGCATTTGGCGCCAATTCTGGGCCGGAGATAGGGATGCCGATTCGCATGTTCAATCAGCGTGCGTCACGCCAGCCGAGATGGTTAAAGCACCCGCCCCCTGTCCCAAATCATCTCGGCTGGCGAGGCGTTTTGCGAGTTCAAATACCGAGATTTTTTTAAAAAAATAATTTAATTCTCTAACACAAGCCTTAGCAACAAAGAAAAGGCTAAGATTGGATATAAATGGAAACTAAAACATCAGAAGACTTCGCGTTTCCGGTCCTCGTGGAATGCAAAATCGACGATTTTTCCAAGCTTTCTGAAGTCGGCATTTGGCGCCAATTCTGGGCCGGAGATAGGGATGCCGATTCGCATGTTCAATCAGCGTGCGTCACGCCAGCCGAGATGGTTAAAGCACCCGCCCCCTGTCCCAAATCATCTCGGCTGGCGAGGCGTTTTGCGAGTTCAAATACCGAGATTTTATTTTTTATTTTTAATTCTCTTACACAAGCCCTAGCAACAAGGAAAAGGCTAAGATTGGATATAATTTGAAACTAAAACATCAGAAGACTTCGCGTTTCCGGTCCCCGTGGAATGCAAAATCGACGATTTTTCAAGCTTTCTGAAGTCGGCATTTGGCGCCAATTCTGGGCCGGAGATAGGGATGCCGATTCGCATGTTCAATCAGCGTGCGTCACGCCAGCCGAGATGGTTAAAGCAGCCGCCCCCTGTCCCAAATCATCTCGGCTGGCGAGGCGTTTTGCGAGTTCAAATACCGAGATTTTTTTTTATTTTATTTTTGTAATTAATTCTCTAACACAAGCCCTAGCAACAAAGAAAAGGCTAAGATTGGATATAATTGGAAACTAAAACATCAGAAGACTTCGCGTTTCCGGTCCCCGTGGAATGCAAAATCGACGTTTTTTTCAAGCTTTCTGAAGTCGGCATTTGGCGCCAATTCTGGGCCGGAGATAGGGATGCCGATTCGCATGTTCAATCAGCGTGCGTCACGCCAGCCGAGATGGTTAAAGCACCCGCCCCCTGTCCCAAATTATCTCGGCTGGCGAGGCGTTTTGCGAGTTCAAATACCGAGTTTTAAATTTAATTCTCTAACAAAAGCCTTAGCAACAAAGAAAAGGCTAAGATTGGATATAATTGGAAACTAAAACATCAGAAGACTTCGCGTTTCCGGTCCTCGTGGAATGCAAAATCGACGATTTTTCCAAGCTTTCTGAAGTCGGCATTTGGCGCCAATTCTGGGCCGGAGATAGGGATGCCGATTCGCATGTTCAATCAGCGTGCGTCACGCCAGCCGAGATGGTTAAAGCGCCCGCCCCCTGTCCCAAATCATCTCGGCTGGCGAGGCGTTTTGCGAGTTCAAATACTGAGATTTTTTTTTTTTTTTTAATTAATTCTCTAACACAAGCCCTGGCACCAAGGAAAAGGCTAAGATTGGATATAATTTGAAACTAAAACATCAGAAGACTTCGCGTTTCCGGTCCCCGTGGAATGCAAAATCGACGATTTTTCCAAGCTTTCTGAAGTCGGCATTTGGCGCCAATTCTGGGCCGGAGATAGGGATGCCGATTCGCATGTTCAATAAGCGTGCGTCACGCCAGCCGAGATGGTTAAAGCACCCGCCCCCTGTCCCAAATCATCTCGGCTGGCGAGGCGTTTTGCGAGTTCAAATACCGAGATTTTTTTTTAATTTTTAATTCTCTAACACAAGCCCTAGCAACAAAGAAAAGGCTAAGATTGGATATAATTTGAAACTAAAACATCAGAAGACTTCGCGTTTCCGGTCCCCGTGGAATGCAAAATCGACGTTTTTTTCAAGCTTTCTGAAGTCGGCATTTGGCGCCAATTCTGGGCCGGAGATAGGGATGCCGATTCGCATGTTCAATCAGCGTGCGTCACGCCAGCCGAGATGGTTAAAGCACCCGCCCCCTGTCCCAAATCATCTCGGCTGGCGAGGCGTTTTGCGAGTTCAAATACCGAGATTTTTTTTTATTTTTTTTTGAATTAATTCTCTAACACAAGCCCTAGCAACAAAGAAAAGGCTAAGATTGGATATAATTGGAAACTAAAACATCAGAAGACTTCGCGTTTCCGGTCCCCGTGGAATGCAAAATCGACGTTTTTTTCAAGCTTTCTGAAGTCGGCATTTGGCGCCAATTCTGGGCCGGAGATAGGGATGCCGATTCGCATGTTCAATCAGCGTGCGTCACGCCAGCCGAGATGGTTAAAGCACCCGCCCCCTGTCCCAAATCATCTCGGCTGGCGAGGCGTTTTGCGAGTTCAAATACCGAGATTTTTTAAAAAAATAATTTAATTCTCTAACACAAGCCTTAGCAACAAAGAAAAGGCTAAGATTGGATATAAATGGAAACTAAAACATCAGAAGACTTCGCGTTTCCGGTCCTCGTGGAATGCAAAATCGACGATTTTTCCAAGCTTTCTGAAGTCGGCATTTGGCGCCAATTCTGGGCCGGAGATAGGGATGCCGATTCGCATGTTCAATCAGCGTGCGTCACGCCAGCCGAGATGGTTAAAGCACCCGCCCCCTGTCCCAAATCATCTCGGCTGGCGAGGCGTTTTGCGAGTTCAAATACCGAGATTTTATTTTTTATTTTTAATTCTCTTACACAAGCCCTAGCAACAAGGAAAAGGCTAAGATTGGATATAATTTGAAACTAAAACATCAGAAGACTTCGCGTTTCCGGTCCCCGTGGAATGCAAAATCGACGATTTTTCAAGCTTTCTGAAGTCGGCATTTGGCGCCAATTCTGGGCCGGAGATAGGGATGCCGATTCGCATGTTCAATCAGCGTGCGTCACGCCAGCCGAGATGGTTAAAGCAGCCGCCCCCTGTCCCAAATCATCTCGGCTGGCGAGGCGTTTTGCGAGTTCAAATACCGAGATTTTTTTTTATTTTATTTTGTAATTAATTCTCTAACACAAGCCCTAGCAACAAAGAAAAGGCTAAGATTGGATATAATTGGAAACTAAAACATCAGAAGACTTCGCGTTTCCGGTCCCCGTGGAATGCAAAATCGACGTTTTTTTCAAGCTTTCTGAAGTCGGCATTTGGCGCCAATTCTGGGCCGGAGATAGGGATGCCGATTCGCATGTTCAATCAGCGTGCGTCACGCCAGCCGAGATGGTTAAAGCACCCGCCCCCTGTCCCAAATTATCTCGGCTGGCGAGGCGTTTTGCGAGTTCAAATACCGAGTTTTTTTTTTTTTTTTTTTTTTTTTTTTTAAATTTAATTCTCTAACAAAAGCCTTAGCAACAAAGAAAAGGCTAAGATTGGATATAATTGGAAACTAAAACATCAGAAGACTTCGCGTTTCCGGTCCTCGTGGAATGCAAAATCGACGATTTTTCCAAGCTTTCTGAAGTCGGCATTTGGCGCCAATTCTGGGCCGGAGATAGGGATGCCGATTCGCATGTTCAATCAGCGTGCGTCACGCCAGCCGAGATGGTTAAAGCGCCCGCCCCCTGTCCCAAATCATCTCGGCTGGCGAGGCGTTTTGCGAGTTCAAATACTGAGATTTTTTTTTTTTTTTTAATTAATTCTCTAACACAAGCCCTGGCACCAAGGAAAAGGCTAAGATTGGATATAATTTGAAACTAAAACATCAGAAGACTTCGCGTTTCCGGTCCCCGTGGAATGCAAAATCGACGATTTTTCCAAGCTTTCTGAAGTCGGCATTTGGCGCCAATTCTGGGCCGGAGATAGGGATGCCGATTCGCATGTTCAATAAGCGTGCGTCACGCCAGCCGAGATGGTTAAAGCACCCGCCCCCTGTCCCAAATCATCTCGGCTGGCGAGGCGTTTTGCGAGTTCAAATACCGAGATTTTTTTTTTAATTTTTAATTCTCTAACACAAGCCCTAGCAACAAAGAAAAGGCTAAGATTGGATATAATTTGAAACTAAAACATCAGAAGACTTCGCGTTTCCGGTCCCCGTGGAATGCAAAATCGACGTTTTTTTCAAGCTTTCTGAAGTCGGCATTTGGCGCCAATTCTGGGCCGGAGATAGGGATGCCGATTCGCATGTTCAATCAGCGTGCGTCACGCCAGCCGAGATGGTTAAAGCACCCGCCCCCTGTCCCAAATCATCTCGGCTGGCGAGGCGTTTTGCGAGTTCAAATACCGAGTTTTTTTTTTTTTTTTTTTTAAATTTAATTCTCTAACACAAGCCTTAGCAACAAAGAAAAGGCTAAGATTGGATATAATTGGAAACTAAAACATCAGAAGACTTCGCGTTTCCGGTCCTCGTGGAATGCAAAATCGACGATTTTTCCAAGCTTTCTGAAGTCGGCATTTGGCGCCAATTCTGGGCCGGAGATAGGGATGCCGATTCGCATGTTCAATCAGCGTGCGTCACGCCAGCCGAGATGGTTAAAGCACCCGCCCCCTGTCCCAAATCATCTCGGCTGGCGAGGCGTTTTGCGAGTTCAAATACTGAGATTTTTTTTTTTTTTTTTAATTAATTCTCTAACACAAGCCCTGGCACCAAGGAAAAGGCTAAGATTGGATATAATTGGAAACTAAAACATCAGAAGACTTCGCGTTTCCGGTCCCCGTGGAATGCAAAATCGACGATTTTTCCAAGCTTTCTGAAGTCGGCATTTGGCGCCAATTCTGGGCCGGAGATAGGGATGCCGATTCGCATGTTCAATAAGCGTGCGTCACGCCAGCCGGGATGGTTAAAGCACCCGCCCCCTGTCCCAAATCATCTCGGCTGGCGAGGCGTTTTGCGAGTTCAAATACCGAGATTTTTTTTTAATTTTTAATTCTCTAACACAAGCCCTAGCAACAAAGAAAAGGCTAAGATTGGATATAATTGGAAACTAAAACATCAGAAGACTTCGCGTTTTCGGTCCCCGTGGAATGCAAAATCGACGTTTTTTTCAAGCTTTCTGAAGTCGGCATTTGGCGCCAATTCTGGGCCGGAGATAGGGATGCCGATTCGCATGTTCAATCAGCGTGCGTCACGCCAGCCGAGATGGTTAAAGCACCCGCCCCCTGTCCCAAATCATCTCGGCTGGCGAGGCGTTTTGCGAGTTCAAATACCGAGATTTTTTTAAAAAAATAATTTAATTCTCTAACACAAGCCTTAGCAACAAAGAAAAGGCTAAGATTGGATATAAATGGAAACTAAAACATCAGAAGACTTCGCGTTTCCGGTCCCCGTGGAATGCAAAATCGACGATTTTTCCAAGCTTTCTGAAGTCGGCATTTGGCGCCAATTCTGGGCCGGAGATAGGGATGCCGATTCGCATGTTCAATCAGCGTGCGTCACGCCAGCCGAGATGGTTAAAGCACCCGCCCCCTGTCCCAAATCATCTCGGCTGGCGAGGCGTTTGGCGAGTTCAAATACTGAGATAAATTAATTCTCTAACACAAGCCCTGGCACCAAGGAAAAGGCTAAGATTGGATATAATTTGAAACTAAAACATCAGAAGACTTCGCGTTTCCGGTCCCCGTGGAATGCAAAATCGACGATTTTTCCAAGCTTTCTGAAGTCGGCATTTGGCGCCAATTCTGGGCCGGAGATAGGGATGCCGATTCGCATGTTCAATAAGCGTGCGTCACGCCAGCCGAGATGGTTAAAGCACCCGCCCCCTGTCCCAAATCATCTCGGCTGGCGAGGCGTTTTGCGAGTTCAAATACCGAGATTTTTTTTTAATTTTTAATTCTCTAACACAAGCCCTAGCAACAAAGAAAAGGCTAAGATTGGATATAATTTGAAACTAAAACATCAGAAGACTTCGCGTTTCCGGTCCCCGTGGAATGCAAAATCGACGTTTTTTTCAAGCTTTCTGAAGTCGGCATTTGGCGCCAATTCTGGGCCGGAGATAGGGATGCCGATTCGCATGTTCAATAAGCGTGCGTCACGCCAGCCGAGATGGTTAAAGCACCCGCCCCCTGTCCCAAATCATCTCGGCTGGCGAGGCGTTTTGCGAGTTCAAATACCGAGATTTTTTAAAAAAATAATTTAATTCTCTAACACAAGCCTTAGCAACAAAGAAAAGGCTAAGATTGGATATAATTGGAAACTAAAACATCAGAAGACTTCGCGTTTCCGGTCCTCGTGGAATGCAAAATCGACGATTTTTCCAAGCTTTCTGAAGTCGGCATTTGGCGCCAATTCTGGGCCGGAGATAGGGATGCCGATTCGCATGTTCAATCAGCGTGCGTCACGCCAGCCGAGATGGTTAAAGCACCCGCCCCCTGTCCCAAATCATCTCGGCTGGCGAGGCGTTTTGCGAGTTCAAATACCGAGATTTTTTTTTAATTTTTAATTCTCTAACACAAGCCCTAGCAACAAAGAAAAGGCTAAGATTGGATATAATTGGAAACTAAAACATCAGAAGACTTCGCGTTTCCGGTCCTCGTGGAATGCAAAATCGACGATTTTTCCAAGCTTTCTGAAGTCGGCATTTGGCGCCAATTCTGGGCCGGAGATAGGGATGCCGATTCGCATGTTCAATCAGCGTGCGTCACGCCAGCCGAGATGGTTAAAGCACCCGCCCCCTGTCCCAAATCATCTCGGCTGGCGAGGCGTTTTGCGAGTTCAAATACCGAGATTTTGAAATTTAATTCTCTAACACAAGCCCTAGCAACAAAGAAAAGGCTAAGATTGGATATAATTGGAAACGAAAACATCAGAAGACTTCGCGTTTCCGGTCCTCGTGGAATGCAAAATGGACGATTTTTCCAAGCTTTCTGAAGTCGGCATTTGGCGCCAATTCTGGGCCGGAGATAGGGGTGCCGATTCGCATGTTCAATCAGCGTGCGTCACGCCAGCCGAGATGGTTACAGCACCCGCCCCCTGTCCCAAATCATCTCGGCTGGCGAGGCGTTTTGCGAGTTCAAATACCGAGATAATTAATTCTCTAACACAAGCCCTGGCACCAAGGAAAAGGCTAAGATTGGATATAATTTGAAACTAAAACATCAGAAGACTTCGCGTTTCCGGTCCCCGTGGAATGCAAAATCGACGTTTTTTTCAAGCTTTCTGAAGTCGGCATTTGGCGCCAATTCTGGGCCGGAGATAGGGATGCCGATTCGCATGTTCAATCAGCGTGCGTCACGCCAGCCGAGATGGTTAAAGCACCCGCCCCCTGTCCCAAATCATCTCGGCTGGCGAGGCGTTTTGCGAGTTCAAATACCGAGATTATTTTTTTTTAATTTTTAATTCTCTAACACAAGCCCTAGCAACAAAGAAAAGGCTAAGATTGGATATAATTTGAAACTAAAACATCAGAAGACTTCGCGTTTCCGGTCCCCGTGGAATGCAAAATCGACGTTTTTTTTCAAGCTTTCTGAAGTCGGCATTTGGCGCCAATTCTGGGCCGGAGATAGGGATGCCGATTCGCATGTTCAACCAGCGTGCGTCACGCCAGCCGAGATGGTTAAAGCACCCGCCCCCTGTCCCAAATCATTTCGGCTGGCGAGGCGTTTTGCGAGTTCAAATACCGAGATTTAAAAAAAAAAAATTAATTCTCTATCACGGGAGGGGTGAGCGCGTTTTAGTTGGCAGAGGTTGGCACTACGGGGCGACATGGGATACACCTCTCACTCGCACAGCGTCCCACTCCGCTCCATACGAGTTCCCCCCTCGGAGAGAAGCCACCAGAAACAGTGAATGGGACCGTATCCCAACGACCGTCACACCCTCACCCGAGCGGCAGAACAAAGGTTGGGGGGAAAGTTGGGTTGGGGTAGGGAGGGGATTGGAGGGGGGAAGCGATTGAGAATGAACGCTCGGGTTGAGGAAAGACGCTAGGTGGGGAGGTGGGGGGAGGCACTTTGGCACACTGCTCTACCTTCCTCTACGTTCCTCGTGTCCTATAGGTCTAGAGCAGGGGAGACAATGGGGCAGTTAAAACATTAGTCTCCCTCCCAGACTACACACACACGCGCGCGCGCGCACGCTCTGAAGGGCGGAGGTAGGCTTGAATGGAATCCCCGCGGGAAGACGTCGTACGTCCTGTCGCCGTCTGATCTTGCGGCCTGCAGACTGATTCAAAAGAGCTCCTCTACCTATCTCTCTCGCAACAATCGGTCGCGACCCATGAGTGCAAGAGAGGCAGGGCGAGGAAAGCGCTCTTCTGAATCAGTCTGCTGTGAAGTGAATGGTGTCGAGTACAAGACTCCTGAGCCGCATGGAAAACTTCAGCTACGACTTCGTTGCCGGGGAGGCAAAGCCGGGTCCCGACCGTCCCGCCCGCCCCCCCGGCAGCACATTCGTAGTGAGCAACGGTTGCGTTTTATTATCGCACTGTAGCTAATGCAAGGAGAGTAAGAGAGAGAGAGAGAGAGAGAGAGAGAGAGAGAGGGGGGGGATGATGGTGGGTTACGAACGAGTTCTGTACCTCGTCCCGCATCGCGCGCCCCAGAGGCTTTGAGGCGGCGGCCGGCGGCCGCGGCGACCCCGCTCGCGGCGCGGAGGTGCAATGGGAAGACAGCGCACTCCCCCCCCCCCCTCCCCCAAGCCAAAAGCTCTCAGCGAGGCGCCACAGGCGCCACAGGCACCACAAAGTCAATGGCTCGTGAGGATTTTGCTCGGACAGGAATGGGCTCCGCGAGGCGTTCCGTCCTTCGTACCGACAAAGGTGGAGCGAGGCGGGGTGCGCGGAGGTGCGGAGGGAGAGAGGATGGGGCGGATCTGCGGTGGTCGCCGCGGTGATGTGAGGATCGTGTGAGGCGCTCGCAGAAGCCCCCGCTGACCGCTACACCGGGTGTTTCTTTGAATGCGTAACAGTGTTGCGGGATTGCATACTCACCAGCGCTGCAGGGGCCATGGCGCCTTACGGGCGAATGGGGTAGGCAAACCCGCAACACTGTTACGCATTCAAAGAAACACCCGCAGTACACCTGGACGGTGCTACGCCGCGCTGTTCCAGAGGGAAGGACCAGGGCCGTCAGAATTGATTTGCTATTTGGGAGGATCATAGCGTCGACTAGCTTTCTGATGAAGGATTCATTCCTCTCTGACCTGCGATCAGCTGTCGCTGTAGCATTGGCTGGCCTGGGCCGCGCTGCGCTGCGCCGCGGCGTGGACCCCTCACCCGCCGTCGCTTATGAGTCGCCGATGACAGCTGAACGCTAAGCGCTGACAGATTCCCCCCCGTCTGGCCTCGTCTGGCCTCGCCTGGCCTGGCTACTGGCTACCGCTAGACGCAACCGCTACGCGCCGCTACTTCGCGCGGCGCGCCCCGCGAGAGGATAGTATTTTTAAGAGGAGCATCAGACGCGCCATGCGAGCTGACGGGGACGAGACGGGACGCAGAGTACGACGAAGGTGTCCTACGGACTGAGAGAGAGAGAGAGAGAGAGAGAGAGAGAGAGAGAGAGAGAGAGAGAGAGAGAGAGAGAGAGAGAGAGAGAGAGAGAGAGAGAGAGAGAGAGAGAGAGAGAAAGAGAGTGCCCGCGCCACAATCGCCCTAAATATTAGAGCGGTGCTGTCCTGTCCCCTCTGCCCTGCCCTGCCCTGCGCGGGGCACGGTGCGGCCCTCCCCGCGCTCCATTTCTCTTGGACTACGACCAAATTGTTTATCTAACCGTGAACCACACCACTCAGTTCGGCAGCGCGGCGCGAGCAGGAGTTCGAGCAGGCCATGGACCTCCACGAACTGTTCCGCCAGATGCCGTGGGTGGGGTCCTGGGTCCTCGGCGAGGGGTCCTTTACTGTAAATTCAAGCGTACACCAATTTTTCTAATTTTTCTGTCGTTTTTTTTTCTGGTTTTTCCCCTGAATTTTTTTTTGAATTTTTAATGATTTTTTCTTGATTATTTCAATATTTTTTCTTGATTTTTTTTTCTAGAACTTTTAAAGACACTTTCAGATTTTTTCTGACTTTTTCCTGATTTACTTTTAGGGTGTACACTTTTTTTTTGTGTGTGAAGGACCCCTCGCGTCGAGCCCACCTGCATGTGATGGCGCAGTCACAGCCGCTCTGGGGCGATGAGTTCCGATAGTCTGTCCTGTCCATGTCACCTCCGACGACGATATGGCGTGGCGACGACGCACCGGGCCCCAGGGCCCCAGGGCGCTCCGGACTGGCCGCGGGTGCCGCGGGGGTTACCGACAGCAGGGTGAACTGTGACAGCAGCGGAGCGAAAAGAAATGGCCGACGACCCCGAACGCTCGGCCATGCCAACTTTCTCAAAACGTCATAATACGCTCGTGAGCGGTAGAACAGGGGGGCAAAATAATATGAGAGATGGGCGGGTCGAAAGAATGACACCAAACACGAAGCAGTTGGCAGCTGTGTCTCCCGCCTCGCCCCTCCCCGCCCCTCTGCCGTCGGGCTCATCATCGCGCGCCGGACAATGCTATTTATAATGAGGAGTATCCACGGGGCGGGGCGGGGCGGGGCGGGGCGGGGCCTATCGTATGCGTGGCCCGCCTCATCCGCTGTCACGCGCCCCGCCCCGCGAGTCCTCTTCGCGCGTATCAAATGAGGCACGTATAGCAGGCGGGGCGAGGCGGGCTGGGGTGGGGTGGGGTGGGCGACTCCTGTCGCTCCTGAGTCGGCGACGTCAGCAGCGCCGCCGAGCCGAGGCATGCGGACCCGTCACGAGGAAGGCGACGTGTTGCTGCGGACGCGTTGCGTTGCGCACCACGGGGCGTGTACTGTGTACTTGAGGCATGCGGACCCGTAATGCACCACAAGGAAGGCGACGCGTATGCCTTTTGCTTTCTCACCCAGCGACGCCAGACAGGTGGTCAAAATTGAGCCCCAAAAACACAGCGACGAGCAGATGAGGGCCAAATCCGCGGCAGCGCACTGGGTGACAATGTATACGCATCTACGCGTAGTGGGCGGGCGTATACTACTTGATTGTCAGAAGGCTACCTCTTGCGTGCTTCTGTCAACATTGTCCTCACCGCCTCACATGTTTCGTTGTCTGCTTAACGCCGGTAGTGCGGCGGGGCAGGGCGGGGCGAGGCGAGGCGACCCATGTGCATCATTACATGTCGCGATACCGCTCATCCATTTGAGAAATGAGTAGGAACGGGTGAGGCGAGGCGACCTCTCCTCTCTCGCGTCAGGTTATTTATCGCGCCCGACCCGCCCCTCCCCCGCTAGACACGACATTCTTCGCGAGCAGCGCGAAAAGGCCGCAGGAGCCAGAGCTTTTATGCCGCGGGCGCGCGAGAGAGGGCTTCTCTGCCCTGCGGTCCCCCATTCCCCCTCCCCCCCTCTCTCTCTCTCTCCCTCCTCTGCTTCTGTTTTGCTCTCCTACACACCGTCACCGCGTGCTCCGAAATACCCATTTCGTTATTGTGCGAGTGTGTGAGAGAGCGGCGAGGCGTGGGGAGGGGGCGGAGAGAAAACGCGTCCGCCGCCACCACAAACTGCTGGCATACCGCCCCCGCCCTCTCCCTCCCCCCGCTCATCATCAAAGGAGAGGCAAATGAGAGATTGTCAAAAGCGACCCGGCTACAGATTTCAACAAAACTCTAAACCCCCGCCACCTGCCCGCGCAAGACTACGGGTGGCTGCGCTGCGCGTCTGCTGTCGCGTCGGCGGGGCGGGGCTCCGAGGCAAACGCCTCCGCCACCACGCCACATCGTGTCGCGGTTCTGTCGCGTAGACAATTAGGAGGCGGATGTCTACCTTGCAGGGGGTCTTGCATGCGTGCGCGGCGCGTTGCTATTTCTGCGCCCCGCGCCCCGACTGCGATATTTCGCTCGTTTCCCTCGCAAAGCCCGGCCCGCCCGCCGCGATGCACTGCTTCTCTGAGGGGATAGGAAGGACCGCGGCCGCCTGACTGGGCTGGCTTGAGGCTCCCGGGGGGAAAGGGCCCCTTTTTCTCGGTTCAGCCTCTATACTGCCGTCCTATGACTGGCATCCGAAGGTCAACTGGGGACTGCAGTAGCAACAGCCCACATTCCCGGTCGAGCGGGCGTCACTGTGGGTGCCGTGCGGCGGGGCGTGGCGGGTGCGGCCCGGCAGACTGAACGGGCGCCCCGCCCGGCAGCGCCCGCAGTGCGCCCGCCAACGCCCGGCCCCGCCCGCGCCTGCACAGGGCGGTAAAGTGCTTGGCGTGCGAGCTGGAGAATGGCTAATGAAGAAGCGCCCTCGCCACGCCACGCCCGACGCACAATGACAGCGCCGGGATGGCCCATTCAAACGCGACGCAGGGGACCGGCCGTCATGATTCAGAAGATCGCTCTCGTGCCTCCATCCTTGTCGCACCTGCTTATGTCGGGGATGGTGGGTCCTTTATGAGTGTGACACGGACGGAGGCGCGAAAGGAATCTTCAGAATCGGTCGAATGGCAGCTGCAGGGGACGGCGGCGAGGCCGTGGCGGCGGAGGGTAGTTGTCCATCACGTCGTTTCGTTAGCTCGATACGATAGCGCCGTGTGTTATTTCCTCGTAATTGACGGCACCATAACTCCCCAAACGGACAGCCTGCGTCGCGGGGCGGGGCGGAGGGTCGCCGGATGGGAGCGCCGGGAGCCGCGGCCGCCGCATAGCCGCCCCGCCGCGCGCCCGCCGCGTGCCGCCGTGCCGGACAAGTGGTCTGTTTCTGTGTCCCGACCCGACTCGGCTCAAAGGGGTCAATGGGGCCCTATCCTAGCCGCCTGCTGGTGTGCTGGTGGCTGCTGCTGCCGGGCCGGGCCGAGGCGCCGTGTCCACTAGAACTAGAGGGTCGGGAGGGGCCGCGGCGCGGGGCGCGGCATGTCGCGGCAGGGGACCCTGGCCCGGCTCCCCGCGCGTCGCTGCGTCGCGCTGCGCTGCCTGGTGCCCCGCGGTGCGGTCGTGCCCGCTGCTACGCTCTGCCTCTGCCCCTCGGTGGGGCGGGGCGGGGCAGCGAGGGCGCCACTGCGCCGGGCCGGGCCGCTGCACGGTGACGGCGCGGGGCTGGGCGCGGCCTGGCGGTCTGCTCTATCCGCCACAGTCCGCTCCGCGCCGTGATCCGCGGCGCAGGCTCCGCCGCAGCTGTTGCGCCGGCGCGACTCCCTCTACCCGCCTCGCGAGGCCGCGGCGGCTGCAACAGGTGCGGCTCCGGGCCCGGCTCCGGAACAGCTGTCCCCGCGCGAATCACTCCGCAGGACCACCGGCAGCAGAACGCGCTGATAGCAGAGCCGGAGGGGGAGCCTAGCCGCCATATCCGGCGCACCAGAGGCTTGGTGGTGGCGGTCGTGCGGCGCCGCAAGGCACGGTACGGCACGGACACGGACACGGACACGGGGCACGGCCCGGCGCGGCAGGGCGCGGCAGGGCGCGGCACGGCGCAAGCACCGCGCGCCGCCGGCATACGGCCGCGCTGCCCGGACTGACTGGCTGGTCGCTGAATAGTGAACAGTTTGCGCTTAGCGCACGAGCCGCGCAGCTGCGTGCCGCAGGCAGCCTCCGACTGTATTCTCTGGCCTGCTGCTGGTACCCGCTTCGGGTCGGGTGTGTCTCGGACCAATGCCTCGCCGTCGTCGAGGGGCACAATCGACGCACGACGACAGCCGCACCAGCAGCAGCAGCAACGCGCCGAGGGCGTAGAGGACCTCCTCGGAGAGCGCGCCAATGGATACCACCGCGATGACCAGGGTGCTGGTGTACCTCGCGGTGCTCGCAGGTGAGTCAGCCCGCTGGAGCTGGGCTGAACTAGGCTGCCTCAGCCGTGTCCCTGCATCATGACGACCACCGGCGCCCCCGCCCCCGCCCCCTACGTGTTGTAACACCCGGCCACTCACGTGTCGCTGCGGCCTGGATGAAATACACGCCGTCCATCACCCGTGGATTAGCGCCGTCCTACGGGGCCGGGGGCGGGGGCGGTAGCACCCGAGGAGCAGGCGGCCCCGCCTGGCCCCGCCTGGCGCCGCGGGGCGCGCACAGGACCTGCGGTCTCTGGTCTCTTTATGTCTCCCCCCCGCCTTATGCGTGTATCTTGGCTCGCGGAAGAAAAACACGCCACGGGTTTGAAGAGAAAGCATATGGTCCGCTATTTCAGTGCTCGCGAGCACCACACCAGCCGCGCATGAGCGCCAATAACGCAGCGCAAGGCTCGGTGGGACGGTATGTTCTCTGTTCTGTTGTGCTTTGGACCCGCCCGCGCGGCGCGGGAGCGCTGCCCTCAGCCCCGCCCCGCCCCCCACCCCCTCGTACATTCTTTATTGGCCTTTGATAAGTCTGCCGGTCGGGGTGGAGTGGGGCGGGTTGGACCACAACAGACGTGCCTGAAGAAGGCGGGGTGGGCCGCTCTGCTACTGCTGGGATGGGGTGGGGCGGGGCGGGGCCGGGCGGGGCGCCATCCATTTAGCACTTAGCCGGCATGGGCCGGCCAGCCATAGGCCGTGCCACTGCTGCGCGGAGCTCAACTTATTCCATTTCGCCTGGTCCGTACAGATTCGATGTGCGATGTACGTGCCATCGGCGTGCGAAGTGTCTGGTGGTGGGGGTGTTGCGAAACAGAGCTGCCCTCCCTCCGCAAGCCCCTGGTGCGTGGTGCCTATATTCTCTGCTTGAAGAGGCCGACGTGCAAACAGAAGAGTGATTCCGAATTGCGTGCCGTACCCAGAAGGCAGTCGCGGGGGTCGAATAGCGAAAGGGTGACGGCATCGTGGTAGGAGCGCGGCGTCGCGACAAGCCCCGGTCGTCCTGCACGTGCACGCAGACGCCGACGTGCGTTGTCCGCGAAGTGCTCGTAAAACCGGGGTGCGTGCGTGTGCGTAGGCGCCTGTATGTCGCGGCCAGCGGCAGCTGCGCCCTGCGGCGGGCCGGGTCGGGCCGATCCGCGCTCACCGAGGCGGAAACAACAATAAAATTTTTGTACACCTAATAATTCAGGAAAATTCTGAAAAAAATTAGAAAAGTTCATAAAATTTTACAAAAACTTCAGGAAAAATTCAGGGAAATCCACGAAAATTCACCAAAATTAAGGTAAAATTCAGGTGAAAATTCACAATTTCTTTTGACAAAAATTCACAAAATGTGTACACCAAAGCTCAGAGTTGTTTCCCCCTCGGCGCTCACTCACTCGTAAACATCCGTCGACGTCGAGCACCCTGTTCCGTCCCGACGGGTCCTATCTCGTCTCCCGCCGGGCTGGACGGTGTAGTGTGCGGTGGTCCGGGCGTGGCTGAGCGTGGCTGAGCGTGGCTGAGCGTGGCCGCCGCGCGCCGCGCCTGCTGCGTAAATATCCTCGACGAGCGCTGAAGGACGAGCTAGCGCCGCCACAATGACAGGCAGGCGCGCGCTCAACAGCGCCGCCCCGCCCCGCCACCCGCCACGCCCCGCGCCCATAGCGCCGGCTCCCGAAAGGCGATGGACTAAAAGTGGTCCGCGGGGGCCGCTGAGCGGGGCGGGGCGGGCGGTGCCTCCACCCCTCCACTAGCCGTGGCCGAGGACAGAACGACGTTCTGCTCATGGAACACAGCGACGCACTGCCCACCGCGCCGGCCGTTCGGTCCAGGCTGCACAGCACGCCTGGGTACTAGGCAAACCTTCGACGTGAGTGTGTCACGGTTGCCTAGCGGCCGGGCGCGCAGAGGTGCGTCCTCTGCTAGCTGCGTCCAACGAGAGGGTCGCTATGGGCCCGGCCGCCGGCCGGCCTGGAGCAGTGTATGAGGAGAAAAACGTTCGTTGAAATGCGGTGTGCAAATAGATGTTACCCGATTGGAATGTGTCGAGCGGCGTGAAGCTCCTTCCTCAAATTATGTTTGTTTTCTTTGCTTTGAGGAGTAAACTCCACGCCGTTTGACACTCACTCTCCAACCGGGTAAACATTTAATCGCACTCCGCATTCAAACGAACGTAGTTCTTCTCATACACTGCAGTCCAGCGACTCAGCGACCTGAGCGACCCTCTTGTCTGGACGCAGCTCTCAACACAATCGCCACTAGAGCGTTGTTGCCTGCTGCGCCCCACAGGTCAATCGGACCAGACCAAGGGGGAAACGACTCTGAAATTTTTGTGCGCCATGTGATTCAGAAAAATTCAAAAGGGAAAAAAAGGAAAAGAAAAATTCACAAAAAAAAATCAGGAAAAAGTCAGGGAAATTCTAAAAAAAGGGCAACTTGAAGTGAAAATTCACAGAAATTCTATTTTAAAAATCACAAAAAAAAAATACACAAAGTCAGGAAAATTTACAAGAAATCACATCCCCCCTCGGGCCGGACCCGCCTGCAGGCCACTGCCACCTGTTGACCTACGGACCTGTTGCAGGGCTGCTGCTGTGCCGCTGCCACGCGCTGCGGGACATGCTGCTCGTCATGCCGCCGGTGGCGCGCGCGGGTAGCAGCGTCACGCTGCGCTGCCTGTACGACCTGGAGGCCGACAAGCTGTACGCCATCAAGTGGTACCGCGGCAGCTTCGAGTTCTACCGCGCCATGCCCAAAGAGGTGCCCGCCAAGCAGGCCTTCCCCTACCCGGACATCCACGTCGACGTAAGTTGCACAGGGCACTAAATGTGGTAATTAACCCGAATTAAACCAGGGCGAGCCGGGTCGGGGAATGAACTTGAAAACCATATATACGATTGGGCATTTCCTCAGCCTCAAGTGTTTGAATAATCTGTCGCACTGCAAGCAGTGTTTGAAAAATTCATTCACCTGCACGTGAGCGACATTCGTATACTTGGGTCAGGAACGCAATTGATTCATCCCATCCCTGTCACTCTGCCAGCTGTCGCAGTCGGACGAGCACCAGGTGACCCTGCGCCGGGTGCCGCTGCACATGTCCGGCACGTTCGCCTGCGAGGTGACGACGGACGGGCCGCCACACACCACGCTCATCAAGAAGGGCCAGCTGCTCGTGCTCGACACGGTGCGGCGCCCGGTGCTCACCGTGTCCAAGAACGTGTACCGCCCGGGCGACGAGCTGGAGGCCAACTGCACGTCGCCGTCGCCGTCCAGCGTGGAGCCGCTCCCGCTCGGGCAGGGGCAGCCCGGGCCGGCCCGGGGCAAGGCGCGCTTCCACTCGCTGCCGCCCCCGGGCGCAGGGGGGCTGTCGCTGCTGCCGGAGCAGCCGCCCCTGCAGCCGCACCAGCTGACCGCAGAGCAGCGCCGCCACCTGGAGAAGGAGGCCGCCAGCGAGCCTGTCTCGTTCGGCTTCTGGGTGAACAACAGGCCGGTAGGGATAACGGCGAGACACATCTACTGCACTGGAGACACAAAGTAGTTGGTGGATGTCACACACTTGTAGGTGTGATAATTTTCATGCGCAAACTTGTCTCTTTAATAAGCGTGTGGAATTCACAGGGAATATCTTACCTTCCCAAATTGAAATGCACAAAAGGAAATTCACATACCTACAAGTGTACGACCGAGGGGGCAACAACCCTGAAATTTTTGTACTCCTCGTAATTCAGAAAAATTCACGAAAATTCATCACAATTTAGGAAAACTTCAGGAAAAATCAAAAGAAAGGGTAAAATTCAAGTGAAAATTCAAAAAAAAATCCTAAAAAACTTTGCCAAGATTCACGAAAATTCACAAAAATTCTCGAAAGTACACAAAATGTGTACACCAAAATTCAGAGTTGTTTCCCCCTCGTGTGCCACACGCATACATACACATTTGCGTTTCAGGTGAGTCTAAGCGCGTCCCGGCCCGGCTGACCCCGCCCTCTCCTCTCTGTGCAGGTCCCCGCGGCCATGGTGCAGCAGGCGGCCTCGAGCGCGACGCTCCGCCGCCCCATCACCGAGGAGGACTTCTCGCCCAACGGGGAGCTGCGCCTCAAGTGCGTGGCCACCGTGGCGGACAAGTACCGCGAGCCCAGCCACGTCGTCACCGTCCGCCGCCAGGAGGAGGACGAGGAGGAGTACGAGGATGAGGACGATGGGGTCGAGGAGCCGCCAGCAGTCGTCGGCGAGACGCCCCCCGTCCACACCGCTGTGGACAGTGACAGCCAGCACCCGGCCGGCTCCCTGGATCTCACCGCCAGCTCCCGTAAGCCACTCACTGTCCTTACACTCACGGGCCAGGCCGAGGGGGACGTCACTTCGAAAACTCATTTTACGTCCTCCAAAAAATCATTTTAAAAAAAATCGAAATAAAATCAAGAAGCAAGATACAGAAAAATAAAAAAATGAATTTAAAATAAACAAATGGCTGAACATAAATAGAAAAAAATTCGGAAATGGGGGAGAAAGATCAAAATTGATCAGAGAAAGACAGAAATTTTCCTTAAAAAATCAAGTCAAAAAATTTTTAAATTAAAATATTAAACAATTATTAAGAAGACAAAAAAAAATCATTGTACACATTTTGTATGAGTGATCCCCCCCCTCGGGAGAGGCCGCACCGGTCCGGATATCCAGGCCGTGCCGCGAGCCACCAGCCACTCACTTACGGATCTCTGTTTGCAGGTGCCACAGCGGGGGCGGGGTCGGCGGCGGCCCCGGCCGCGCACTGCCACCGTGCCCTAACCTGGACGGTCGCGTTGACCGTCCTCACCGCGCTAGCTGTGGATAACTTGCGCTACGAGAGCTAAAGACTTGTTCCTGGGGCCAAGCTCCCCGCGTTTGAGTGTCGCGTGCGTGTTTTGTACATAATAAATAAAAATCATTTTTTAAGTTAGAAAAGAGGAATGATAAATTTGTTCCCGTCATTGTATTAAAAGCGTCTCTGGCACCCCCGCGGTACAAACCCAATGCGTGCGTAGGGGTCGGGATTTGTAGCGGGTGTTTCTTTGAATGAGTAACAGTGTTGCGGGTTTGCCTACCCTACTCACCCGTAAGGCGCGATGGCCCCTGAAGCCCTGGCGAGTATGCAGTCCCGCAACACTGTTACGCATTCAAAGAAACACCCGGTACACGCGTGCTCGGGCTCCTGGCCGCCACCACGCACGCCGCACGATCGCTGCTCCAGGGTCGGGGCGAGGCACCTGTCGCGTCGGCGATTTCCTTTTTGTTTGGCACGCCAGGGGCGGGGTGGGGCGGGGCGGAGGGCGGGAGAGCAGCGCCGTAGGGCGGGCAGGAGGCCGCGGGCAGAGTGGTCGAGCGGGGCGTGGTGAGGGTGGGGCAGGGCAAGGCAGGGCAGGGGTCAGCAGTCCTTATAGTCCAGTGCAACTTTGTTTTGACCTAGACAAAATTCCGAGCAGTACCAAATTTTGGGGGTCGTTTTATACATGTCTTGGGAGTGCGTAGCCAAAAGTCCCCAAAAATCCCACCGTGCCGATCGGCTCAAATCGTGTTCAAAGTTCAAAATTTTGAACATTTGCATCTAAATTGTTTTTTATCTCTAAAATCTGAACGGTAAGTCGTAGAAAGCTCGGCGACACGTCAAAATGTTCGTTGAACTGAGAGCTACAAGATGCAATAATAGTTTGGACAGATTTGAGTTTTTGAACCTGTCCAATTTGGCATCAAAAGTAATTTTTCGACTTTTTAAAAAACGTTCAATTTCTTTAAAGTCTATTTGCGCCGATTCTAGTCGGAAATCGAGGTTGCGGCCTTTTCGGAACGTTGTAGGCATAAGCCTGGCGGTCAAAATGAGCTTTGAATCAGGGTCTTGCGACCAAAATTGACGGAGTTATGACCTGAAGACCGCGGTGCGGCGACGGCCAATCGGCCGGCCCGCCCGCCCCTCCGCCCACCGCCCGTAGTCGAGAAAGAATCATATTGGACCTAGACACAAGTGGAGAACAAATGTTTCATAGTGGAACTTGTTCGTCTCGTCGAGTACTACAACATACCAAAAATCCCCATTTGTACCTGTTGAGGAATTTGAACACCGGGTGTTCAAAGTTCAAAATGCAGGGGTTTCGTAAATTGGCTATAAAATGTGAACTAATAATGGTATCGGTATGCGGTTTTCAGGAAAAGACGCTTAAATGTCTGATCTACAAATCATGTTTTATAACTTTTTTATGTTTTACATCTATTTTTGAACAGAAACGCGAGCAAAGTAAAAAGAAAAAAGAAGCTGTGTTCCAAAAGTGTTCAACTTTGTTCAACGCCGATTTTGGGCTTTCTTGGCTGAGGGATTCAAAAAAGTGCCGTACAAAAGTTGTAGGCTGTTCTTTTACGGACAATTTATGCGCAACCGGATCAAAATCGGACAACAAATGTCTCCAGTATGCCCCGCGGCGCGCGGCCCTTTCCGGTGAGCACCTCCGGCTCGCGCATGGGCCTGGACGGCCCAGCCGTTTGAAACCGATTTTGACCAGTAAATATTCTAATACTACCTTATGGGGGTCGCTTTTTCTGTGTTTAGGTCCTAAAAAGTTATTCTCCTTCCCTCCCCACCACACCCCACCCCCGCCCTTTTGCCTCTTCTCATTCCTTCTCCGGGTTCGGGGAGCGGGTGGAAACTCTGATGTCAAAAAAGGCATCCAGAGATGTTTTGTACGCTCTAGATCTCAGAAACGAGAAGTGATAGGCGAAAACGACGGGCATATTTCGAATCCTCATGAAATTTCACGGGGCGAAGGATACCTGTAGTGCTGCTGGTAACTGAAATAGTCGATCATTTTGCATGTTGGATTTAAATCAGGCTCTAATCTTTGGCACCCTGGTAAAACCAAGGCGTAACTGTACGCTTGAATGAAGCAAACAGTTACGCTTCAAGACTTTACGCTTGAAATGAAGCGTACGAAAGAAATTTTCCCACACATTTATATATTGGACGAATAGGAGCAGATCGACCTGTTGCACTTGATTGCAAGCGATATCTCACTACTCTTGAAAATGGGGCGTAAGGCGGCTAGGCCTTAGTTTCACCGGTGAAATAACAGCCCTTTTCTTTTAAATCAGCAAATTTATTTTTGGTTTGTTGTCTTTTTACTGACCAATCATTTTGATTATTTTCTAAACGTCTCTGCTTAAAAGGTTATACAGTAGATCAATGAAAGAATAACCAACAAACAGTTTACAGGTATTTAGAAGACGAACGTAACTTCCAAATCCTGAATTAAATATTGAAATTTATTTCTCTTCGACTTTTTCTACAGGGACTAAGGATGCTGACACATGGATCTATTTTAGAGCAAAGTCCAGCCTCTAGAGCCAGGCTGAGTAGTGCTTGGAACTCGTGTTAAGGAGCTGCAGCATCTGAGAGCTAAACCTTCCGAGGAATCCAGTTTACCTGGAGAGACTTGAGGAGCTTTTCCTTGTCCTATTTTCTACTTTCTCATGGAAAAATGATCGACTATTTCCGTAACCAGCGGCGCTATTTGTAGCCTGAGCCAGGTGCAATTTCACGAGGATTCCAAATATGGCCCACGTTTTCGCATATCACTTCTGCTTTCTGAGATCTAGAGCGTACAAAACATCTCTGCATGCCTATTTTGACTACTGAGTTTCCACCCGCTGCCCGGACCCGGAGAAGGAATGAGAGGAGGCAAAGAGAGAGATGGGGCGATATTTTTGTTATAGACCTGAACACTGTTTTAGCGACCCCGAAAACGTAATAGAATTTTCTCCGGTCGAAATCGGTTACAAATTGTAGAATGTAATATACACTCTAAAAGTCTATGGACATTTCCTATAGACTTTTTTGTTCTCAGATTCAGTGACAATTTAATTGTTACTAAAAGTGTTGTCTACAATTTTGTTGACAACTAAGAACAAATTTGTTCGTCGTTGTTCACAAAATTTCTTTATGGACATAATAGTGGACTGTTTGGCAGCAATTTTGCAGACAGTCTACAGACGTTTTTAAACGTTACCAACTATGGACAAATTAAAATTGTGTCCAATTGTACACAAAACTTGTCCATAACTGTGGACAAATTGTCCATATATGTACGCAAATTTGTTACCAGCTCTGGTCATGCTCAAAATTGTCCATAGAAAAGTCCATAGACATTTAGCGTGTAGAGGTACTAAGACACGAACATCTCGCCGACCCCCGCGAGACTTTCTGCAGAAACCCTCTCTGAATGAAATATTTTACTGCATTCCAACAAATTGTTTATTCCGCATTTCTTTAGAGTGTTCCAAGCAATTTTTTTCCCCTTCCGAAAGAAGACCACTTTCCTGTCGCAACTCGAAAATTCGTGCACAAAGGCCAAAAAGTGCTTCTTAAATAATTTTCACATGAATGAAGACATCTTTTACACCCGCGCGTCCGGGCCTCAGCATGTACACGCATTCTCTGTCAGCATGATGCAGAGGGAAATGAGAAGGTCTGTGTCCTCCCCCGTGCCGCTAGCGCCCGAGTGGCAAACTATTACGCCTGAAAAGTAGGCAATTCACATAAACATCGAGCTAAATGGTTCAACAAGTGTGTCCTGTAAACTCAGCGTCCCTGAAAACGTAAGTAATTTTTCCGATCGAAATCGGATAGAAATTATATAATGGAACATAGAGGTACCGTACTTAGGCCTTGGGCGTCTGCCATCTTGTATATTATGGAGGGTACGTGGTGGTTCGAACGGATAAAGCAATGCTAAGTATGGTTCAAAACGTAACAGTTCGCTCAAAAAGCATAATTTTCGTAGTATCAAGCGGAGCGGGCTGGGCTAGGCCGGCCGGGCCCATGCGCGAGCCGGAGGTGCTCACCGGAAAGGGCCGCGCGCCGCGGGGCATACTGGAGACATTTGTTGTCCGATTTTGATCCGGTTGCGCATAAATTGTCCGTAAAAGAACAGCCTACAACTTTTGTACGGCACTTTTTTGAATCCCTCAGCCAAGAAAGCCCAAAATCGGCGTTGAACAAAGTTGAACACTTTTGGAACACAGCTTCTTTTTTCTTTTTACTTTGCTCGCGTTTCTGTTCAAAAATAGATGTAAAACATAAAAAAGTTATAAAACATGATTTGTAGATCAGACATTTAAGCGTCTTTTCCTGAAAACCGCATACCGATACCATTATTAGTTCACATTTTATAGCCAATTTACGAAACCCCTGCATTTTGAACTTTGAACACCCGGTGTTCAAATTCCTCAACAGGTACAAATGGGGATTTTTGGTATGTTGTAGTACTCGACGAGACGAACAAGTTCCACTATGAAACATTTGTTCTCCACTTGTGTCTAGGTCCAATATGATTCTTTCTCGACTACGGGCGGTGGGCGGAGGGGCGGGCGGGCCGGCCGATTGGCCGTCGCCGCACCGCGGTCTTCAGGTCATAACTCCGTCAATTTTGGTCGCAAGACCCTGATTCAAAGCTCATTTTGACCGCCAGGCTTATGCCTACAACGTTCCGAAAAGGCCGCAACCTCGATTTCCGACTAGAATCGGCGCAAATAGACTTTAAAGAAATTGAACGTTTTTTAAAAGTCGAAAAATTACTTTTGATGCCAAATTGGACAGGTTCAAAAACTCAAATCTGTCCAAACTATTATTGCATCTTGTAGCTCTCAGTTCAACGAACATTTTGACGTGTCGCCGAGCTTTCTACGACTTACCGTTCAGATTTTAGAGATAAAAAACAATTTAGATGCAAATGTTCAAAATTTTGAACTTTGAACACGATTTGAGCCGATCGGCACGGTGGGATTTTTGGGGACTTTTGGCTACGCACTCCCAAGACATGTATAAAACGACCCCCAAAATTTGGTACTGTTCGGAATTTTGTCTAGGTAAGGGGGTTCTTTTGCAAAGTTGCACTGGACTATTAGTAAGTACGGGTAAGAGAGGAGCAGGAGAGCGGGTCGGGGCGGGGCGGGGCGGGGCAGCGTGGGGCCAGGCGTCCTGCACTGGCCGGCGACCGTAGGAGAGAGAGGAGGGGGCGGGGAGCAGGGGCAGGAGCAGGTTGGAGGAGGGGGTGATGAGGTATGTGGAGTAGAGGGGGAGGCCGGTGACCCGATCCCGCTCCCGCTCGCACTCACACCGCACTACCTACCTCTCTCTACCTGCTCCCTCCGGGTCTGGGTCGTGCCGAGCGCAGCGCAAGCGTTCTGGCTGGAGTCTGGTCTGGAGTCCGGTCCGGAGTCAAGTTCAAGTCGCACCAACGCCTCGCCTCCACGTCTCCTGCGACGATCGTAGAAGTGCCTTTAAAATCGGGACTCACTGAGTGGGAAGTGTGGTGGTCCTTGATGAAGGGGCCCTAGCTCTGCTTCAGCTACAGCTTTTTGGAGTACTGTAACAGAAATTCTCCTGTCATGGGGAGCAAAAAATGTTAAAGTAATGATTGTGTAGTTTGGCAGTGTTCCCTCTCATGATGGGTTCCAGAGTTGCTCCCCACTGCCCAGGGGATAAGGGCATTCCTCGTCTTCTTGAAGATCTACAACGACTAGCAGAAGACCATGAATCTGCTGATGTGGTTTTCCTAGTGGGCAGGGATGAAGTGCCAGTCTATGCTCACCGAGTCATACTGATGGCTCGGTGTAAAAGTTTTCAGACAGCAAAGAGAGGAGAGCTTTGTCGTATACCTGGATGTTCTGTAGCTCCAGCTGCTCCAGGAGCTCCCACTCCAGTACGCCTGCCTCAATTTCAAGGCGAAACATTTAAATTATTTATTCTGTACGTATATACAGGTACAATAATGCTTCAAGATAGTGCAGTTTTTGAGATGTTGACACTTGCTCAAGATTTGGGAGTAGAGGAACTCAAGAACTGCTGTGAAGATCATGTCTCATCCACTCTCTCAGTGTTGAATGCCTGTACTTTCTTAGCAGCGGCTCTTGATGTACATGATCGAGCGGCTGGTGGCAAAGGGGCCAAATCGTTTGTTGACCGGTGTACATCTTATATAGGGGAAAATGCACTTGAATGTGTGAAGACCAATTCCTTTTTGAACCTACCAAAGGAAGCTTTACTTAAACTTATTTCATCTGATCATTTGGCTTTAGAAGAGGAAGATGTTTGGAGAGCTGTTCTGAATTGGGCAAAACATCAGGCAGGTGTTACACAGCCAACAGCTCACTGGACCGAAGAGGAGAGAGTTAGAGTGTGCCAGCACCTTGCAGGAGTTATAAACCATGTTAGGCTTCTCCTTATTGACAGTCAGGTATTTGCTGAAGAAGTTGAACCAACCGGAGCTGTGCCAATGGAACTGTCACTTGAAAGATACAGATATGCTGCATTACCTAATAAATTTAAGGAAAGGTCAGAGGATAAGCGCTTGCAGCCAAGAGTTTCTTTGAGATTATTTCCTGGTTCACAAATTTTGATAAAAGAGAAGACTTCACTCCAAAGAACCCTAAACTCGTGGTATGGAAATGCTAAACAACAATGGAGATTAGTATACCGAGCATCAAGTCATGGCTATTCGGCAGAAGCATTTCATAGACATTGTGATGGAGTGTCACCAACTTTTCTAATAGTTTTGGGATCAATGGGTGAAATTTGCGGTGGCTTTAGTGATGTTGCATGGGGTAAGCCAAATACAAAAGGTCATTACATTTTTTCTGAAAAGGCATTCCTGTTTACCTTAACTAACTCAGCTGGTCTTCCTCCAACTAAATATGATATTCAGAAAAAACCTTATGCCATTTGCTATCATCCCGAGTGTGGACCAATTTTTGGAGGTGGAGCTGATTTGTTAATATCAAACAACTGTAATACAAATCTTGACAGTTATTCTAATTTGCCTCATTCCTATGACGGTGATGGAGCTTCAAGTAGTGTACTCATGGGGGACTACAACTTTTCTGTATTAGATTATGAAGTATTTACTCCATCAAACAAATAGCAATTTTTGTGATGTTTGAGATGTGTACCATAAAATGTTTAATATTTAAACTCTGGTTTATATGTTTAATGTATTCTTTGTTTACTATCAACAAATTCACGTTTTTCACAAAAGAAATCAAGAAATAAATATTGTATACTGCACTTGGTTTCCAATTTTTGTTGAATGCAACATATGCATTGACTCAAAACTACCGTCAGAAAAGAACAACAGAAAAATTATGACTTGTCATGGAGTGTTAAATGCGGCACACAATGAACAAAGAAAAAGGAAACATGCATGGCTCAGATATGATCTATGATCTTTAGACAAATGAGATGGAATATGTTCTGATGTATGTTTACATTGAACTAACAAGATCATGCACAGCCCAGGCATGATCTAAAGTTAAATGTGATGAACTATTTACTGAAATAATACTAGCATTATCACAGAATCTACAACATTATCACAGATATTTGAAAGATTTGATACCTTATTAAATAATAAGAGCAGCTGTGGAGAAGTCTTCCTCTACAATGTAGGTGACAGGAAGTTGGTTATTGCCCTGTATAAAACAGTTAAAAATTATAATAAAATAAATAAACGGGATGTAAAGATCACCACAAATAAAAGAAACAAACAAACCTCGATGAAAGTAAATTGTGCCTGGTCTTGGAGTGTTCCTTGGACACCTTCAGGCTGTTCTTCAACAGTTGCATCAGTGATTTCTACAGATCTCACAGAATCAATGTTCTCATCTGCATTTTTCTTGTTTGTCTTGTGCAATCTTCTCCAAATGGTGGTTTTAGGAACCTAAAATAACATAGAAAGTTGTGAAAGTTTTAGTTTTGTAATTAATTATTGCTCCCATACAAAACCATTTGTAAGAAAAGATAAAAACATGTTTCAAAACAATTTTGTTACCTGATAGGTGATAGATGCCTCTGCCTGTGACATTCTACCTTCTTTGCATGCAGCTACTGCCTCCTTGAGTTGGGATTGCTTTGAAAATTGAATTTGTTGGCTCCTCTTCTTAACACCAGTCATTGGTAATTTTCCTGCTTCCACTAGTCGTACTTTTTCACGGAACAGAGTTGTTTTAGGAATCTAGAGAATAGGGAAGAAAGAATGTGACATGTTCTTTTGAAAGGGCTTCAGTAATAAGAATATAGAATTACCTGGAACTGAGCTGAAACTCTAGAGAGATTCTGACCATTTTGTAGTGCCTGAACAGCTGCTTGCCAGTGTTCAGGCCCATAGGATTGTCGTCTGGTTTGGACCCGGTTAGTGAATGCCCCAGCAGCTTTGACTCTTCGCCAGAGTACTGTTTTAGGAATTTGATACATGTCAGCTGCTTGTTGAAGACTTGCTCCTTCTGTAAATAAAAAAGATGACATTATACAAAATAATTACAGATAGCAGTAATTTTGTGTGTATATATGCTCACCATGAACTGCTTGCACAGCTGCATTGACATTTTCACCTGAGTGCTCTTGGCGTGTTACAGTAATAGGAATTCCTTCAGCTTTAGCTCTTACATATAAAGTAGATCTTGGAATGTTATGAGCTATGGCAGTATCTCCCAGCAATTGTCCAGATCTCAAATCTTTCAAGGCAGCAGCAAGCTGTTCTTCACTAGTGACAAGGGAATCAAAAGATATAGGAGACATTCAAAGTTGAGATTCAAAGAATATGGAATAAATTCGTAATTTCAAAACTTGTAATAACCTGTATTCCTTTCTGCAGATTTCACGTCGCTTTCTCTTCTTTCGATCTTGTTCTCGATTAATTGTACCAACGCTTTTATATTGGTTCTTTCCAATGAAGGGTTGATTTTGAGAATCGGATATTGAGACAGTACAAACTTCATCCTCAATTTGAGCTCCTTGCATGAAATTGGAATTGCTATTTGTTTGTTCCTAGACCAAAAGTTAACAAAAAATTAAGAAGTAAAAACCAACATTGATACAAATTTTGATAAATAGCAAACACAAAGACATTGTGTAAGGTTAGAATACCTCTTGAGATTCAATATTTTCATTTCCATTCAACGAATTATTACTGGCAATTAGAGTAATGTCATCAGAACAATGTGAAGCGACTACCTCCTCTGCAGAAATAGCAACTTGTGAGATCTCTGTTTCCTCTTCACAAGGTGGACAAGAGGCATCAGCAGGATGGATTGAGTTTGAACTTGTGATATCAGGAGCAATAAGAGGCAACTGATCACTCACCTAAAGTAAATTTTTAGAGAGGAATCAGGTAATACAGATATTTTTTCAAAGCACATGGTAAGAACAAGTGGTAAAAAGTTACCTCCGTCAATCCACGAATTTGTAAAGTTGAGGCAACCTCTAGGAGCTCTGCTAACTGTGATGCTTGAACATTAAGTTCACCATGATAAACAAAATCTAAAATACTGCGAAGGACATTCGATTCTACGTCAGTTAAAATTACAATTGGATGGCTATCACTGGAGTCAGAAAAAATTTCCTGTAACCAATCAGGTCAGAGTCAGAGGGAGAACATGTATTTATGAGAATGGCATTTGTGTTAGAATTACCTCAAAATATGAGCTCGCTGCACACAGGACTATTTTGTGAGCATAGAGTTTCTCCCCGTTTACAGTGCTCAAAGTGACATCCACCAATGACTCTGCCTCTAACAACTGCACCAGAACCCCTAAAACATGAGCTTGATAGTTGCTCCATTTTAAACAAAAATTATCTGAAGGTTTCATATTTTTTGCAGACATCTCCATCGGTTAAAAGAACGAAAAAAAATCTGCTTAGGAACAAACTAACACCAAGGTTAGGTTATTTGAGTGTTGATCGAAACAACTTTAACACTATGACCTCCTCAGCGAAAACGGAAAAAAATCGAGTAAAACTTCAAAATACTGAGATGAGCTTGCGTGCATATTACTCAACACGTAATTAATTAGCCAAAATAGGGAGGATGTATCGTCTCTTCTCAGCAGTGTTGTTTGTTTACGATTTGAAGCGCGAGCGCAACCGAAGCAGATCATCACAAGGGAGATTCATGAGCTGTGAGATGAAGCTCATGGGAGGTTCAACAGGGCGGGAGAGCGGGAGAATTACAAAAGATTAAAAGGCACCATACCCCCTCCTCTGTTTCATCAAGCTTTATTGTCAGTTTCAAAGTTTAGTGATCTAGTTATTTTCGCAATAACGTCGTCATAGACGAGCTCCTTCGCGTTTGTTCCAAAGATAAAATCCAGGTGGGTGAAGCGGTCATATGGCACTCTGCGTAATCCCCCAGGCGCGATGCTGGGCAACTGGAGGGACAACTTGTCGATGTTCTGAGAATATTTCACACACATATTTTATTAATAAGAATAGAGTTAAGAGAGGAAGGTGGCTTTAGCCAAAGCCGTAAAATATAAAGTAAAATTATGATAATTATAAAATGGGAAAAAATACACCTTATTCACTTACCGACTGAACAGATAGCAGATCGTTGGCGCCGTACACAAGGTACGTCGGCACCCGCACGCGGCTCAGATCGTAGTCAGGAGGATGGGTCGCATTGTACTTTTTCAGGTTCCCGCGTCTTCCGAGATCAAATTGCCTGAACGCGAGATCACGGGAATGAGCCAGCTGGCCGTAGTGAACCAACTGTTTGACCGAGACACTGGCAGGGGTATTTGCGGTTATTTCCGGAATCATGGTCTGCAAATGGGATTGCCACGAAAATCAGCCAACATAGTCGACCAGACATCTTCCCCAGTAGCGCCAATGCACTTTAAGTGTGCGTATAATGTGCGTAATGCACATTAAATGCGTCACCAATGTGTTACCTTTTATGTGCATTTTAATGCGCATTACCGCATTAAATACGCTTTTAAGTGCATTGGAGCTACTGGGGCATGCTCGAAGCGGACATGCCGATAACGACGAAACTATACCATATTCAGCTGTGCGGGATCCCACCCACAAATCACGAACATGACGTCAGCGCACAGGGGCTGCGTGATTTTCCCATCGCTGCAGAAAGTGTCGCCTAACCAAGGGGCGATAGACAAATCCCCGAGCTTGTGAATGCCGAACAGTGACAGGAGACCCTGAAAATCGGAAAATGGATTCGTTGATTAGTATCTTGCAGAGCGGAGGTGGCGGTGGAGGCTCGGCGGGGTAGCGCTGCGCGAGAGGGTGGGTGAGGCTGGCGAGGCGAGCCCCTGACGTCGCTAGGATAGGCAGGCCCGCACGGCTGTCGTATCGTGCGGTGCTGCCTATCCGGGACTGGCAGGCGCTCGGTTCGGTTCGGGAGGAGCGTGCTCCTGCCGGCAGAGCAGGGAAACGAGCGAGCGCAGAGGCTCGTATGCGTCCGAAAACGACAAGTGAGAGTGAGACTTTCGAACTAGAACATTATTAGCTCCCTTTCACTCTCAACTCTCGTTTTCGGACGCGTACGAGCCTCTGCGCTCGCTCGTTTCCCTGCTCTGGAGCCTGCTGGTGCCTAGTCGAGGCCCCAGACGGGTCGGTCGGTCGGGTCACCGCTAACCTTTTCCTTTCTTATATTTGAGCAGCTTGCGTTCATTTCACGTGACATTCGACCGTGTGGCCCGTGCAGGTAACTCAGGCCGCCTGATTACTTAAAACATGAAATAAATTTGTTATACCCGAATATAAGGAAGGAAAAGGTAAGCGCTGAACCAGCCGGCCCGCCTATCCGGGGCCTCTAGTGCCAAGCCTAGTGCCTGGACTTCTGCAAAGAAGTGTGTTCACATCTGCCCGACACAGGTGTATTTTTTTTCCTACTAACCTGACAACACTACTGGACATCCCTTACCCCAAAGAAATTGGGAGCGAGCGCGAGCAGCTGCAGCGGCACGGAGCGCATGTCCCTGGTGTAGGCGACGGGCGCGAGGCCGGTGAAGGTCGCCACCTTGTCCATGTACTCGGGGCGCTCGCTGCCCAGCACGAAGAAGGTCGTGGTGCCCTGCGAGTGGCCCACGTAGTGCAGCGTGGCTTGCCCGGTCTCGGCCAGGACGTAGTCGATGACGGCCGGCAGGTCGAGCGTGCCGATCTCGTGCCAGGTGAAGTCCCAGAACTCGGCCTGGTTGGGGCGGAGCCACTCGTGGCGCTGGGACGCCGCCGTGCCCCGGGCGTTCCCCAGCCACACGTCGAAGCCGGCGGCGTACAGCAGCTGGGCTGCGCGGTGAGAGGGGCGCAAGGAAAAATGAGCAGTGAGAGAGCCGCCGTAGAATTACTTAGGGACGAGCATGAAGTCGAGGGGGAGAGGACTTACGCAGCGCTCTACCCCTGCCGAGCAGCACCAGGTCGGCCGACGAGTTGAGCAGCCCGTGGTACAGGAGCACGGCGGGCCGGCCGGGCCGGGGGATGCGGAACAAGCCGAGCAGGTAGCCGTCCTGCGTGCGCACCGAGTGCTCCTCCACGGGGAAGCCCTGCGCCGTGAGCAGCGCGTACTGCAACACACAGAGCGTGGGGAGGGACCGGACCGGGACCAGAACAAGGACAAGGTCCAGGATCAGGATCAGGATCAGGACCAGGACCAGGACCAGGACCAGGGCCATGCCAGGACATGGACAAGCACAAGGACCAGGATCAGGAACAGGAACAGGACCAGGACTACGACCAGGACAAGGACCAATGCCAGGACCAGCAGAGTGATTCCGAACAGCATTTTGTAGTGCCCTCTCTCTTGCTCCTTACGGCCTCGCCCCACGAGTGCGACAAGGATAGAGAGACGAAACCACTGTGCGGAATCACCCTACAGGACAAGGACCAATGCCAGGACAAGGACAAGGGCCAGGACCAGGTGGATGCAGAACAAGCCGAGCATGTAGCCGTCCACCGACTGCACCTGCACGGGGGAGCCGTGCGCCGTGAGCAGCGCGCACAGCGTGGGGAAGGACCAGCAGGGCCGGGCCGGCTCCGGTCTGTTGCGGGAGCAGAGCTGGAGCCCTCGCGGGATACAGCAGCTGATGGAGCACGCGTACCGAGGGAGAAACAGCTCTGAATTTCGGTGTACACATTTCGTACATTTTTGTGAATTTTCGTTAAGGTTTTTACATTTTTGTTAATACTTGTGAATGCTTGAAGAATTTATGGCGAATTTTCACTTGAATTTAACCGAAATTTTTTTGAATTTTCATGAAATTTTCCTTTTGTTTGGTTGAATTTTCCTGAATTTTGAGAAGTACAAAAATTTTCAGAGTTGTTTCCCCCTCGACGCGGCGTGCACTTCTGGAGCCTTACCGTCCCCCTGGGGTGCGCGTCCAGGCTGCCCATCACGCTCAGGCCCTGCAGGGCGTGCTGCAGCAGCAGGTCCCCGCCGCCCCTGCGCCCCGGGGCCGCGCTCGCGGGGGCGGCGCCCAGGAGGCCCAGGAGGCCCAGGGCCAGAGGCAGTATCCTCCACCGAGAGGCCTTCCTCATAATCCCGACGCGCGTCTCGCGGTCACACTGCGCGTCTCGGCGCGCGACTCACCGGGCCGGACCGGACCGGGCCAGGGGGTGAGTAGTGTCGGTGTTGATCAAGCAGGCGTTTTGACTGACGTCTCAGCTTAGCGCGGCTCCCGTATTTATCTCTAGAAAGGCTCGCCTCGCAAGTCGGTCAGCGGGGATAATCGCGGGCCTCTCTCGCCGCCTCTGCGACCCCCCCGCGGGATACTCGCGGCCCATACGCTTTGGCCCGCGTTCGTCTTGTGTTATAACAATATATCGCCATGATAGCAATATATTTGCATTATTGTTTTCTGCTTGACAGGGATACACAAATAGCCCTACAGGGTGATGCCGCTCAGTGGTTTCGTTTCTCTGTCCTTGTCACAATCACGGCCACGATGAGCAAGAGACACGGACACCACTAAACGCTATTCGTAATCACCCTGCTGTCGAAACCCGACAGAAACGAAAAATACGCAAAAGTCTTATTGCGTACTCGTGCTCGTAAAGTTCTTACCAAGACACATTGGACTGGAGTGATTGGGTTGGAGAAGCGACTGACCTCGTGACTTGTTGCAGTGCTAAAAGAGCAGTGCCGGTTTCACCAAGCAATTGATTGACCATTAACCAAGGGGTTTCTGCCAGTGTCAGCTCCTATTTGTCCCAAACTAATTTAAGGGAGAATTTCTTCCTACGCCAACATTTCAAGCGTACGCTCTTCAAGCGTAACTGAGCGCTTCATTCAATTAGCCGGGTGGACTCGAGTATCCTAGTTAACTTCATCATGACTTCATTGACGATGAGAAAGCTGAGGTACCAAGTACGTCTGAGCTCACAGCGTGCGTTTTTATTTTTTTTATTTTTTTTTGGGGGGGGGGCACATTTGGATTTATATGCCGCCAGTGTCTCGCCAGGTGGACTGGGCGAGGACCTATCGGTCACTAAATGAGTACTTCTCTTTTCTGTGGATGTGTGCAGTGCAGTGACACTGTTAGATTACGGTCTGACCGTAAAAATAAAGTCAAGACTGTGCAAAAATGTATTGGCCATCCTGTATGAATTTTCTGTCATTTTTTCTGAGAGTGGACTCATGTCAGCAGGACACCTGCTCTTGTCACGCCACCTGCAGCCCAGCGCTAGGAGGCACGAACAGCTGAAGCAGCCACCTGCGTGCGCACTAGGCCGGCCCAATTGCGTGGGTCCAAGTGAAAACGCAGTAGGTTCAGGTCTTAATTGAAATATCTCAACTAGACTCGAGCGAGTGTGTGAAGTACCGGCTCGATATCGCACAACGTTTAGTGCTCACAGAGAGGGCAGCAACTTTGTGTATCATGTGTACTGTATACGTCGGCCTGGAAATCATCAGGATAAAAATCCGTACACGTCTATACAAAGCTCACTGAAACCAAGCTGGAAACACACGGATTCATCACGAATTAATCGAAATAAGAATTTTATGCCACTAGAAACCGTAAAAAGTTATTAAAAGCGGACAGGGATAGGACTCATTGGGGATCAAGTGTTCTGGGAATCATGAGTATACTCATCAAACGAAAGTGGTCGCCGCCCCCTCGGTGCGCAAGACGAGGTCTCGAGTTGCGGAGCACACAGGGACAGGCCCGAGCTGACACTCTTAAAAGCTTACAGTGACTTTCACTGTAAGTTACAGTGAACTCTGCAGCACTGTAGCTTATACAGTGACTTTAACCGTGAGCTACGTTGACTTTCACTTAAGCTACAGTTAATTTCACTGTAAGCTGCAGTGATCCACTAAAATACTCATGGTACACGAAAAAATTACTCGCGAGTAACGCGAGTTACTCTCAAATTCTCACGAAACTCTTCGTATACACCCTCTTGGAGAGTGGGAGACCCCGCTTTACATTTTTCACCCGAGTCTCGCCATCTTACTTTGTTTTGTGGGCAGACCAGGCAGGTACAGGTGCACCCGTGATTAACCAGTTGCTCAACTGATAAGCTGGCAGAGAAACACAATGTGAGCACCTATCGTGCAGCAAACGTCGTTCAATATAAGTTTGAGAGCTTTCTAATCAATCAGCTTGTTTCTATAAAGATCGAACATTTGCCTCCCAGTGTTCGGACTTTCGGCCGATCCACAGTTTTCATCTATGCTACGTTAAGGTTCCCCCACAACCAACTCATCGGGAGGTGACGGTACGAAATTTTGGGCACCAGAAATTTAATTCCTGCTTCTCCCTACGCTTGTGCTCTCCGGGTAGTCCGCCAACTTCACACGAGTGCTTGGCGGGTTGGCCTATCCAGTTTGTCGCAGGCGTTCCGCCTCGGTAGCTAACGGACATTTGCTGGCGCCATAAGGAATACGACAATACTTAAAATAGGGCAAAATAGTTAGTGATTTAAGCACCGCAAAGTGTTTAAATACGTGTCCGTATTATGCCATACCTTACGTCTCCCTAGCCTAGCCTGACTCCATGATTGGACAGAGAGTCTCGCCACCCCATTATTCCACGTATTCCACATGGCATACGCCACAGCTGTACATACAACTCGAGGTGCTATAATAGTCAGGTTCGTGGGAACTCCCCCCGCACCTACTCGTAGCACAATCGCCATGGCAAGTCAGAGGACCCTCGTCATTATTGCAGCGCTTGCTGCCCTTGTTTTGGTGAGTCTGATTGCCTCAGAGCCTTTTGCCCGAGGGGGAAACAACTCTGAAATTTTTGTACACCTCGTAGTTCAGAAAAATGCAGAATAATTCAGAAAATTTCGGGAAATTCCAAGAAAATTTAAGATGATTCGGAAGCACTTCAGAAAATTCGGGAAAATTCACAAAATTTAAGGAAAATTTCTAGCAAAAATTCACAATAAAACAGAAAAATTCACAAAACTTAAGACAAATTTACAAAATTTGTACACTAAAATTCTGAGCTGTTTTCCCCTTGCTATTGCCTACGGTCCGCTCCTGGCTGCCAACTAGGCATTGAGCCTATGTTCTTGCCAAGCAGCAAAAGGCCGTGCAGAGAGTTTGCCCGGGGAGGATTTGATCACGATCACATCTGCCTCACACGGGTGTATCGCGCCTACCTCTTTGGTAATAAGTACTGCATGGAAACCAAAATGCGTGTGCTGGGCATTAACGTGTCCATTTTTGATGTGTTACAGTTGTGCGAGAGCGTCAGAGCCAGTCCTGCTCCCGAGACCGGTGAGTTATTGTCCAAGTCGTAGGAACGCAGATGGATGGGAATTCAGGAAAATGTTTTGCATCGCAGAGTTGCTAACGGTGACCACGCTTCGGAATGGAACTAATAACACGTCTGTCGTGTCGATTACAGAGGTCCTGCACCGCGCCAAGCGCTTCAGCATCGAGGGGATCGTCACCTGCTTTGCCATGTTGGGGTTGGCTGGCTCCGCTGAGGTCTACAACGAGATCACGGAGCACTGTGATCCCCTGCTCGCCGCGAACCACCTCACCAGGTACCGCATGTGCGTCTTCGGGAAGATCGCGCACTTGGGCCCCGAGTACCTCCAGTGCGTTTTCGAGTCCTAGAGGAGAGGGGAGGAGACGAGGTCAATGTAGTTCAATAAATATTGCTTTACCCTACTGTTGTGCCTTAGCAGCTTTATTGGAAACGCGCTCCTCTCGCTTCGCGCCACAGGATCAAGTGCCGCGCATCGGCCAGGCTAATCGCTGAGCTAGGGATTCACCCCGCCGCGCCACTGCGCCCAGCGGGAGGCCGAGGCCGGAGGGGCCGGTGCGCGGCGCTGACGGGGCAGTCGCGAGGAGCTAGCGGGTAGGTCCTGGAGCCCAGACCACAGTGTTAAACAAGTTCCCAGTAATACAGTGAACAGTTAGCCAATCTACCTCTTGACTTGTTTCAAACCCGATAAACCACAAGCACAACACTATGGAGTTATTTCGGAACACCTACAAGCACTGCGGCGCGGCGCCGGGGAGGCCGTGGGCGGCCGCGCCCATCCACCCAACCCTTTTCCCCCACTCCTCCCGCCAAGCGGGCTTAAGTTCTGGCTCGCCAAGGTCACTGCACTGCCCTACCTCCTCTGAGATACCGGCCACTTGTGCTGGTGGCGCGCTTTAAGGTGTATCGACCGTCTCGTCGCGGGGAATACACACTTGATGTGTGTGAGTACTTCCAATTATGACGTCTACAGTTGTTAAGTCAAACTTTGAAGATATCTGGGAGTCCAATGATTTTAAGAAAAGTTTAAAGGATGCAGATGTTGTCCTCCAATACGTGAACAAAAAGTACATTAGTTTGAATGACTTCGACCATCGCGTATATGCTGAACACCTTACAACTGTGGTAAGATTTGAGCTCAAGCTGCTCAGGAGATGAGGGAAGCAGTGGGGATATTCCAGGAGAGAAGGGACTCAATTTAGCAGACTTAAATAAATCTGCAAAATATATGCCATTCCCCCCCTCCCCCTCTTCCTGAGCAGCGCGAGCGGCACGCTCTGCTTCGAGCGTCCCATAGCGAAAATTAGCTTAAAAATTATTGCTTCTCTGTGATTTTGTTTCTTTCCAATCACAGTTGAAAGAGCTTGTCCAGCTTATGAAGAACAAAGATGCACTCTTCAACAAACTCTATGTCAAAGAACACTTTGCAGGAAGTTATCCTGACGGTTTAAAGATTGGAAAGCCAGAGGAATATGACATGAATTTGATAATAAAGCTGCCGGTAGACCATAGCAAGCTCAAGGTAAATGACTACTTTTTTTTTTTACCACTAAAACGTATGGATGATTAAAAGCTGTATTTTTCTTAGTTTGAAACTGACACTCCGTCATTTATCATGATAAAAGGAGAAGAAGTTTTCTGTGGAGAACCATCGTTGCCACCAGAATTTTCGTATGAGAATTCATTTTGTCTACTGCACAGTTTAATTTAAGTCCTATCAATTTCTTTATCAATAATTTTTTTCATTTTTCTCGCAGACGCTGGGTAGATGCTGAAGGCTACCTTCTCCAAACAAAATTCAGAGAATGGATGGAAGGAGTTTTAACAAAGGCATTTGATGGCCTTCCCTATCATGAGTGTGCAGAAGGAAATACACGCTGCCTTAAAGTTGAGAAACAGAAAGGAGAGGAGCAGGAGTATAAGGTCACACGCCTCTAATTTCAAAGTCAAATTTCAATACATAAAATATAAAGCCTAAATGCTCATACATTTTGAAAATTTTGTAGATTCGTTACAAGAAAAGTGGACCTGCCATCACCGTGAAAGTGACTACACCTGATAATAAATTGATAGATGTGGATTTGGTTCCAGCTTTTCAATTTGGTCATCCAATTTGGCCCGAATCAGTTTTACCATTACCTAAAAGCTGCAATGTACGTGAATTGTGGTTCTGCTGAAACAATATTTGTTCACCATTATGAAGGCTCTTTTTAAGTTCCAGCTGTGTAGAACTAACTTCAAATTTTTCTTGTTAGAAAAAGTCATGGATGGCCATTCCCAAACCAAAGAAGCTGAAAGAAGGTGAAGAACCTAAACCAAATGATGCTCGTGAATGGCGAATGTCGTTCTTGGATCAGGAAAGAGAATTACTTTCAGGAACTGGAACAGTAAAGCCTACCATAAAACTGCTGAAGGTTAATTTCTAAGTATTCAAAACCTGTTTCTAATACTGTTCATTTAATTTTAAAAGTGAAAATAATCTACAAAAGGTTTCTTTTTTCTTTCTTTTTTGACAGAAACTGAGAGATGCTTCTAATATTAAGCTCTCATCATATGCAATCAAAACAGTTATTTTGATGGAGATGTCAGTTCGAGAGAGTGAGTTCTGGAAAAATCGCGGCACATACTTATTTCTTTACGTAAGTCATACATTTTGTAAATCAAATGACTGTTCCAGTTTTCATATTCTTTCTTTGAATTATGAATTAAGAACCTACTGCCTCATAGATGCTACATCGCTTAGCTGAAAAGATTAAAACTGGACACATTCCATTTTATTGGGATGAAAGGGATGATTTATTAAAAATGAATGACAAACAATTCAGCAATGTGAGTAATCGCCTGGGTAAATTATTAAAAGAAATGATTAGAGGGGTTGAGAAGAATCCCTACATTATTGCAGAGAAACTTTGTAAGTCTAATTTGGATTTAAATAAATTTCATTAACACAGAGACCACACTGATTTACTCTGTTGTTGCAGTGACTAAGGATGAGCTTGCAGAGGTGATGGAAAATTGCAAAGTCCCAAATGGAGTCCAAGCTGTAGCGAAAGGTTCCAGTGATTCAAAGGAAGTCAGTCTTCACCCAATGAATATGCCAAACGGAGATAATGTTATTTTAGCTCAAATTCTTGAAACTCTAACCAAAATTCAAAAAAGCCAAGAGACTCTGCCCGAACATCTTTTTCAAATAATCACAGGGAGTAAAGGTCACAAAGATCACAGACTTAATCCCTTTTCTGATTCTGATCATTATGAGTGCCTGAAGAAACAAGCAGATCTGGAGGAGCGCATATTTAATCTTGAAGATGATGTAAGGCTCTTAAAGGCTAAATTAAGCTTGTAAATAAGAACTAGTATACCACTTTTAAAAACGTCATTTAGATAATTTATTTTTAAAATCATTATTGTTGGTAAATAAAATATAACAATTTATAATTACTTATAAATTCTAAAATATAGATATATATCTATAAACTACTTATGTAAAATTTGATCTAGACTCAAAACTTACAAACAATAAGTCTTATTTCTGTTGAGTTGTATATCTATAGGTGGCCTGACAATGTACCAGCCAGGTGTCCGTCCAACTAGACGGACACAAGACAGAAACCTGTCTGGTCCATTGTAAGGCCACCTTATCAAGAACACATTGATAAGATTAATTACTTTATATGACTTAAAATGTTGAACAGTCTTAAAAGGAAAACATGTCAAATAAAATCATTTTTACCACATGCAAGGAACTTTGGTAAAACTCAAGTGATTTTCCCCAATCCATTTTAAAAATTCAGGAGCTGCAGTTACTATACATTCTAACAATGCAATAGTATCATTTTCTGCATGATGGCCACTCCTCTGCTCCCTCCCCACAATAAAGCGGTACAAATCAACAAGTTTATGACTGACTAGTTTATCTTGTCCTCTAAACAGCTTTTTCCTTATACCTCCATTCCTAACATTCAAGTTTTCATTGTTTTCATTAGCTTGCATAATTTTCCTTTTCAAAGGAAGAGAGGGATTGATCAAAATCTTTTGCTTTGGTGTTGTTTCATTTGCTTTCTGCATATCTTTACTTAAAACAGTATCAGGTCCACTGCTGGTGCTGGTATCTGGTGCCTGAGAGCACATTGAGACACATTCCACGCTCTCAGTACGGATAAAAGTACTGTCAGATGCCTCTTGCGCAGAATCCAGATGTTGGATACCACGTACAGTTTGTGGTGGACTTCTTGAAAAGGATGGACTTGAAATTGTGGTTGGGTGTAATGCTCTAAAACCCAATAGGGAATCAGCACAAAGAATGCTGTCCGGAAGTGACTGAAAAAAAAATACATGCATAGGTACAATTAAGAAAGGCATACCAAAACAGAATCATTTTCTTTTCGCAACAGTGATATAATGCTGAGAAGTGTGTACCTGACTCTTTGCAGACAACTCCGCCTTCAGGAGAGGAAAATCAAATTTTAATCCGTTGTGAGCTACAAGGCATACAGGAGGAGGCATTCGTTCAAGAAATGATATCAACATTTCACCAGCCTCTCTGTTGAAAACTGGAATTTCTTCTAAGAGAAAGTTATCCAAACCTGTCAGAAGAACATGGGTATTAGGCAACAGCGATGCTAGTAACGCTTACGAGGGTTATGTGGCATTTCAAAGCTTACCCGTGATCTCAGTCGCTTCAAAATCAATTCTTTTGTGAGGATAGAAACACAAATTTAATTTTTGAAGAACCCTGGGCACTGTTTCTTGCGTTTTGTGGCAACTCAAAATATGTGGCACAAGAACTCCGATAAAAGAGAGCTCAGTTATCTTGGTCTTGCCCACAGAGCTTGGTAATCCACTACTCTCCAGGTCCATAATCACTAAGCTCTTAAAAGTTTCCATTGCGATCAATTTAAATGAACGCAAACAACTAGAAAAGACACGGAAAGCACTCAAAGAAATAAACACGTAAACAAGCAGAACGCCACGAAGCGGCGGCGGCGACTAGTGTCCCTAGCGGCGACGCGACGACGCAAGCAGAAAGCAGACGGACAACAATGGAACTGGAAATAACGCAAGCCACCTAAACCACACAACAGCTTAATCGCACGTGATGCACGTCATACTGAGGGTTGAGGGTTGGGGGAATTCCAAAGGAGCTCACAACGCACATTCACTTTTCCTGATGCTTTATTATTGGTTAAAATTAAATTTTGTCAATTACAGTGTTCAAAGAAGTGAAACATAGCATAATAGAAAACAATTAGCATATAAAAGGGAAAAAATAAAGAAATGTCAAAATACTTTCTGTAATACATGTTAAAGAAAGGTATAAGTTGAACAAAATGAGATCTTTATGTAATGTAGATTAGAAGACTCAACAATTCCCACATCCAGAATACTTTTACCATGGAATGGTTAAGTAAGTAAAATAGTTAAGTAAGTCATTATAGGCAAACTTGTTCTTTTCAAGCACAAATTCACAGGAGACTTTGTCATGCAATGCTGAATTTGAACTAAGAATGAAGTCTACACAATTTGTTAAGTCAAGTAATCTTCAACATTTGGAGAGTGTACATTTAAAGCCTACAAATTCATTCAATTATTTTACCAACGTTTCTAATTCAAACTGATAATGTTAAAAAATAAATAGTTACACATTAGATTTATTTACAATAATTCTTCCTCATGCAGCATTATCCTAAGTGTCATATTTATATACATGGTTACCTCACTATTCAGCGGTATATACTTGTTCTGTCATATGGGATTTGCCACCAGGATACGTACAATGAGAATCGTTCTGTGGACCACTAACAAAGCAGCCAGTCAACCCCGCAATTTGTATTTACAAGTCACCAACCTGGTTAAAAATTAAAATTTTCTGATAATCTAACATCGAGGTCATCAAAAGAGACAAAAATCTGTGATTGCACCTACCCAAGTGTAGAGTTGTCCCCTCCCCACTTCAGACCGGGCTGGGTCGCGTCATCCTGGCTCGCTCCAGCAGAGCCATGGGCAGGGGCAGCAGGGCCTCGAGCAGGAGGCTCAGCGCAGCGCCGGCGAGCGGACTCGCAGCCACGACAGCGGCAGCCACCGCATCCACGGAGTCCACGCCTTCCAGCCGAGCGGGAGGGGCAGCGGCAAAGGCGCCAGTGTCAGCGGCGAGCGCGGGCATGCCCAGCCGTCCGGCAACACACTGCAACATCAGAAGTCAAACTGCTATGCTCATCGGGCCATCTGGCTAAGTGTACCGACGCGGACGCCACGCCAACGACGGCGCCCTGCAGACTGATTCCGCACGGGACTTTCGTACCTCCGTCCTTGTCTCACTCATGAGGCACTGACATTATTGAGTGGGAGAAAGAGGACCGCGTCTACCTCCCCTTGACCGATGAGCAGAATCAGCACACTGGCGCGCCGCTCGCCGCGCCGCCCGCCGCGTTCCGCAAAAACTCCCGTTATCAGGCGACACCCCGGTGACCACCCTACCCCACCCCACCCCACCCTACTCTACCCCTCCAAGCTCTACCCCACCCCGCGCCGCCCGACGTTGTCTGGGCATATACTGCGCGACAACCAAAGATGAGCGGACTACCTGCCTCGGCCTCCTCGACCCTCGCTCGACACTCGCTCGGGACCCGTCTCGGGTGTCGCATGTGGGCCACCCCCGCACAGCAGGGTGCGTGGTGGAGCGTGGCGGCAAGAATTTGGGCTTCTGACTGAAGCTCACCAACCCTACAATTGCAGTCCAAATTTGAGTCCATCGTGAAAAATTAGTTCAGATTTGAAATGGCCGACCTCAAAAACCATACAATTAAAAAGAAGGTAGTTGTACGAGCATTTTGACCTGCTGAGTGTATCACTGAAGACTTCTGGTGCAATTAAAAAATGTCAAATATTCACGTCACATTGTTTGGGGGCAAACAATTTTCAATGTGACGTGAATATTTGACATTTTTTAATTGCACCAGAAGTCTTCAGTGATACACTCAGCAGGTCAAAATACTCGTTCAACTACCGTTTTTTTTATTTATTTATAGTGTGGTTTTTGAGATCGGCCATTTCAAATCTGAACTAATTTTTCACGTTGGACTCAAATTTGGACCGCAATTGTACGGTTGGTGAGCTTCAGTCAGAGGCCCAAATTCTTGCCGCCACGCTCCGCCACGCACCCTGCTGTGCGGGGGTGGCCCACATGCGACACCCGAGACGGGTCCCGAGCGAGTGTCGAGCGAGGGTCGAGGAGGCCGAGGCAGGTAGTCCGCTCATCTTTGGTTGTCGCGCAGTATAAATCTGGCGCCACCCCCACCCCGGCCCCTCACCACTGCCCTGCCCCGGCGCCCGGCCCGACCCTTTTTTAGCAGATGATACCTTAAAACACAATACCTACTACACTAAACATAAAATTTAACTTGTATTTCTTTTTCCCATCCACACACCCATCGCTCCCGCTGCCGCCGCGCTAATACATTGAAACCATCTCTTGTAGACTAGGGGCAAGTGCCTATTTACGTACGCTTCGTTTTCTAAGGTCACCGATGAGGTGGTGGACACCGACGTTGATGACGACGCGCTGGACGCGGTAAGCGCCGTGGACGAGGAAGTACTCGACAGCAGGACGTCCCCTTTGGTATGGCTGCGATGGTGGTGGTGATGGTGATGATGGTGGTGATGGTCGTGGTGATGGTTGTGATGGTCGTGGTGATGGTGGTGATGATGGTGATGGTGATGATGGGACCGGCTCTTCCTCTTGCTGGCGGGCACCTTCTTGCAGTTCTTGTGGTTCGGGTCCGTGCAGGGACGCGCCGACCGACTCGGCGTCGCCGAGAAGGCAGCCAGCTGCCAGCCCATCTGCACGGGGCAGGGCACGGAGGTGGCGGCCAGCGGCAGCAGCAGCCCCAGACCGTCCATAATAATGTTCGTCAAAGAGCAGCAGCACGGGGGAGTGCCAGTAGAAGCGCTCGAGTCGCGCCGCGGTGCGGTTGCACTTGTCCGTGACCCGGTCGTGCGTCCAGGACAGCGAGCAGGCCGTCGTGTTGCGCATAGAGTCGACGAGGGTGATGGTGGCGGCGCGGGGTCGCAGGCCTGCGCTGGCCCGCGGCTCGCCCTGCTCGGCCTCGGCGGCGATCAGGTGTGTGTTGTGTTCACGGGCGCGGTGTTCGCCCGGGGACCTCGCAGCAAGGGGAGCACGAGGGCGGTCGCCGATCCGGCAGGACCACGGTGCGCACAGGGGGAGTCGTTTTCGTGGCCGGGTAGGGTCCCGACGCGACGCGCGGAGGTGGAGAAGGACGACAAGCTGAAGGTGTGGGGCGAGAGCCCGCTCTGTTTACCAACACTAAGGCGCCAGGGTGTGTTTACCGCCGCTCTCTGCCCGGGACCAGACGGCGGGGTGCGGGACGCGGGTGCGCTGAGGCTGCACGGAGCCGGGGATGAGCCGAGCGCGCGGGGCGAGCGTCCAGCGAGAAATGCTGCCCGATCCGGGAAGCAGACTGCTTTTTGTAGGAGGGGGCGCTGCGGCTGCTGCGGCTGCTCGCCTCGCCTCGCCTCCTCGCCTCTCGCCCCGGCCCTGGACCGGGCCAGCCGAGCGATTCCGAAGATCGCTTTCATATTTTCTGTCCTCGTCGCACTCGTGGAGCACTACCCTTGCCGGCATAGGACACCGCTGTAGGTGCAACAAGGACGTAGAGATGAGAGCGATCTTCTGAATCAGTCAGCAGCAGCCTGCCGCGATGGTCGACACGGGCAGCAGAGGGGTGGTGGGGTGGGGCAGGGGTGACTGTGCGTGCCGCGGGACTTAGACACTACTTTGGGCCTAACTGGTGACAACGTTAAATACAGCGACCCGAAAATTAAAGAAAATGAAAAACAAAACATCAGACTGAAACGTGCGCCTTCGGCAAGTCTCTTTCGGATAGGGTATTCCGCTCAACTGAAACCGGAACTTTGAGAAAAAAAAAATCACGCCTGCTGCTTCTGTTTCCTCCTGTGCGCTCATTGGCTGACGGCGAAAATGAAATCAGCGTTGACCAATCAGATTTCGGGAGGAAACAGAACCGGCGGTCATGCTCTTCTTCTTTAGGTTCCTGTTCCCCTCTAACGGGAATTCCCTATTCATGTAGCGCGGTGCTGCTTGTGGTCACATGTCACATAGTTACATACTAGACATATATGCAAGCAGGCAGGAAAATTTTAGAAAAACAGTACCTTTGCCTACACGTATTTTCTTTAAATCTTTCTTTTCTGCGTAAGTGATCCAGAGGAGAACAATTTTCACCCTTAAAAAGTGACGGGGAACGCTCTCTATCTCTCTCCCTCCGCATTAGATGCCCGTTAGTGTGGGAGAGACAAAAGAGGGATCCCCGCCCCGCCCCGTTCACGGCAGTTACTGAGTACTGAGTGGGCTGACCCAGCCCCTCTATCTCGCTCGCACCCGAGCCCGAGCCCAGCATCCACTCTTGATCGGACACTGTCTGGCTCCTCCTCGCTCTACGTCACAGCGCACCGCTCCGGGGTGATCGGCTGCATCAGGTCATACCCCCGAGCAGGCCCAGCCCAGCATGGCCCAGCACGCCCGGGAGTGCCCCGCCCCACCCCCGCGCTACCGACTTATTCGGAAGAGCGCTTTCATCACTTTATCTCTCTCGCACCCACAGGTTTCATCTTATAGGTGCGAGAGAGACAGAGCGAGGAGAGCCCTCTTCGGACTAAGTCGTCTGGCTGAGGCGTGGGGAAAGGCGCTCGCCAGTCCAGAGGGCGAGGCTCCGCCTGGCCCAGCCTTGCCCGCCCCCCGCCCTGCCCTCACGAGACGAGTTGTGACGCTATTCGGACTAAGACTAAGACTCTTTAAAAAACAAGCTCGCCCCGCCCCGGTGCCCCTCGGCCTCGCCCGATCTCTGAGCCAATCTCTAGTCTTCGGCGTCAACACGACCCTCGCCTCTAGCCTCGCAGGAGGCAAGGGGGTAGTCCAGAGCCAGCTGCCACGTGCCTGCAGGCCGCAGCACAGTGCCGCACCCCGACCTTTCTCACGTGTCCGACACGTGTCCGATGGCCAAACGTCGCGAGTCCGTCCCATACAGTTCGAATTCACCAATACAAAATTGCCCACCCGCCAGGCGTGAAAGACAAGGTTTTGTGAAGGACCGACCATCCCTGGAGCCGGCGGCCGGCAGCTCGGAGACACACCACGCTGCCGGTACCTGAGCCCGGACCGAGGGGGAAACAGCTCGGAAAGTTTTGTACTCATCGAATGTAATTCATAAAAATTCACAAAGAAAAAATCAGGAAAAATTAAGGAAAATTCACAAAAACTTTACGAAAATTTCAAGTGAAAATTCACAAAAATTCTATAAAACTTCACAAAAATTCGCAAAATGTGAACACCAATATTCAGAGTAGTTTCCCCCTCGACCCGGACAATGGTTATCTTTCGCACCAGTCCTCCCTTGAGCGCGCGCCGCGCGCGTGGGAGAGCCGTCTGGAACCGCGGCGCGGGGCGCGGGCGCGGGCCTTCTGCAGGGAATGTGCCAGAACTCTTGAGGCTGCCTACGGGGCACGGGGCACCACGGGTCACGGGGCCGGCGGGCCGGCCATCGCGTCGGGGCGGGCTCGGGCTGGCCGCTGGCCGCTGGCTGGCTGGACGGAGCCGCGCGCCGGCCGCCGGCCTCCGAATCCGATTGGAGGGTAGATAACGCAGGGGTCGGATCGAGTTCTGGAACACGCTGTACTCTACCTTCCATTCGGAACGCTCCGAAGAGAGGGGAGATAGAGACCGCCGGGTCCGAAACGCACTGCGAGCGAGGGATAGTGGGATAGTGCGCAAGTGCTTACCAGCCGGCGTTTTTTCAGAACCGCCAAAAAATTGAGGTGGGGGTTCACGAGCGGCGGGACGGAAGGACGAGATGCACCTGATTGGAAGAGGAGGGACACACAGACGCAGGCCAAGGTCTGTCCATCCAGTCCTGTCACCTCGCTGCTGCCCTCTGCTGGGTGCGCCAGCGGCGCCAGCACGTGTTTACTCACCAGGCCTGTGAGCACGGATGTCCCCAGGACGATGCAGTTCCTCGCTGATCGCAGGTCGGTCCCCCTCAGGTAAGTCAGTCCTGTGACATATGGCAAGCACTCGCTGAAAATAAACGAGTGACTGACGCTCCGCTCCACACCAGCAGCAACCCAGCAGTTCGTCTCGAAATCCCGAGTGGTATCCGCAGAGATCACGATCACGCCTCGCTCCGTCCCACCCCGAAGTAGGAAGGCCCCGCCCCGCATCCCTAGCATCTTTTTAAAAGGGACGCAAAACGGTAAACAAACACTAGGTCAGGGGCGGGGGGCAGGGGAAGGGGTCGGGCGGATAGCGCAGGAGGGAGCAGCAGTGGCAGCTTCGACAAGAAAAGGGTCCGGACCGCGCTTATCTGCTTCGTCTGTGTTCGCTCTCTATTTTCGGAAGCTCGCGGGCCGTGCAGGCACGGCACGGCACGGCACGGCAGGCAGCCGCCTCCAGCGTGACCATGGACCAGACCACTGCGCCGGGTGTTTACAGAGTTGGCAATCCATGGTAATATCCTTGATAATTACTCGGTAATTCATAGTAATCACTCCCGTCGTCATCACTCGCAAATCCCAGGTAATCACTCTCGCTCGTTAACCTGGTGCGAGGGGGGATCACTTCGCAAATTCATTGAACAACCCCCAAAAAATCATTAAAAAAATAGAAAATAAAATTTTTTTTTTTAAAAAGCCAAGAAGTGAAATACAGAAAAATAAAAAAAAGATAAAAAATTAACGAAAAACCGAAAGAAAATTGGAAAACATTCAGAAATTGGTGTAAAAGATCAAAATTTATCAAAATGTGACAAACATTTTCTTAGAAAATGATTAGAAATATCACTCACCTTGGCCGGCGCCGGCGCCCAGGACGGCCAGCCCCACGCCCGCGAGCAGCGGCTGCGGGATGCTGGCGAGGCCCGCGGCCAGGGCGGGGAAGAAGGACAGCGCCAGCAGCAGCAGCCCCGCCAGCCTGGCCGCCGTCAACGGCCCGGCCTGCGACAAGCACGGCATGAGCCGATTGACGAAACAACTCCGAATTTCGGTGTACATATTTCGTAAAGTTTTGAGAATTTTCGTGATTTTTGTGCATTTTTATTGATTTTTTAAATTGTTGCTTAAATTTTACATAAGGTGTGAATTTTCCTGAATTTCTCTTAATTTTCCAAAATTTTATTAATTTTTCTGAAGTTCTCTTAATTTTTCTGATTTTCTTTTTGAATTACGAGGAGTACAAAAATTTCAGAGTTGTTTCCCCCTCAGCATGAGCTCAGCAGGAGCGGAAACGGACGCGGCGGACAACGTCAGAACAGGAACAGGATCCTCACCTGGGTCAGGGGAACGAGACCCGGCGTCTCCTGGCCGCCGCCCACCATCGCGAGTCCGCCCCAGAAGGCAGCAAGGAAGGCGACGCCGCCGCTCACCAGGAGGCCCCTCTGCAGCGCCTGGCCGTCCGGAGCTTGTCCTGGATCACGACAGGCTTGAGGGTGAGCAGGATCAGCGGTCCTGCGCGAGGAGGGTGACGAGGGTGACGAGGACTCACCGACCGAGGCGGACGCCCCCGCCGCGTAGTACGACGTGAGGCTGGCCGCCGTGTTGGCCACCAGCGCCGCGACCACCGAGGAGGCCGCCACCTCCCAGGGCACGCCGGCCAGGCTGGGCCAGCCCCAGGGCGCTGCACACCGGGGGAAAGGGGTGAGTCAAGGGCAAGGGGTCCTTCACTAGAAATTCAGGCGTACACCAATTTTTCTGATTTTTCTTGATTTTTCATGATTATTTTACTGGTTTTGTTTCAGGGTGTACCCTTTTTTTAAAAAAATGAAGTACCCCTTGGTCGTGGGGGACAGCCAGCAGCCTGCCCTGCCCTGGCGCCAGCAGGGGGAGCGAGAGAGAGAGAGACGATACCTACCCGGCCAGTGGATGGCGAACACCTCGCCGGCGTGCACGCGGTCCTCGCGCCACTCGGACGTGACGAGGCTGTTGCTCGGGGAGACGAGGCCGGCCGCGGTGAGCAGCGCGCACACGGCCCAGCCGGCGAGCAGCGTGGTGAGCACGCACAGGAGGGACACGGCGGGGAGCGCGCGCGCGTGCAGCCCGCCGCGCCGCACACTGCACACGGGCACGGGCACGGACAGGCAGCGCAGCGCCAGGCCGCACACCAGCACGCCCAGCGCGCCCCTGCCACCCCGAACACCATTACCAACATATTCCAAATTGGACGATTTATTTATTATTATTATTATTTTTTAAAGACGTTGATCCGATTATTTGAAATGAAAAACCAAAACGTAGTTCGACAGTCGACCTTTCTTGCATGTCTTCGTCTGTTTCGAATTTTGAGATTCATTATTTTGATTTCGGTTTTTGATTATACTCTTTAATGATAGATCGTCTACATCGCTTCATCAAAGAGATTTCAAATTGAAATTAAAAACCAGGGCGGGTTGCTTAATTTAAAAAAAAAACCCTCAGCATTATGTTTTTTATTAACCTTACGCTTCCACTAATGGAATCTGATTATAATTTGTCAAAAATCCTTATCGGTAAAAGATCGAAAAAGAAAAAAAGGTATCGTTTTTCGATTTTGAGTTTTGAAACCAAAATCGACGTTTCACGATGATCGTCAATGAGAAATATCAATTCGAATTTTCAAATAATCAAACAATAACTCAAGCCTGCAGGTTGATGAAAAATAATTTGGCCGAACAGTAGCGCCGGTGGACAGGCAACCCCTCGCACTCTGCCGCCAAGCAGGCGCGCTACTCCGCCCCCGACAGAGAGAGACAGAGAGAGAGAAAAGAGATAAGGCGGCACGGCGAGTGAGTGGCCTACCCCCCGGGCGGCGCAGTGGTGTCTGTATACTCACGACAGGGCCCCGATCCAGTTGCCGGCCGCGGCGTTGACGGTGTAGCCCACAAGGGGCAGCGCGCTGAGGAAGGTGGCCACAGCGGCGGTGATGGGCGTCTGGAAGCGCGCGATCAGGCGGGGAAGACCTGCGGCCAGGAGGGTGTCCTGCATCCAGCCGACTTATTCCATGGGCGCTTTCCTCGCCCTGCTGTCTTTCTCGCACTCATGGGCTTCGACGTAGAGGTGCGAGAGAGACAGAGCGAGGAGAACGTATTCTCCGGGATACGTCGGCATAGGACGACGAGGACGAGGGCCTCTCGCTGCGTTGCGCAGCGCGAAACTCACCCGCCACCGACATGACCACCGTGAGCGCCGAGGAGAGGAGCAGCACGGCCTGCACGCGGCGCGCGCGCGGCTGCCACACGGCCTTCATGTTCGCGAAACTCACCCGCCACCGACATGACCACCGTGAGCGCCGAGGAGAGGAGCAGCACGGCCTGCACGCGGCGCGCGCGCGGCTGCCACACGGCCTTCATGTTCGCGAAACTCACCCGCCACCGACATGACCACCGTGAGCGCCGAGGAGAGGAGCAGCACGGCCTGCACGCGGCGCGCGCGCGGCTGCCACACGGCCTTCATGTTCTCGTGCCCCATGGCGAACTGGTCGGGTGGCGAGGGGCAGTCGGCGGCCTCCGCGACGGCATCGTCCGCATCCTGAGCGAGGCCGAGGTCCGGGTACGGGTCCGCCACCAGCAGCGCGGCGGCGATGGAGGCGACGCACGGGCCCTGCACCAGCCCCAGCCTGCACACAGCCAACACAATTACAACGGGCACCGCTGCTGTGGCTAGTCTGGAAATCCACGTCTACGAATCGCGCTCACTTTACACACTCATCTCGTTTGAACATAAAAAGTGTGCGAGAACGATTCGTCCAACAACTCGAGTGTGGGGGAAAAAATAACGCACCTGTAAGTGAGCAGCTTGGATTTCCAGAGCACAAAGCACTTACTCACGAGCCGCAGAAAATGAACCAATCTCACACGATATACGCCAGGCCGTCTTGTAAAAATAACTTGGTGACTCAAACCCTCTGACTCACTCGAAACAAAAAAGAGGAGAAAAAGGGACTGGAGCTAGCGGAACCAATCTAGCACCCGTGCAATTTATTTGGCTTTCGTGCAAAGGGAGCTAGTTATACAGCTAATAACCATGGCTGATTTATTTGCTGTGCAGCAAAAAAATTAGCTCCCCAGCAATTGTTTTTAGCACAGGAATGTTTAACTGGGCGAAAATCTAGAAACTTAGCTCTAGAGCTTTTAAAAAAGCTCAGCAGACTTGCAGACTCACCCCAAGCCGGCGGACGTGTTGTTGACGAGGGTGGCGAGGGCCGTGGCGAGCAGCAAGCGGCACAGAAGCTCGGCGCGGGCGGGGTCCTCAGAGTGCAGGCACAGGGCCGGCGACAAGCAGTGCACCACCAGCAGGCACGGCAGAAGCGCGAGCAGACAGTGCTGCAACGCGCATGAGAGAACATACGTCATAACGTGTCCTTTAGGTCCGACCGAGAGGGTCCGGCACATCTCAGGTGTTGGCGAGGGGTTAAAAAACTCTGAATTTTGGTGTACAAATTTTATAAATTTTTGTGGATTTTTATTGAATTTTTGTGATTTTTTAACCCAAATTTTGTGACTTTTATCTGAATTTTCATGAATTTCGGTGCAATTTTCTAAATTATTCTGAATTTTCCTGATTTTTTCTGAATTTTTCTGATTTTTTGATGAATTACTAGATGTACAAAATTTAAGAGTTGTTTACACCTCGGGTAGCCTATTTACAGATGATTTGTCGTGTAGTTTGCCTACTTGTCAGGCGACTGTTAAGGCGTGCCAAAGTAGACTTTTGATCACCGCGTCTTGGAAGCCATTTTGAATTCGGGCCACCCACTGTTTTATTGAAAGGACATCATAGGACCTTTCGATGAAACACCGAGTGGCCCGAATTCAAGATGGCTTACAGACGTGCATGATGATCGAAGTTTGACTTTGGCACACCGCCGGGAAAAATGCGCCTGCCTTAAGCAAGTCACACTTTTGAGCGATGCCATTGCAAACAGACGACAGTAATTACGCCCCCGCACATGTTCCTGGCTTGGCAAACACAATCACTTCCGCCCCGCCCCTCCCCCCCCCCTCCCCGCCCCGCTGCACCGAGCTGCACCATGCCGTGGCCCGCGACGGGGGAGAGGTGATAACGACAGAAACAGCCTTCACGACATGCGGCGGGGCGCATCATAAAACGGCGATCCGACGTGATAAAGCCGGGGCGGAGATTTCTCGCGTCGTAAAGCAGTCGTGGCCCCTAGCTCCCCCACCCTCCGCGCTACACCCCCGCGCACCCCCGCGCACCCCCGCGCTCTCGGACGGCCGCCTCGGCCGGGCCGGGCCGGGCCCGGGCATCATGGTGACAAAGGACCATATCGAACACGTGACACCGGCTTTATCACTCGTCCGCCCCAACACGACGCCACGCGAAGCGCAACTCTTCCCTTTTCTCAGACACAGCAGTCAGCAGTGGGAGCAGCAGCGGTGGCGGCGAGCCTCGCACCAGTATAGGGAAGCCCCAGTGCCGAGGGTCGGGTCGGAGTCTGCCCGCCACACCCCGCCCGCGCTCCGCAACGCCCTGCTATTACCTGTAGACTAGACGGCGCACACGCAGCTGCGATCTAATATTATGACGACATGAGCTGCATGTGACCGACAAACGATATCTCGTGGCCGCCAGGTTATTCACCCGGTCCCGGTCGGCGAAGCTCGCGGGGCCGGGACCAGGCCGGGCTAGAGAGGCACTGCTGTTGTGCCCAGCCCGGCCGGTCGGCGTACCGGCATGAGATTATTGTCTCCAAAGTCAACCCACCCCGCCCCGCTCCGCCACACCCCGCTAGGCACCTTCGCCGTCACGTGCGTGGGCGGGCGGGGGCGGGGGCGGGGCGCGGGGTGTCTGGGGCGCGGTGGGTTACATACACAGTTTAGCACTCGCGTGCCTCGGGCTGCGGCCGCTGCTAGTACCAGGAGGTGGTGAGGTGGTGGGAGTGCACTTGCACCGAGGGGTGGGGCGAGGCGGGGGCCGGGCGGGGCGGGCGGGGCGGGCCACACATGACCTGGACTGCAGCCGGACCCACCCCGCCCCGCTGCCGGTGCCGGTGACTCACAGACTCACCTGCAGGGCCAGTAGCAGCACCACCAGTGCGGGCGGCTGGTCGTGGAGGCCGTACAGCAGGTGCGGCGACCTGGACGAGACGGGGGTAGTTTTCGATCCCGGTCCCGGCGGCGAGACCTCCGCCGCCGCCTGCGCGCGCTCAAGGCGATCCCGGACGTGCAGCGCCTGCGCAGCGCGGTGACATGGTGGTGCGTGTGTCAGGACAGGAAGGCCAGAGAGCAGAAGACGCAATGACAGCTCAGCCGCAAGAAACCCTACCTCAACGCAAGACTTTTCCTGCAGATTCACCTCCGCCTCCATGGCGGCCTTGATGTCCACCGTCAGGAAGGAGAGTGTGTCCGGGGCGGCCTCCTCGTGGCCTCCGCGGGGCTGGACCAGCAGATGCGGCTCGTCCATCCGGGCGGTGCGGGGGCGGGGTCCTAGTAGGTCCGAGAGGACCGCATGGCCTCGGCGCCGACCACTTCAAGTCCACCTGAGCGCGCAACGACGTACCGGCCGCGGCGGTGCGCTGCGCTGCGGTGTCAGCTTGCCCGCCGCGCGCCTCTGCTGCTCCGTCCCATTGTGAGACCGGACCGCGGCGCACCAGGAGCACCCTGTTGACAACAAGCACCTCCCCGTCAGCGACATGCCGCGCCACGCTGCACCGCGAGCCCTCGCCCTGCCCGTCGCGCCGTGGCCTGAGCTGGGCTGTGCAGCATGGTGCCGGGCGGGGGGCGGGGCGGGGCGGCCCGGGGTGGTCTGGGGCGGGCGGGGCGGGGCGGGGCGGCCAGGGGCACACCCCTGGATGGGGTAGAGGCGGTCGTGTGTGGGAGCGGACCTTCACTCGGCTCAGTGCAGCGCGGAACAGCGCCTCGCAATCTCCTCGCCGACAAACACTGCCCTGGTCTGCTCTCCAAACAGCTGCTGGTCTTCCCTCCGCCCGGCCTCGCCTCGGCCTCGGCTCCACTCGCGACACTTGCTGCACTCCGCACGCGCTTGCACGCGCTTGCACGCGCAGTTACAATCACAACGCCAGCACCACTGCAACGTCCCGTCCCGCCCCGGCGCGCCCGCGCCAACAGTGCCCGTGAGCCTCGTTCAAAGCGCCAGCTCGGTTGTCGTCGGACTGCCTTTGCGGCTCGCCGCCGAGGCCGGGGCCCGGGCCGGGGCCGGGACCGGGGCCGGGGCCGGCGGGGGCAGCAGGGCAGCAGCGGGCGCGACGAGGCCATGCTGGACGGACGGGGATGAACTGAAGCGAGCCCAACTGATACCAGCGTCAGGCCACCACAGCTCTGCGGGGCGGGGTGGGGGCGGGGCGGGGCGGGGCACCTCGGCCAAGGCGGACTGAGTCAAACATCGGGGCGCATACTGTACCGCGAGTGTGCAGCAACGGCGCTGTCGTGTCGGGGTACATTCCACTGCGATGCGACTGCTGGGACGCGGACATCACCACGGGCGGCCTGCAGACTGATTCGGAAGAGCGTTCTCCTCCTCGCTGTCTCAATCGCACTCACGAGTTGATGGAGTGCGGAATGTAGGGGCGAGAGAGACAGAGCGACGAGACCGCTCGTCTGAATCAGAGGGCAGGGAGGGCGGGTTTGGGGCTGGGAACGCGCGCCCTCTCCCCTACAACCCCATAGCGCTGGAGGGGAGAACAAGTGCACTGGCAAACGATTGTTTGTTGACACATGAAGAGTTCCCTCCAAATGGATACGACTTAGCAGAGAGGGTAACAGACTGAAAAGAAATGCACTGTGGGTATGCATACATGATTTTTATTTTATGTTTAACTAGTCACTCACTCAAATGTTCAAACAGTTTAGGTATTAAGAACATAGAGCAATACTGTTTTTATTTCAGGCAAAATACAGACAGGCACCATAAATGGGATAGACCGTGGCTGGGTTGGAGTCGTGGCTGGTGCAAACATGATATTACTTTCCTCTCAAAGTCAATATCACAAAGCAAGCCATGATAAAGACCCTAATCACAGATTAATAATTGCGCGAGTTGAATTGGACTTTTCTTTATAAATAATAATCCACCATGCCTCTGCCCAGAAGATAACAGATTTTAATTTATCCTGTTTTGGATCCTATTAGCAATTTTGATAACTGATAGCAAACTCTTTCAAGCAAAGCACACTGACATTGACCATCATATCAATTATACTTGTCGGTGTTCAACTTAATACAACAGACCCTAAATATCATTGTCATGTCACATAATTTTAACTTGTACAAAAGGAGACCAATGAGTTACAGGGAGAAAATTTGAATTTAAAAGAATTAAAATATTCTATAGCGTGGGACAGAAATAACAAAATAGGTTGGTGGAGTGATGTCTGAAAGTTGACTCTTGCACAATTCACATCCAATTACTAACTAGATTAAAAGAAACCATACCGAGCAGAGCTAACTTCTAGATGACCTCATGTTAGCACCAAAACAACACGCACCTTATAACTATTTCTAAATCTAATATAAAGGCGGAGGAAACAATATCATGTAAAAACCAAGTTATGACATCCACACACCAAAAGCGGCCCCAGATTTAAAATTTAAAAAGCGCAAAACAGATCCATTGATACTGTTCCTTTATGTTTGTTCTCTCCACATTCAGAACTATTGCCTAGTATAGAGTCTTTCCTCCAATCAAAGGGAAGTATTCCTTCTCTACACACTTAATTTGTTGCTGATACCTTAAAAAGTTCTTTAAATCAAACAGCTGATATCACTGACAGTTCCTTCCATTATATTTGCAAGAAAAGCATGCTGTTTCTTGTACTAGCTACGACAATTGACTTTTTAAACAGTGTACAAATGATCTACATAACAATACAATGTAATGATGAAATGTTCCAGGACAGACTGAATTTGTAATGACCAAAGCTACCACTAATGGCTCTTCTAGGTAACATTCAACAAAAGATCTGATCTCTGAAAAGTGATTAAAATTTTCTTCTCTAGAAAGAACAGAGAAAAACAAAAAATTATAAATTATTCGGCATTACCATAGAGAGGAGATTTCTGTAACTTATGACAAAATTAGAATGAAATAAATATTCTGACCCAATAACTGCCTTCTTCTTCTAAAATTTTGATTAGATAAAAATAACATGGTACAGAAAATGTGTTTCCAAATAATTATTTTCTAGTCCATACCATAATTTTGTGAGAACAGCATTGAAAAGTAACAAAACAAGTCATCCGTATGTAACCTTTCAAAAGCACAAACTCAAATTATTAAAATAAGGATATGGGGGCAACATTTAAGAGTTACAGATTTGAGCCGTCAGAATCATTAGTGGTGTGTGTCTCTTAATTAATTATTTCCCGCATTCACTAGCACTTGTCAGAAAAATGACAGCCATATCACACAAATCTTACTTAAAGTACATTACAGGAAATTGAGCTTTAAAGTTTTTGTGTATGATATGAACTTGCGAAGCAAATACACAAACAGATAAAACCTTCACAGAGAATGGAAACACTTTCCTTGAAAAAAATAGAGATTTCAAAGAACTTGGGGAAAGAATAAACATTCTTTGGTGCTGAGCCAGATCTCCTATTGTCATTTTTTTAAACATACAGAGTTAGAATGTTGACATTCTAAGCAAAAACAAATGCCAGTAATATGATTCCAAAGTTACATATGTTTCACTGTCTTTTACACGATAATACCTAAATGTAAATTAAGAGTAATAAGGCAAAAAGGATGTCAAATTTTGCTGATGAAATTGCAACTAAAATTGAACTGAAATGAATACCTATAAAATATATAATCTTTTGTCTCACACCCCATCACAGCAATCAGATGACCCACTAGAAGGGAAGTTCTGAAAAACAATCCGTCTCACCCAATATTTACAATACAACATCTGTACATAGTCTTCAACATCTATACATGTGGGATATTTACAACATTTGACCTTTGGAAAAAGGGATTTTAATAATAATGTTAAGCTGCTTATTACGGTCCAGCCGTGAACAAGTAGATCTTAACATACCCGATGGCCGAAATATAGGTGTTTGGTCCTTTGTTCTCTGAAGTCAAGTCAAGTGATCTTCCACGGATTAAAAAAGGCAAAATGAAACATAAAAGTAAACAATGCACTGGAAAAACAAAGGTAGGACTTTATGCCTTTCGAGGGGAGTGAAATTTTAATGCCTCTGCAAAGGCACAAAATTGTCCAAAGGCATTAAAATTTAACACCTTTGGGCAGTTTTAATGCCTTTGCAGGGGTGCTAATTTTTAATGCCTTGGTAAAGGCATTAAAACCCTTCTCGTCCTACCTTTGTTTTTCCAGTGTGCAGACTGTTGTATGGCTCCTATTCCATAAAGCAATAGCACAGTACACAGCCTTGCACATGATACATAAGTTTTGATGGGAAATTATATTCAAGATTGTAGTTTTACATCATGTATGCATGCCATAAAACTGAAAAACTGATATAGTTTCTGCTTTTAACTGTGACATTGTTTAGTAGGAAAATAAATGTCTGATAAACATGAAAAGAAAACAGAAAGAATAGTACCAGTAATACTTAGATGAGCTTGAGAAACAGATAACTTAGTATGACAAACACAAAATAATGTGATAATCATATGAGATCAAATGAATATTCAAACACCCAGCAGAGGGGTCAGCTAGTTGGTATAAAATGACAAAGTGCCTGAATACAGAGTTAATTGCAGCTCATACGAAAATATTTTGTGATAAATTAAAGATCTGAAAACAAGCTGCTGTAAAAGTTTTAGGACTTCTTAAAATGTCCAAGGCTGTGTACACAAACATAATGTGAATTTCTAACTATCTAAAAATAACTTTACAAACAACTTAATGATTTGCATGCATTTGTAAGTCAACAAAAGAAAAAAAAATCTACTAAAGAAAAGTTATGGGTAAAACTGAGCCACCATCAACTTCGTGAGTACGTTGATAACTCCAGGTATTGTACATTTAGAGATAACTCTTAATTTAGACTGAGAGCAAATCACAGCTCAGAAACTAGAAAGTATTATTCAAGTCCTTAAAGAATAGAATATTGCAAAGGTAGATCTTATGGCAAAAAAATGTATTCTGATACAAACTGAAACAGAATGCGGTGATGATGAAAAACAGAACAACAGAAATGAAAGAGAGAAAACTTTCTGGGAATGATAGATAACCCATCATGTCATACTCCTAAAGTTGCAACAATACAGAAGAAGCTTTAACAGTACTTCTATCTAAGGCTAGCAGGGGCAAAATCAATCAAGGGGGTGCTGGAATGACATTCTCATCAGGCCTATGCATTGCTGACACAGTCTGGAAAGGTGCATATAAGGCAGCACTAGTAACAGCAGATTTTACAACAGACCCTGGATTGCTGACAATGATTTCCTCAACTCTCTCTTCATTCTCACTTTGCAACAAATACTTAAAAAGTTCATAGGTAGACCAGCAAATCGCAGTAGATGGGCATACAAATAAGACCCTTGCAACCAAACCTCGGAAAAATCCTTGGACACCCCCTAACCGATACACAGTTCTGACTGCTTCAAAGAAGCCATCAGTTTTGGCAGCTTGCTGGGTATTTAATAGTGTTTTACAAACATCAAGAGGTGTTGTGATTGCAGCTGCCACTCCCCCAGCTATTCCCCCTGACACCATATGAGCCTTGGGATTGTATGATCGATCCTTGTTAGTAATACTTTGACAAAACTCATACATTACGAAGTGAATACTCTGAAATGGGATATTCATACTCAATTGAGTTGTGTAAGATCTATAGAAAGCCCAGATTCCTTCCTGCTTCCAGATGTTTTTGGCAGCATGCAGCATATTATTGTAAGGGCTATTGTACATTTGAAGTCTTTGTTTGACAACTGGAATGATATGAATATAGATTAGTTCAAATTATCACTTTGACATGACAGCCATGGGATTATTGTGATTTACCTACCATCAACTGGTGTCATAACAGAATCATGAATGATGGTGGCAACACTCCCTGCAGCAACTATAGGAGAAAAAATTCATTTGAATATTTTAACTTGAAGGAATTAAAAAATTGCAGGGCTACTAAAAGAACACAAGTTTAAAAACTTACAGTAAGCAACGTGGTTGTTTATTAAATTATTGTGGGTGAGAGTTTCCTTTACTGCCTCATAGCATGAGAAATACAGAGCGTGAGCTGGTCCAGCTCCACACACTACAGGACCCATGCCACGAACCATTCGATTTGCACCTTCCACACGGACCATTCGTGACAACACACCCGTGACACTTTGGGTGTGGCCCGCATTTGGTGTTAGACTCTGCATGCGGGTCTGAAAGAAGAGAAAAGAACACCAAATATGAAAAAGAATTATTAAACGTAAAATAAAATAGAAAATGATAAGACCAAGTTAATGAAAAAGAAAAGAAAAACACCCCTCCCAAAATTTTAAAGATAAACCAGCAAAACCAAAGTTAAGAAGGGATTTCAATTTAACTCAGTATGACATTGAAATCAAAATGCAGCAATCAAAGATAAAAGACAGTGAATATTACTGAAAATTTAAAAACATCTAAAGACTTAAAATTAAAAAGACAAGTTTGAAATAAATAAGCTTACAATGTAAACCAGTATCAAAAGTTTACAAAAGAAAAGTCTGGTGCTATAAAACAGTTCAGGAAGAAACCTAACCTAACTTTCACATGCAAACAGATATTTTAATGAACAAAATTAAAAGAGAAAATGATGAAGCAATAAGGTACCATTTCTAAATGTGAATTAACACAAAATTTTATAATCAAAAGGAAACAAATGGTGAAAATTTGATTGATTGTGATAACGCTGCTTGACAGGAAAAAATCTTTTAAAAAATTAAGAATAAAGTAATTGCTTCCACTTCAAGAAAAAATAAATTAATAGATATAGATAGATAAAAATGAAATCAAATGGCGTGAAAAATTGTTGTGATTGTCATATGATTGTGCAATCAAACATTTTCTGGCACACAGCCTCCGCGACGACTCTCTTTTAACAAGCCGAAACGGGATTGTCTTCGAGTGAAATATTATTGGTTTGTGATTTTCAAAAAATAGAATGTCTAATTTTGAGTAAAATGTAAACTTCAGTATTATTGCGATAATCAAACTTGAAGGATGAAACAACTAAAAGTGAGGTTCAAAGCCACGAAGCGGACCTTCTCGGCTGTGGCCTACACAAAAGGGAGAGCGTATACGGTACGTTTAGAATGTAAAATATTGTAAAAATACATGCATAAACATACCTTCACAGAGTCTAAGGGGTACATTATGCAGTGTTCCATCACCCCTGCGATGGCCCCAGCCATCATATGGGTTGAAACACTGGCGGTCGGGAGCTGTTCATACTCATCAAAGTCCATAATAAACGGTTATTTCTAGTTGACACTCCAGATCTAATACAGAACACACTCCTTAAGTGCGTCTACTTATCGCTGCAAACAAAAGCTTCTGCTACTTTCCGAATTTTTCACACCAAAACTAAGAAATTTTCAGCAGCATGCTCTTCTCGGCATGAAGAATTTCAGCCGAGCCCGGAGTTGCGCTGTCTCGCTCTCTCGGCCGTCACAGCCTCCTTGATTAGTTCATGCAGAAAACGAGGTCAAGAACGCGAAGCGAAAGTAAAGAACTACAGAGAGCCGAGAAATCTCGCTTCAAATCAGTCTAATGGGCTTAAATGAGTCAGGGAACGACCAGAATTCGGACTGGGGACGGAAAAGATAGCCTACAAAAGCGTTTGGGGTGAGAGGAGGCCAGGAGGACGCGAAAGAGAAAGAAGGGGAAAGAGTAAAGAACGCTCAAGGCGGCGGAGCGGAACGTTCCCAGCAGTGCGACTAAGGCGCCGCCCTCCCGGCGGGCTAATTTGATAGCCGTCGTGCTGCGAGGCGCTGCGCTACCCTTTCTGTGAGTTTGATCCTGACTTTCTTTCGCCTCTGCCAAATTTTCTTTTTCTAATTTCTTAGTCGCACATTTTATTTTTCACTCTCAGAAGCGTATTTCAAATCTACTTGTGAGTTGGCGGGTGAGAGTGAGTGTTGAGAAAACTCCTCGATCACGCCGCGAAGAGCGGTGCTGTGCTGTTAGTGAACACTGGGTAAAGTCAACTCATGGCGCCGCGTGCCAATAACGCGGTCCCTGCCCTAATGGCTTCACTTGAATTCGCGAGGTAGTAATAAACGTAACAGCTTCTCTGTGTGTGCGTGGGGCTGCCCTGCCCGTCAGGCCCTTAATGGCTGAAATGATAGGGGGCCCGTGCGCGCGCCACGGGTGGCGCGAGGGGCTGGGAGGGGGGGGGGAGGCCGGGGGGGGGGAGTGGTCATCTCTCCTGGACCAGGAGGTGTGAGAACTCTCGGTGGGGTGCTGGACACTGCACAATGGAAACGAGCAGCAGCAGGGTGATTCCGCACAGTGGTTTCGTCTCTCTGTCCTTGTTGCACTCATGGAGCGCACGGCAATGAGCAGCAAGAGAGAGGACACCACTGAACGCTGTTAGGAATCAGCCTGCAGACCAGCTCATCTCTCCACTCTCCACTCTCTCTCTCTCTCTCTCTCTCTCTCTCTCTCTCTCTCTCTCTCTCTCTCTCTCTCTCTCTCTCTCTCTCTCTCTCTCTCTTTCTCTCTCTCCTCACTTTGAGACACACACACACACACACACACACACACACGCTCGCACAGACGGATGGTCAGTGCGACGGGGGCGCGATTTATTGTCCGCGCTACGGTCCAGCCCGCCGCCGCGCGTCCTCCCTCCATAGAGTGTAGTGCGAGATACCCTTGATGATGGCGCTGCAGCGCAGAGTGACTGCGGGGTGATTATCCGCGCAACGGCCGAAAGTCGGTTTCGTCCGCGTTTCGTCTCTCTGTCCTTGTCGCACTCATGCGGTGAAGCCATGAGGAGCAGGAGCAGGCGGGGAGGGGCGAGGGGCGACTTCTACCCTCGAGGGGAGGGCAGAGTTGCGCACCGTTCTCAGTGTGACCAAACGGCACTCGGGCGTTACGATTTGTATCGGTGCAGATCTCTGGCGTGTGGCGCGGTGCGGCCACCGGCACACGGCCAATAATTTCAGTACGGGCGTTTCCCGCGCTAAATGCGACGATCGAAACGCCGACAACTGCATAAGTAGTTAAGTCGTTTGCAACGGCGCGCGCATGTATGTGTGAGTGAGTGTGACATAGAGAGTGAGAGTGAGTGAGAGGTGCTGGGGGCGGGATGGGATGGGATGCCACTGCCAAAGAGCGCTTTCCTTGCCCTGTCTCTCTCGCACTCATAGGCTTCAAGGACAGACGGCGCGAGGACAGCGCTCTTCGGAATAAGTCGGCTGGGGGCGCGCGCACTCGCACACACCTCTTCTGACCTCCGCCCGCGACACGCTCCACGTGGCCAACAGGAAAAAGAAGCCCCGACTCGAACGCGGCGCGAGTGCCTCTCTGCAGACTGATTCCGCAGAGCTGTTAGTAGTGTCGTCTCTCTTGCTCCTTATCGCCTCATCCCAGTATAGTGCGGTAAGGACAAGGGAGACGAAACCGCCTTCCGGAATCATCCTGCGGGGGACAGGAAGAGGACCCGGCTTCGTAGTCGTGCTCTGGGCTGGGCTAGGCTGGGCTCGCCACGGCCTGGTCTGGTCTGGGCTGGGCTGGGCTGGGCTGAGCTGGGCCCCACGGCTTCGCGGCCCCCGAGGCCCGGCCCGAGGCCCGGCCCGAGACCCCCGCGGCCAGGCGCACACGTCTGGCACGGAGCAGGAGCAGAGCATGGCCTCATGACCTTGAGGCATGAACAGCGGAGGGAAGCCGCGGGCGCGCCGACGAGGCCCTCAAGGCCACGGACGTGTTCGCGCCCAACTGGTGCCGGGGCTGAGTGTGGCGGGGCGGGGCGGGCGGGGCGGGGCCGCGGCGCTGCGCAGGCGCGGACGCGGGCGTTGGGCGGCGCGGAGTACGACACTCTGCTTCTCGTCTGGTATTTGTTCGATACGCCTGAGGATGCCTAACGCACGCACGGACCAGGATCGAGTGGAGTATCGATCTCCTCACCACCACCACCTCGCACTTCTTTCTCCTACGGCCACCACCAGCCGAAGAAGAAGACGCATCCGGAGGGAGGACCATTTCTAAAGTTACATTCACGACAACTGTCACAATATCGCGACCCGCAATGGGAAGACTCGCTTTTTCCCCGCAGGCCTCCCTCGACACTCGAGGAAAAAGGGGCCCTCCTTGGTCATCCCTGCGTGATCGGCATAGTCCAGCCTCTGCGAATGTCCGCAGGGGGTCCGCCGCCCCCCACCCCTCCCCTCCCCCACCGACTACGAGACCCCCCCGCGGGCCCCCCGCCGCGCTCCGCTCCGCACCCGCGCTGACCCCGGGGGAGGGAGAGGGCATCTCTGCCTTCTCACTCCCGCTGTCGGGTGATTCCGAAGATCTCGCTCTCGTACCTCCGTCCTTGTCGCACTCATGGGGCACTGCCATCCCCAACATAGGGCACAGCCCATAGGTGCGATAAGGACGGAGGCGAGAGAGCGATCTTCGGAATCAGACGGGCTGACTCTGTTGACCTAATCGCAGCCCCGATGATGCCAGCCCCTTTGTGGCCCGTGGACGTCGCGGCCAAACATTTTGAGCCCCTGTCGCAACAAATCGTATCCTGCTTCCGGCGGATCACGAGCAGCAGGCCGCTACCGCTGCCGCACCCCACTGCTGCACCCCGCGGGGGGGCCGAGACGTCCGGGGGCTTCGAGGGGGGCAGGAGGGGGGGGGGGGGCTGCGAGCGTGGGAGTGTCCCGTCTCGGACTAATCGCTCCCGCGTCGCCTGCTCAACTCGTAAATGGGACGGATACGAACGACTGCTCCCCGCGCCCCCCGCCCCCCGACCCGCCCCAAGCACCAATACCCAAGACGCGCAGTCATCGTGCCCGCGCGGTCGAGGCATTCTCTGCGAGCGAGCTCGCCTGCTGCTATCGGTTCGGCCGATGGACATTTTTCAAATAATGTGCTAAACAGTTTCCGCTGCGACGCCGGCCGTCGTGTGGCCGGCCGTTCTTTGGAGAGTTGTCGTCCGTTGGACGGACGCAGGCCGACCGTGTGCTCGGGGCCCCGCTAGCGATTCGATTCACGAAAGGCGCACGACGCATTCCTCCGGCTCCTCTTGTGCCCCGCTCCGGTCGGCAGCGCGGCGCACGCGTCCCCCGCGCTGAAGGGTTGTGTCTCATCGATTCCACTCTCTATTTCCGGACCACCGCGCCTCGCCGAGGTCGCTGAAAGGTCACCCCTGGCCTGACGTACCGGTGCCGCTGCGGTGGTTGCCGGCCTTGCCGGAGCTCATGCGCGTGCGCTGCTCGAAATCGAAAGGGTGTTAAGTGTTTCGTGGGGTAATAGTGGAATCGATCCGAGGGGGAAACAACTCTGAATTTTGGTGTACATATTTTGTGATTCTTTTCGAGTGAATTTTTGTGAGTTTTTGATAATTTTCACTTGAATTTTCCTGAACTTTCCTTATTTTTCTGAATTTTCCTGATTTCTTTGGTAAATTTTTGCGAAATTTTCAAAAGATTTTTAAATTTTTGTGAATATCTGAATTTTTCTCTATATTACGAGGTGTTCAAAAATTTCAGAGTGGTTTCCCCCTCGCATCGATCGTGGCAGAGCGACAGACGCCGCACACGTGACGCCGCCCCGCGCGAGGTCGTGCGCAGGTCATTGATTGCGTGTTTAATTCATCCTGAAAGGTATGATAGATTCCGAACACCGTTTTGTGGTTTCCTCTCTCTTTCTCTCTCTCTCTCCCTCCATGAGTATGAGACAAGGAAAGAGCGACGAAACCAATGAGCGGAATCACCCTACAACAGAGATCCTTGAACGACGGCAGTGTCGCCACCAACACTGATCGCGATACTATACTTTCTGACTGATTCCGACAATCGATCTCGTGTCTCCGTCCTTGTCACACCCATGTTGGGTACGGCAGTGCCCCATGAGTGTGATAAGGACAGAGGTGCAGAAGCGATCCTCGGAATCAGTCCGCTGCTACAGGGCGCGCGGAGCTCGGGGCGGGAGCGGACGTCCTCCTAGGCGCACCGCATGTACGCCAGGAGACTAGCTTGGCCGACCTCGCGCGTAAAATCACTTCCCCCGCAGATTCAGAAGATCTTTTAGTTCTGCCCTCTTCAGTCACTCCTAGTGGCCGAGACCCATGCGTGTGCGACAGGGTCGGAGATACGAAAGCGCTCTTCTGAATCTGACGGCTGTGCGAGTGCCACGCCATGAAGAACTTGTTGCGCTGCGGCGCCGGGGAGGGTTGTGCGGGGTACCGGGCAGGGGGGTTGGTTGCTTGCCTCTGCGGCCGCGCGTCGGGGCACACTCGGAAGTGGGGTGGGGGTAGGGGGTGGGGGTAGGGGGGTGGGGGTAGGGGGGAGGTGATTAGCCCAGGGAAACAAAAGAGGAGCTGCAGATGACTTACCGAACCGAAAGCCGACGAGGAGTCGTTTTCAGCCAAGCCGAAGCACCGCGTTGAGAAGGCCGTTCCCGCGCCCGTACGCCCACGCCCGCCGAGCAGGGGACATCGAACGCGATGCGTTCGGGTAGGGAGAGAGTCATTTGACATTTAAAACAGGCGGGTGAGTGGGTGGGCCGCGCGCAGCGTGGGGAAGGTAGGGAGGGGGAGGGGGGGGGGCAGTAGACGTGCAGCGAAGGGACAAACTACATGCAAATGCAGCTACGGTACAGGGCGCGGCGCGGTGAGGGGTGCTGAAGGGAAAACAAGACGTTTAACGCGGTGGACGGGGAGGTTCTTATCTCTTAACTTTTGTGCATCAGCTCGAGGCTGAACGCGTGGTGTTAACAGTGCCTCGGGCGACGAAAATAAAACAAACAAATTAAAACGAGCAGGGCACGGGAGTAAATGGCATTGGCTAGATGATCGGCTTCGTTTAAAAAAAAAAATAATAATAATAATTGGTATCAAAATCCGATACCCACTACTATGAGTAAGTGTGTGGCTGTACAGCGACCGGACTTTTGCACGATGAGAACAAGCCACATAGTTTTTATCATGGTGCAAATGTTCGGTCGTGAGAACTCCAGTTTTCGGCAAGTTTTCGGTTTTCGGTATCGGATTTTCGCAACCAGCTATTAAAATTCGTCCATCGTACAGATTGTCTCATCACACCAATGTCATTTTTCCCCCCGAGTTCTCTTGCGCGGTGGCTAAACACATTGAGCCGTTTGGTTGTCGTTCTTTTCCCGCGCGCGTGGTTGCAATAGTTTTATCACCTTGTACCGTTGTCCTTTTTTTTTTTTGGGATAGCCCGATCTTGATTTTAAATCCAACATTTTTTGGGGAAAATAAGAGCGCGGAGCTTAGCAAAAACTGAGAGTTTTGAAACGGATGAGAGATGTGAGATTTCGTGCCACTTTACGGAATTTCAGCCAATTTCGAAAATGTTTCCGAACCACTTCGCTTTTTTGCTACGCACGACTTGGAGCATGCGTTACCTCTTCCCGGCATTATGGGGTCGGCCCGAGGGGGAAAGACCTGGAAAATTTTGTGTAAGCTGGATTACGCGGATTGTACACGGATTACCCGTGGATATAAACTCTGGATTAAATTCAAAACTTTCAAGGAAGGTCAATTGATTACGCTGAATAGCCAACGGATTATCCCGGATTACCACGGATTAAGTCCGGAACATCACAAAATTTCTAGTAATCCGGATTCAGGATTACTAACCCGATGTCAGCCGGATGACCCGAGTCGTTTCGTGGAAGTGAGTTGGCCGCCCCCGCCCCGCCCCGTCCCGCCCCGCTCACCGCGCATGCCGGCCCGGCCCGGCTGGCCCGCGCACGTCAATATCTGACATTATTATCCAAAAGTGGCCGAACCGATAACAAAAAGGAATGGCGCTGCCAGCGGCGGGCGGGGCGGGGCGGGGCGGGGCGGGCGGGGCGGGGCGGGGCGGGGCGGGGCGGCCGATATAATGGACGCGATACATTGTGGCCGGCGGAGTGCAGGGCAGGGAGGGAGGGATTGTTACATCTCAGGCGTCGATATATCTAAAAGCAGAGTGCGTGTCTCTGTGTATGTGTGCGAGCGCGTCCGTGAACACGACTTGCAATAAATTACCTTCCGCATACACCCCTGTCCACGCGGATGCTCGGATGCTCTCGTCCCATCAACGCGCAAACCTCTTATTTTATTTTTTTTTTCCGCGCGCTTAAAATACACGCTGCTTACAAAAGTTAGTTTTGAGAAAATTTTGCCGGTTCAGATCAATACAAGAACTTTGCATCTCCTCCCGCGCTGGGCCCGCTTATAAAAGCGTACACAGAAATGCTCGAAAACGAAACACTGCGAAATAATTCAAAATATACATGCAAGGCAGTAAGACACAAAATATGAGAGATACACGCCAAAAACTGCAACACAGAAAAAGGCAAGACTTCGCCGCCCCTCGTAAATAGAGAGGAAAGGAGTGAGAGACCCTGCTGGCTGCAGGCAGGGGTGCAAGAGAAAGCAAGCGAGAGGGAGGGGGGAGGGAGGGAGGGAGGGAGAGAGAGAGAGAGAGAGAGAGAGAGAGAGAGAGAGAGAGAGAGAGAGAGAGAGAGAGAGAGAGAGAGAGAGAGAGAGAGAGAGAGAGAGAGAGAGAGAGAGAGAGAGAGAGAGAGAGAGAGGACATGCACGTGCAAGAGACAACACCGCAGGAGTTGTTGTTCGTATGGCGGTGCGGTGCGGTCCCAGTGATGGCGGGTTGCCCGTAGATAAACAGCCCACCCCACCACCACCACCCCTCCCGGAAGGGGAGCGCCGAGCCGAGCGGCGCAGCGCGGCGAAGGGGAGGCAGCAGCAGCAGGGCGCGTATCAAAATGGCGACCAGCTTGGGAGCGCAGAGGAGTAGAGCCAGCAGAGCGCACCCGCAGCAGCACGGAGCAGCAGCAGGGCTGGGGACTGACACTGGCACTGGGGACGCCACCTCTCTTTTCTCTTTTCATATCGCTGCTGCAATGTGCTGACTCTCTTTCTATCTGTCTCTTCGCGCTTCCTCTCTCTCTCCTCTTACCGCGCCTGCCGTCTCGCCTCCCCTTCTCCCGTTCACATTCCTTCGGCTGCAGGCAGGCCCAGGCCCCCAGCAAGGGCCCGGCCCTCCTGCGCGTAGGGCCCATAGGCCAGCCCGCGGCGCAGCTGTGCGCGCCATGCGGCCTACCTCCTCGGGGGATAGCAGCCGTCTGATGCAGAAGATCTTTCCATTCGTTCTCGTACCTCCTCCGTCCTTTCCGAGGGGGCGATAATTTTGGGAATCATGTGTACACAAGCCAGGGAATCATCATCATAAAAAAAATAAGGGAAATCAATGAAAACCACTACAACAAAGCAGGAAACACCTGAAATCGGTTATAAGTAGCCGAAATTTGCGTGTTATGTCGCTAGAAAAAGTTAGAAATGAAAAGACATGGATGGGAATCATTCGGAATCAATCATTCCGGGAATCATGTGTATACACATTAAGGGAAGTGGTCGCCCCTTCGGGCCTTTCTGAGTCTCTCTGTTCGTAGGTGTGCACTGAAGTTACCGTACAGACCTCTAATTGTTCGGAAGTAAAAGAATTGGATAAAAAATTGTTTCCTCAAAAAAATGTGGAGGCCCTCCCGTTAGATGTACCACTGTGAAAAATAGTCGTAAAATTACGGGAAAATTTTCCACGAAGTACAGTTGTAAAATTACAATTGCAAATCGTAAAATTACGAGGACTACATATCGGCTTGAAATTCATTCACGAGCAAAAAAGGTCCGTCGTAAATTTACAACATATTTCGTAAATCACGATTTACAAAATTTATCGTAAATCTACAAAGATATTTTTCACAGTGGCCTGCCCCACCGTAAAACGCAAAGGTGGAGTGAAGGCAGCAATACGCTGTTAAAAATAGTCGTAAAATTTACGATATTTTCGAGAACAATAATGCCGTCTTTCAACAACACTTTTGGCACGACTTTTACCGTTAGTGCACGATTTTTATCGTAATTACTACACAAATTGTAAGTAAACGACTAAATTTGTCACGTTTAACGAACTTTTTGAGCATTTCGTGTTAGAAAAGATTACGACCTAATCGTTCCAGAATGACTGCAGTCGCTATAAAAATTAGCGACTTTGTCGTCGTTAATTTACGACAAAATTTCTAACAGTGAATCGCACTTGGGATAAAATAAATCCAGTCATCATCAGACATGATAGTATGCCTCGATTTGACGGTTGCTACAACTTTTCATTTTGCTGGGAACTACTTGTACGAGGCGAGAGAAAACTGAAGGCAAGAAAAGAATATACCCCGAAACAGTTGTTCGTTTCGAATTTCACCATCGCTCTTTGGCAGGTTGGCATAAGGAAGTTTCGTAGACAAATCTTGTTTTAATGTAATTAAAAAACTGAAGGATATCAATCAACGGCTGTCACAGCACGCCGCCCCGCTCAGCCCCGCTCCGCCCCTGTGAGCCCCGCCTGGCCCAGCCGCGCGGCCTAATCCATCTCGGAGTGCTCCCGACAGAGCCGAGCGTTTGGAAAAACGCAAAGTAAAAGGTCATTTGTCAAAACATTTCCTCGCGGCCAACATTGATGGATCTATCAAAACAGCGCAGAAAGGGTACAGGGCACGGCCCGGCCAGGCCCGCCCCCCGGAAGGAGCTGCGCGTCAGGAAAGAGCGGTTTGGGGGGGGGGGGGGAGAAAGGTGAAATTCAGTTATTCCCAAGACCCCATGAGTTATTTGAAACCGAAGCAGAGCGCGGAGGATCACTTCGAAAAATCATTGTACGGCCCAAAAAAAAATCATTTAAAAATTCGGGAAAAAATCAAAGAAAATTACAGAAAAATATGTGAGAAATCGAAAACAAATGGACACAAAACTAGGGAAAAATGGAAAAAATAGATAAGAAGAAATAGATCGAAATTTATCAAACAGTGACAGAAATTTTCACTTTCCCCATGAAAAATCAAAAGAAAAATCACAACATAAAAATCAGAGAAACCAAAAGGGCAAAAAAATCACTGTCCGCCTCATTTTGTATATTAATGATCTCGCAAGAAGCTACCGAAATGAGAAGGGAGTAAGGGTCGCTTGATCTCTATGCGTCTTGGCAATATCGAGTCGACCTATCAAAAGTTGAAGTTTAAATGGCTGCTGTTGCGGTCGTCTTTGTGGCTTGAAAGGCAAACGAGTCGGGTATGCCAGCGTATGGAGATACAAACGAAAAGGGTTCAGACGAGGAGTTGGGGAGAGCTTGCTTGTAGCTTTTACTCACTGTCCGCACAATTTTCTTCTCGAAGGGTTGAAGGAATATGATAGGTTTGTCTATGGCTTGAAATAATGTAGATCGGGAGAGTAAGAAATATTCAATATATAATTCAGTAATATTTAACGTAAAATCTCTCTTTAAGAAATAAACATGGCAAGTAGCAATTATAGTAAAATATACACAGCAGGTATTACATTTTTCAGCTTTGGTCAGTGAGAAGTTTAACATAGTACGTTCAGTGATCATGACCCTGGTAGCAAACGTAATACACGAAAAACGGATTGCGTTGGGTAACGGAATATTTCAACTACGATCACGCGTTCAGTCACAGAAAACGTTCTCCTAAAAATTGATCGGGTCAAAGGCATCAGTCTCCTGCCAATATTAAAATTCGTACAAAACTTACTTCTGGCAAAATGGCAAATTATAGTGATAACATATATATGGCTTACCAAACTAGATCACAGATTACACAAAGGTGCGTCGTTCCTAAAATACGTAATAAAATCTCATTTTTCAGACACATTCAAACTTCTGACGTCCCTCTCACAGCGAGCACTCTCACCTGCATCCGAGACAGTAAGACTCATTTCAGACTTGAATTTTAACCAGTCTCAGAATTTTTAACAACGCCCACAACCCTCGACTGTTCAAGGAAAGAGTACAGTACGTGACCAAGAAAACGCGTCCAGGCTGCGAGTTCCGCGGCCGGAGGGAAGTCGTGGGGCGTTGCACGTTGCACCCGTTGCGCGCTCAGCCTCTCAGCTGCTCAGCCTCTCAGCCGCTCAGCCGCTCGGCCCCTAGAAGCCGTACAGGTAGTGCGCGGCATGCGGGGCCATGATGGGCAGCACGCCGGCCACGCCCATGCGGTGCGCGGGGTCGTGCGTGCGCGTGTGCTTCTTGAGGTGGTCCTTGCGGCCGAAGCGCTTGCCGCACGACTGGCACGCGAAGGGCCGCAGTCCGGAGTGGATGCGCTTGTGGCGGGTCAGCTCCTCGTTGCGCGTGAAGCGCTTGCCGCAGCTCTCCTCCTCGCACTTGAACGGCCGTTCACCTGGAGGCAACAACGTGTCGGGTTAGATCACTGCGGTGCGGTGCGCGCTCGAAATCTTGCTCGTGAGCGCGGAGCATGTCGCGGGCGAGCGCGAAAGGGAAGCCCTTGCTTACCTGTGTGTATCCGGACGTGGCCGCGGAGCTGGCCGTTGTTGCTGAAGGCGACCTGGCAGTGCGGACAGCGGTACTTCTTGGGCCTCTGCTTCCTGGCGGCGGCGCCCTGCGCCTTCTGCTCCTGCTGCAGCAGGCGGGCGTACTCGTCCAGGTAGGCGGCGGGGAGGCCCTCCGGGAGGCCATCGGGGAGGCCGTCAGGGAGGGCGTCGGGGGGCAGCAGGACGCCCGGCGGCATGCCCGGGGGCAGCAGGCCCCTGCAGGCCATGGCGAGCAGGGCCTCCTCGTGGAAGGCCTGCTGGTGCGCGGCGAGCAGGGCCACCTCCTCGGGCGAGAGGAAGGCGGGGACGATGCCGCCGGGGCCGGGGGCGGGGCCCGGGGGCAGGCCAGGGGGCGGCGGGAGGCTCTTCGGCGACGAGAAGGCGCTGCCGGAGCTCTTCCTGGACGACGACGACGACGTCCCCGTCGGCTTGGTCTTGGTGCGCAGGTCCTTCGCAGGGGACGGCGGGCAGCTGCTGCTCGCGGTGCTGCTCACGGAGGCGCTCCGGCCTTTGCTGCTGCTGCTGCTCCGGCTGCTGCTCCTGCTGCTCTGGCTGCTGTCGTCCAGGTTGGCGACGAGGCCCTCCAGCCGCGTGAGGATGGGCTGCTGCTCGGCGGCGGGCGCGGCCGCGGGCGGCGCGGTGGCGCGCGTCGCAGGGGGGCGGCCGGAGCCGTGGTGGCCGGCGCGCGAGGACAGCCCCGCGCAGATGCCCACCGGCGGCGAGCACTGGACCACGGAGGAGGAGGAGGAGGCCTCGCTCACGGCCTCGTTGGCGGCCTCGCCCCCGGCGCCGGCCTCGCTGGCCGCCTCGCTCGCGGCCCACGGCCGGAACAGCGAGGACGATGAGGAGGCCGTGCGCTTGGACAGCGACAGCAGGGCCATCGGGGAGGCCTTGGGGCTAGACATGGGGATCGGGCTGGAGGACGGAGAGGGGTCGGAAGCCAGGAGGGTCATGATGACATCCGACAAGCGGGGCGGGGACTCAGCTCGGACACTGCACTGGCCGCGGCACACTTCGCACTGCACTCCACGGCGATGCACTGGGCTGCTCCGCTCCGCGCGAGACCCTGCTGCACGTCCTGCTCCGGTGAGGATGCTACCGCTACTGGCCCTCAGGGGTGGCTGCGGCTTACTTATAACATTACAAGATGTGATCCCTGGGGGAGGGGTGGAGAGGAGAGGAGAGGGAGGCTGTGGTGGGGATGAGGGTGGCCGGGCCAGACCACGGGGCTAGGGGCGGGGCTGGGGGCGGCTCTGGTGCGAGCCTGCGGGGCGTGGCGGGGCGTGGCAGGGCGTGGCGAGGCGTGGCGGGGTGGCGGGAGGGGACGTCATCGGCCAACAATGCACAAGTGGTCTCCTATCCCCCACGGCAGCGCTGGAGGACTCCCCTCGCCCCGCCCCGCCCCGCCCCGCGCCACTGCTACCTGACTTTTCTCCGTAACGCTGCCGAGGTGTAAAGAGGGGTCACCTATTGAAATCGATCCTGACGATGTTTGAGTGTGTGCGACTGTGCGTGTGTGTGCGTGCGCGAGTGGCGTGTGTGTGTGTGTGAGTGTGTTTTGTCGGTGTGTCGAGTTGCATTCTAGACGGGTGTCATCGCCTATAGCCATCTGAAAGCAATAATGGTTAGGATAATCCGCATTTTTGACTCTAATCACTCTGAGGAATGAGATGTATGAGATGTTCTTCTGCTCATCGTGGCGAGTAATTACTGCTCCGCTATAGCCCATGAGCGAAACGTTGCAGCGTGCGTTAAGTCGATGCGGGTGCCATTCACATACGCCGCTTATAGTCAAACGAAACGCATGCGGAGTGAGGCAAGTAGTGTGCAGTGGTATGAAACTGCAGCCACGACGACGCCAATTTTCGCCATGCGCCTCGACCCGTGACCGCCCCCGGCCCGCCCCCGGTCCGCCGCAGGCCTGGCAGCCTCTCTGCGGCCGCCTCCGTGCCCATCCGCCCCTTGCAATCCACCCCTAGCAGTCGCCCCTGCCCCTCTGCCTGCAGCCCTCGCGAGGGTTCCGCCCCTGCAGACCCACCGCGCCCCACCCCACACCCCGCCCGCCACCACCCCATTCACTCCCCTCACGACGGGGCGGGGCGGGGCGGGCGGGGCGCACCGCCCAGTGACGCCCAGCGTCGCCCCACGTCGTAAATGGTAGAGTCGCCTGGCCGCGCAGCCGCGCACAGGCAGGAAGGCCCAGCCGCCTCATTCTGAAGATCGCTCTCGCGCCTCCGTCCTTGTCGCACTCATAGGGCCCCGCCATCCCCAGCATAGAGCACCGCCATAGGTGTGACAAGGGCGGAGGCACGAGAGTGATCTTCGGAACCAGAAGGCAGGGCGCTGCGCGCTGCCCCTTCCTGCAGCGAGCCGGTTCGGCGACCCAGGGGGTTGGCTGGCTGTAGCGAGGGTCGGACGGAACCAGAAGTCTGCTCAGAGCAAGAGTACGTATTGCTCAGGGGAGGATGCACGGTGCAGGTGACCCGCTGGAGCAGCGCAGCCCGCTGCTCTGGAGGATGGAAACTCTTTCCCGAGCGGTTTTGGCAGTTTTCGGCGGTCCGCCCTCACCAGAAGCAAAGCCTGCTCGAGGGTAGCACCAAGAAGCAGACGAAGGGGAATCAACTCTGAAATTTTTGTACACCTTGTAGATCAGAAAAATTAAGAAAATTGCAGAGAAATCCGGAAAAATTCAGTAACATTACGAAAAATTCAGAAAAATTTGGAAAAATTCGGGGATTTGGGAAAATTTAGGAGAATTCACAGAAACTCACAAAAGTTAAGGAAAAATTCAAGCAAAAATTGCAAATTATTTTTAAAACGTTAGAAAAATTTACACAATCTGTACACCAAAATAATTAGGAAGGTGGTTCCTCCTCGGGAGCAGAGTGAGCGCAGACGGAGACATGGGAGGCAGGCGCGGAGGGGAGGCATTTCCCGAGCCGCAGTTATTTCTCCTCCCGAATGCGCGGCGGGGATCTCTAAATGAATACAGCGAGCGAGCGAGCGGAGAGCCGCCCATCCGAGCCCAGCCGATTCAGCTTTAATTACTTGAGTCGGCCTCTGCGCCTCTGCCTGGCTGGGGTGCTCGGCGGGGGCGCGGCGGGGGCGCGGCGGGGGCGGGCCAAGCGAGGCGGGCGCCAGATAGGAGGGACGGAATGAATCGAGTGCTCTCGCCCCTTGCATACCATCCCTCGAGCCACCCCACCCGCCCCGCCCCGCCCGCGCCTCGGAACGCCCCGCCGCACGTCCCCCGGCATCGCAGAGCATCAATCTCTCCTCCCCTGCGGCTCCGCGCCGGCCCTGGCCCCGGCCCCGGCCCCGGCCCCGGCCCCGGCAGGCCTCGCCTCGCCCCTAAACCGCCCCCGAGCCCGCCCCCGAGCCCGCCCCCGGCCCGCCTCCACGCGCCACAGCGCCCCCAACGCCCTCACTCGCACCCTCTCCGTCAATGCTCGGTACAAAACGCGCGCTCCCCGCCCGCGATAGCGCGCGGCGACTTCCACCCCAGCGGAAGGGGGAGGGAGAGAGCGGTGCGGGGCGGGGGGCGGGGCGGTGGGGAGAAGGGAAGGGAAGGGGGTTGTTGTTCGGCCGGTCTTTGGCATCAGGCAAGCGTAGCCCCAGCCCCGACACCATTCATGCGGACAGCATAGCGGCAGCAGAACTGCCAACCGCCGCCGCCGCAGCAGCAGCAGCAGGGTGATTCCGCACAGTGGTTTGATATCTCTATCCTCGTCGCACTCATGGGGCACTGCCATGAAGAGCGAGAGAGAGGGGACGCTACTAAACGGTGTTCGGAATCACCCCGCAGGGTGGAGCAGGAGAGGCTAGCGCGGCGGAGGCCATGGCGTCGCGGCGGCGGTAGCGGCGTCATCCTCCTCTGGACCCGGCTGGGCTGGGCTGGGCTCCGCCCGGGCCGCCCCGGGCCGGAAGGAAGTTCAAACCTCATGCTCACGCAGCAGGAGCCACTGCGGCGCCGCGCCGGGCTAAGGCGGGCGCCACCAGGACGCAGTGAACCTGTCAAGTAGTACGGCAAAAACGCCCCAAACTATACATATAAAGCTGCCTTACGAATGTATGTGGTGGCGCGGGCCGGGCGCCGCAGCCCCGCCCCGGGTGCCACCCACGGCCCCGGCCCCGGCCCCGGCCCAGGCCCCGGCCCCGGCAGCGCGGGGTAACGAATGAGCCGTGCCGGGGCCTCGCCCCGCCTGGCCCCGCCCCGCCCCGCCCCGCCCTAAGCCATCCCGAGCGAAACACTTTCAAGTGTGCGGAGTTACGCACGCGGGAGGCGCACGCTGGCAGGGCAGGGCAGGGCAGCGCACGACACGGCAGGGTGGCTGGCGCCCGAGAGGCTAGCGAGGTGCGATGCCGCACAGGGGAGAAACAACTATTATAGCTCTGAAATCTGGGTGTACGGTTTTTGTGAGTTTTCGTGAATATTTGTGAAATTTTGTGGATTTTTTAGCAGATGATACGAATGTATCAGCCTGCTTGTACTGTCACACAGCGAGCAGCCTGCAGAGAGCAGCGCAGCGAGCAGACAGCAAACGGCAGAGCGAGAGTGGCATAATATTATACAGGGGGGAAAATGTCGCGCGGCGGCGGCGGCGGCGCGCGGCGCGCTCCGCGCGCGCCCCGACCACGCGACTACTCCACGCCACCTCTCAGGCTGCCGGGCGGCCGGGCCGGTGCCCCCTCCCGCCCCGCGCCTCCCCCCTCCTAGCCCAGCGCGACGGCGCTCCGCTTCCTTGCGCCCTGCAACGCGTATGGACATCTACCATACGTATCATCTGCTTTCAAGTTCCGGCCCTCCGGAACTTTTTGGTCACGGTCGCGTGGTCTGCTTTTTTTTTTTTTTTAATTTTTCTGAATTTTTGCTTGAATTTTACCGAGAGTTTTCAAAATTTCTCTGTTTTTATTTCTTCTTAATTTTCCTGAGTTTTGAAGCGTACAAAAAATTTCAGAGTTGTTTTCTCCTCGGATGCCGCTCTCCCGCAGGGCTTGGAGTCGCAGCAGGACCCCGAACAAAACGATACTCCGTGCGAGGATGCGAGGCCCCATCCCACCTGGGTTCATTCACGAAGGCGGCAGACAGCTCGTCGCCAGCGCCCCGGTCGAGGTCGGCCCCGCAGCGCCGCTACCCTCGCCCCGCCCCGCCCGGGAGGCCGGCCGCACCCGCCGCACCCCATTAGTGATCCCTTTGGGCGGGGCGGCACCCGTACCCGTGTCTGGGAGGGGCTCAAAGCCACCACGGGCCGCGCGGGCCCCGCCCCGCCCAACACTGTGTATGGTCCCCTCGACGGACCTTGTGGAACGCGCAATGCTTTTATTGTTCCAGGATAGGGGTGGGCGGTATAATTTTTTTAAAACCAATATACAATATTATTTTATATTGGAATCTCGTTCAATATCAATATTCTGTATTGGAATATTGACAATATTGGAATATTGTCAATATTGGAATATTGTCAATATTGGAATATTGTCAATATTGGAATATTGTCAATATTGGAATATTGTCAATATTGGAATATTGTCAATATTGGAATATTGTCAATATTGGAATATTGTCAATATTGGAACATTAGAAAATATCGAATAATAAGGAAACAGAAAAATTAGGAAAACATGTCAAAAGTTTTATTGTATTCACACAGCAAGATAAAGAAAACAAGCTAAGTTGGAACTGGCATGTACTTTTCATTTTTGGCTAGGAAAATTAGTTTTTCTGAATTACTTCCAGACAGAGCACATCTTGTGTCTGTAATGACATCGCCAGATGTGCTGAAAACACGTTCAGAAGGAACACTTGAGGCTGTAACTATAAGGTGTTTCCTTGCGAATCTGACTAGAATGGGGAACTGATTCTGATGGTCTTTCCACCACTTGAATGGATCGGACTCAACGGGTACTGGGGGCATAAGTGAGTACCGGTCCATTTCCTGTAAAAGTTTTTCTTCATAAGAAAGTGAGCTTGCATCCCCACGATCAGATTCGGCAGCTGCAAGCCTTCTTTTCTTAAAGATATGGGACAAAGCCTTCACAGCTTTGGGGGGTTTTTCTGGTCCTGTGCAAAAAGATATTGATTCCAATATTTCAATATTGGATATTGGTTCCAATATTCCAATATTGGATATTGGTCCCAATATACCAATACAGAATATTGATATTGCCAATTTTAAAATCTGAATATTGGAGCACCAATATAATTTGAATATTGGTTTTGGTACCAATATATTGAAATACCGCCCACCCCTATTCCAGGAGGTGCTGAAGGAATAGTCAGAATGACACTCATTTTTCCTCGAAGTCATCAATGACGAAAGCGACGGCCTCCTGCAGGAAACCTGACGGCGGGGAGGGTCCTATGTCGTATGGAATGTGTGTACGGTACCAGTTCCAGCTACTTCGGGCTTGCTTGGTAAAAATATTATCAGGATATTTTAGAGGTTGATATTGCCGTGCACCACACACGAAAATAAACTTGAACCACTTGAACGTCATACACTTTTCTGAAAATATTCGTAGACGACTGCTGCACTGAAGAGCCCCCACCTTGATTGAACAAACTGCAGGACAACGCAGCGTCATATATATCGCGCGGTTGACATTGCAGCCGCCGCGCCCCGCCCCGCCCCGCCCCCTCTCGACCATCGTAGGGCCACCCACTCCCCTAGACAATGTGTGATGCCCTTTTCCCCGCGTGCGAATATATAATATAATAAACTGTATCTTGTCGTATCGAGAGGCGCGGACAATGGCCACTCGCCCAACACAGCGTCGGTGGTCCACCCTGCGACGAATTTTATAGATTATTTTCATGGCGGTGTGTTGCCCTTTTAGCCCGCGCCCTGCCTATCTTTTATCCGCGTCTAGGGAGGGGGGGGGGAGGACCCAGCCTGGCCACGCCCGGCACGGCCCGGGTAGGGCTTGATATTCGTGAATGGGCCCTCTTCTCTTCTTTTCGATTCACCAGCTCCACGAGAAGAACTCTCTTCTGCACATGCAGAAAAAAGAGCGGCAGCAGCCAGTTGTGTCCTAACAAATTTTTGACAGATTTACGACGTTTTAAGTACCGGCTGGGGCGGGGCGGGGGCGTCGATATCGAATAAGCGGGGCCCGTTTCGTTCCGTCACGCTGTCCTGCAAGGCGATTCCGAACACCGTTTTGTAGTGTCCTCTCTCTTGCACCTTGCGCCCGTGCCCCATGAGTGCGACAAGGAGAGAGCGACGAAAGCAGGGTGCGGAATCACCCTGCTGGTGTGCTGCAACGCGACGACGCAACCCGGCTGCCGAACCTGCGGAGATACGATGTTTCGCAGGCCCGGAGCACTACAGTGCACCGGTTACGCAACTCGGTGTGCCTCAACGCAGAGCCGGGCCGGACCCTCTCCTGGACCTCGCCGTGGACAAGGAGCCCGGGCCGAAGGCCGAAGGGCCACTACTTGCCCACACAGCGCGCGGCCCGGCCCGGGCCCGGACAGCCACTCAGGGTATACACGGTTTTTACAGACTCCCAGCGCGGGGTCCACAAAGCGGACTTCATTGAGCGCGCCCTTTGCCCGGACAATGGCCTGATATGGCTCGTTTAGGCCCGTCCGTCCCGTCACAGAGGGACCAGTGTATCTCTCTATTCGCAAGGCACCACAGCGCCGGCCAGGACCACACACGCAAATTATGTCATCGTCACATCGCCCGCGCCACCCTCTGCGCGCTTGGTGTTTACGAGGTGCCTCGTCATAAAATTGGTTGATGGCGAGAATCTCTTTAGGTCGGAATTATTGGAAATATCAACATTTTGTGTAGGAAAGGCTGCGCGCTGACCGCGCGCGCGCATAGTCCCGCGCCTGCAGAGTCGAGGGTAGGCAACGCGCACGCACGCACGTTTGCCGTGACGCGGCGCGGGGGTCGGGTAAGGCCTACACACCACGGGGGTCTCGAAAAAAGAATAAAATAAAGAGAAAAAATAACACGAATAAAAAAGAAAGAAATTGCTGCTGAGCTATTTTTTTTAGCTCTGCTGCAGCTAAGTTTCTAGATCGCACCTATTGCCAAACATTCCCACATTCTTCTGCTGAAAACAATTGCTAAGGAGCTAAATTTTTAGCTGCACATCAAATAAACAAGCTGTATAACGTATAACTACCTCCCCTAGCACGACAGCTAAATACATTGCATGGGTGTTGTTGGGTGACAGACTGGGTCCGCTGAAGCGGCTAGCTCCGGTCCGATTTTTATTTGTTTTATTCCGTGAAAAAGAGTCTTGCGAATCTCACGTGTACTCGAGCAGTGGACGAGCTCTGAGCAAGGAAGTCGAGGCAAACGAGAGACAACAAATATATCAGCTTGAGGGCGGGACCCCTGACCCCTCTGGTGGAGCAAGGTCGCGGTGTCCCCAGATAACCTCCGCATGCATGTTAGTAGACCAGCGACTGACCTAGACGACTCGGTTCAGTCTGAAGGTGCGGGTCAACATTTCTTCTTCTGAACCTCCCTCAACAGTACTCACTTGCAGCCCTTTTGAGCCCAAATAAATATATCCCCCCACCCCCCACCCCCAATACAACGTCCAACGTCCTGCATTTTGAATCTGGCGCGTATCGAAGGCGAGCGGACCCGTCTTACCAATCTGTTGTGCGCCTCGTTGACATCTCATGAGGGGGGAAAAAAGGGAAAAGGAAAAAAAAAAGAAGACCAATGACCGATCTTGTTATCATTGACGGGTGGATAATCAAATCCCTATATCAGCGCGGGGCTGGGCTCGTCGCGGGGGAGCGGAACTAGTTGACTCTCCTCCTCATCAGCGAGTGGCATATGTGCTGCTGGGCCTGCCGGCTCGTCCAGTGAAGAAACAAACCTAGTGGGAAAAAAAAACGAAGAAAAAAGAACGAGAAAATAGAACAAAGTCCGCGCTCCGCTCCCGACCTGCCCCTCTGCCCCCGCCCCGTACACTCCAACTAATCTGTCTCCGAGCCGCAACTGTCTCCGCCACGGCAGTGCGCTGACGCAGGGAGGGCCACCACCGCCTGCATGAAATGTCCGTACAAAAGAGCTTGTAATTGAACCCCGTGTTCCGGAGGCACGTTAAAAAAAATGTACGAAAAAGAAGAGAAAAAAAAACGGAAAGGAGAGAAGTGCAACGTTTTGCCAATTTCGAGGCAATCTGCACAGCACAGCCCTCATCTCGGGCGGGGACGAGGACGGGGACAGGCAACAGGGAGGGGAGGGGCGGTTTGATGCATCGGCTCGGCAGCGCAGCGAGTATTCGCACAGGGATATAGAAAAGGCGCGCGCGCTCGCGCGCGAGCGACCAGAGTTTTGTCCCGAAAAGCGAGGAAACGGAGAGTTGATTCGCATAATTGTTGGCGACGCCGCGCCGCCCTTCCTCTGGACCTGCGATCCATCATCCGTTGTGATTGTAGTGGGGTGAGCGGGGGCAGGATCGGGGGGGGGGGGGGGGCAGAGGGTGGCCGCCCCGCCGAGTGCGGCTAAAGGCGCGCGGCGGCACGGGGGCACGGCGGGGTGATCGTGCTTTAGCATGCGAGACGTCTATCGTCTCGTGACGCAACGCTTGCCGAAAAGGTGACGGAATCCGCGATTGGCGCACCTGAGTCGCCCGCGTCACACCTCACAGCGGAAATCAAAGTTTAGGCAGAAGACGCGCTCATTTGCATAAGGGTGGCATTTTTGTTGCACACTTGAGGATCTACGACCAATTATTGACACAAAATTGTGTGTTTGAGTGGTTTATTGCAGCACGCCGGAAGGGGAAGTCACTTCAAAAAATCATTGTGCGTCCCCTAAAAAGTCATTAAAAAAAAAACGAAGTAAAATCAGGAAGAAAAATACAAAAAAAAATCGAAAAATTGAGAAAAAGAAAAAAAAAAACACGAAATAAAGTTGAAAAATTTCAGAAATGGGGGTAAAAGATCAAAATTTATAAAAAGGTGAGAGACAATTTCCTTGAAAAAAAATCAAAAGAAAAAAATTAAAATTTATAAAAGAAAAAGTCAAAAAAAATATATATATCATTGTACATATTTTGCATGAGTGATCCCCCCTCGAGCACGACTGCCTAACATGTGTAGAGAGAAAAGAGGAGAAACTTGCTCGCAAGGGTGTAATGTTTGTAAACTGAGATTTTTAGGTTGGTGTGAACCGCGACTATTTTCTTAGTCGGAAAAAAGCGTATTTTGCCTACGATTGGCAACTACGATCGCTTAGACCAGCACACATTCCTCGCTGGGGGCGGTGCTGCTGCTGCGGTGCTGGGCGGGAACGCATATAGCCCCCCAGGAGATTAATGAACACCGCTGCGTGAGTGTTTGTCCGCGCCGCTGCAGCGCTGCGAGCAGGCCCATTCTCTCGCCCCGCTCCTCCATTCTACCAGATTCCAAAATCGAAGAGATGGACTTGGATCAGAGCTCCTTCCCCCTCGCAAAGGGGCATTAATAACTCGTGTTTGTTCGCCGAGGTGACGTAGCGCAAAGCCCCTGTCACGTGGCCGGCAGGACCCGGGGTGTCGACGAAAAGGGAAGGGGCGTTGTCTAGTCCAAGATGAGAGATTATTGCTCTGCACAACGCCGCAGAAAGTTACACGGCTTCGCTCCGGCCTGAGGTCGAGCATTTTGTTTGAAACTGACGTCGAGCGATGTCACACATAGGGTGACTTTTTTTTTGCGTTTGTCGCGACGATATAGCAATCGGCTCACCCCACGCTGTCAGCTGACACTGACACGGGATGTCACCGCCTCTCCGAAGAGATGAGCTCTTTGCTCGGACCAGCCCGCGCCGGGCCGGGCCGGGTGCCGCAAGTGACTTTTGCACGCCCGGAGGAGAGCAAGCCCCATGGGAAACATTATACATATACCTCAAGGAGCACGGCAGCTCACCCGCCCCGCCCCGCTCAGCACTGCTCATTCAGACACACCTGTTTGCGACCTGACTCCAAGTGCTCCCCGGTGACAATGCGGTCGGAGAGTGAGAATGAGAGAGAGAGAATGAGAGAGAGAGAGAGAGAGAGAGAGAGAGAGAGAGAGAGAGAGAGAGAGAGAGAGAGAGAGAGAGAGAGAGAGAGAGGCGGCCGAGGCTATTATGTGCCATTGTGACTTTACCTGGACTCGGGGGCGGGAGCATCCCTGCGGGGTCCCGGGTCCCCCGACCTGGTCAGGTGCGCGTTGCGGTGCGTAGCGGGGGAGGGGGAGGAAGGCTGGACCAGGGATGCTGCTGCTGCTGGGCTCCCACGCTCTTACGGGGAGTATTCGTCACGCGGCTGCAGGCGGGGCGGGGCGGGCGGCAACAGAGATAGAGACACCTCGCACCTCGCCTGCTCCAGGAGCACGAGAGGTGCATAGCCTCCGAGGGGGCCTCAACTCACCTAAAATTTGTACACATGATTTCCAGATTTCACATGATTTCACATGATTACGCCTCTAAATATTATAAGAAATGATTCGTAAAGTAAATACAAGCGTATCTTGAGCTTTATGAGCCCAAAATACGCACTCAAATCAATTTTTTCGGCAATAGATCCACATTTTTTGACAATGATTTCGAAGATATCAGCGATTGTGTACACATGATTTCAGGAGTTGAGGCCCCCTCGATAGCCTCTCCTACGGTCGCAATGGTACAGATGTCCCAGGGGAATTATACCAGGGGTAATGAGAGTATTAATCCCCTCCTACAAGTACGTCACTGAAACAATTTATTAGTAGCATTTTAAACTTTTAAAAGACATTTTGGAAAAAAAATGTAAAAGTAGATTTCTTGTCAGGATAAAAATTCCAATTGTTGTGGGGTCATCAATTATTTGAATATTGTCGGTTAATCGGTGTGAACAATTAATCGATTTCTGCCGAGCCCCGTACCCCGGGCCGCGGTGACCGCTGCATCATGGCCCTAGGGCCTAGGGGTGGACGACCCGAAGTTTCGCTGTTCACTGGAGTACGGAGGAGGACAAGGAGTACAATCGGAGAACACGGCGCATACTGCGTGTCGGAGTATACGCGGAGCACAGCTGGAGTACAGCCTGAGTACGCGGAGTACAGTAAGAGTACACGCGGAGTACGTTCCGGGCTGTACACGTACACAGGAGCCGTCCAGTCGTCCTCATGGCCTCATTCAGGCAGGACCCTATCGGCCCGGCCCGGCCCGCCGCCGCTGCTGCTCTGGTTCCACTCGCACGGCGGGGTCGCCACCGCTGGGGGTCGTCGCGGAGACGGAGGGACACGGGGGTGCTGGGCGATGCGGGGTGTTGGTGAGCGACCAGTAGCCCCCGGGGCGGGGCCTCGTGAGGGAGCCTTCGGCCCTCGCGGGGCGTTCCGCGAAACCACTCGAGCCTGCGGGGCGGGTCGGGCCACGCAGCGCGCCCCATTCATTCACTCTCCATTCATTCATTTTCGCAAGTAGTCTCGTTCTTTCATTCATTCACCCGCGCGCGATGCTACGCGCTCTACTATCTCTATGGAGTCGCGAAATAAAGCGGCAGCGCACCACAGCTCAGCCATTCCGACGAAGGCGGGGGTGTGGGCCCCGCGGGGGGCTCTGCGGGGGAGGAAATCATCGGCTGATAAATGAGGCGGGGTGGGGCGGGGCGGGGCGGTCGTCCTCAGGTGCAGCGCGACGCTGTTTACTCTCGTTCGCGTGACTAACGCGCTCCCACCCATCTCCCGCCGCCCGGCGGCTCGCGCAATCTAATCGAGCGGCAAAAGTATCCTTTAGAACAACAAGAGAGAAGCGATAGCAAAGGTATTTAGAAGTACAGAGCACCACCGCGCTACGCAGCGACCGAGGGGGGGGGGGGGGACAGGGCTGCGCGCTATTTTTAGTGAGCCTTGCCCTGCCTCCGCTGAGCGCTTCATCAGGCTAACTTCATGACAACTTTGCACTAGGCCTACTGAAGACCAAACAGGGTCTATATCTCAGTCCCGAAACGGTGACATTTCCAGTAAAACGCATGAGCGCTTCCTGACACAAATTGAAAATCATGAAATTTTACTATAGTTCACGAGGTTCCAGCTTGTGTATTCCTGTGTACACTTACTTTGTCTTTCTTGTATTTCACATAATTTTTTTGTTTTAGAATTTTTCTTGTATTTTTGATAAGTATTTTGATCAATTACTTAGTATTCTCATGTATCTCCCAAAATTTTACGAGTATTTCGTAACAATTGTATGTTCTGAGAAATACACGTACATTTCTGTGTACGTCCACGAATTTTTCGAACTTTTGGGAAGAGGTAAAAGAGTTTTCTGTTGCTTTCTGTGCGATTATTAAATTCCAGCTGATTGCTGGACCTCGGGCCTCGGCCTCGGGGGGCCGATGTCCGCTGCGCTGCGCGCTGTCGCCAAGCTGACTGGTGCGTGCGCGTACGGTGCGGGATGCGGCCTGCACCCTCGGGTGCACCCTGCCCTCTCCGCTCATTCAGCCCCGCCAGCCGCGGGCGGTCCGCCCATTCAGGATGGGGCTGTAACCAAAGGCATTATACCTACCTGCTGCTGCGGCCAGTTCTGCGAGCGAGGTGGAAGGGGGGCTGGAGAGTGGTACAGGCGAGCGCGCGGAGCGCATCCCATTCATGCCTGCAGGCGGAGGCATTCAGAAGCCCGGCCGCTAAATCATCCGGGTCCAGAGAGGTGTCCGATATGCGACGCGGACGCGGATCCAAAAGCATATCGCCCCGCCTCGCCTCGATTCGCGGTCCAGCTCGGCCGGCGACCAGCGCCTCGCCATTCAGCGCTTTATGCGGGAGAGGTGTTCTTAATAGACACGTCAAGAAGCGCCACTCTCGACTGCACTTTTTATATAGTTCCCTTCTTTTTTTTTCTCTAATTTTTTTTTCGCCTTTTTGATTTCTGCACTGTTGACCTGACCTGCTGGTGGGTATGGACGCCGTGGACGCACGTTGTGAGATTTCGGCTTCACAATGTATGGGAAAGGAACGAACATTGCATAAGAATATTTGAAGAGGCAGATGCATGCTTCATGCATTTTTCGGCGTGACATTTTTTTAAACCGAAATTTGGAGATGGATGTTTCTTGCGGTCAATCTCAGTAAGCAGCGGGCTAACTGCTATTAAAAGTAAACAAGTAACATATAAAAAAAATTCCTTCGTATCATCTGCTAAAAATAATAACTCTCGCAGCAAGTTTACGTTTATGAACTGAGCGTTATTGCGGGTCACTTGTCTGACGTGCGTAGAGCAATTTGAAAAATTTCCCCGCCGGGATTCCGCGAAAACACTTCTTGGCAGATTGTGTTATTGGATATGGCAAAAGCCACAATGGGCCTCTGGAATGCATTCGAGGCGGTGCAACCCCGCGCCGCTCCCAGGTCCGGCCCGGCCCAGCCCGAGCAGACGATGCGGCGACAAAGGGTGGCCCCGCCCCGCGCCCCGCCCCACCCCGCCCCGCCCCGCCCCGGTCCAGCCTCATGCACAGCGCCCCGCAGGATCGACTATCGCGGGGCGGGGCAGGGACTTATAAAGGGGAATAAGAGGGGGCCAGCGGAGGTCAAGAGAGGATATGATGATTTATAGAACGGCAGAATAGAACGGCACATTGGCTTATGAAATTTTCAATCTGACAAATGGAAGGCGCTGCGGGCCGAGCTCGTCTCAGCCGAGGGGTTGTGCGTCCTGTCTCTGCGAGAGACCCGCAACACTGCACTCTAAATAAAAAACAACAGTAAAAAAATTTGTTACACTGATTGTAGGTGTTTTCAGTATCCAGATTGCAAAATTTTGTTACATGACAAATGTTATAAAATTTTTGTTTCGAGTTGTGCCAGTTACAAAGTTTTTGTAGCCCTCTACGGGACTGTATTGCCGATCACGATTTTTCTCCTAGTTCTGCCCCCTTCTAATATTGCAGTCTCCTATAACAATTACAAAATACTGTGACAACAGTACCCATTTTCGGTGGGGGATCCAAAAATTCTGATACAAAAGTGATACTCAGTGATACTAGATTTCTTTATTTTTGGGAGAGGGGCATGCACTTCTCGTCAGTTATAGGCATTTCATTATTGACTGATCTGTACTGGAATAGCTAAGCGGCACTGTTTCCACTGTTGCTTTCTGAATGTGTATAGTGGAGACTTTCTTTCACAACTAAAATCTCTTCGATAAATTGTATGAATTGTATGCATGTTTAAAAGAATAAGTCCATATCCTTTCTCAGTATAAAGTAAATCAAATATTAACAAAAACGTAAATAACGATCTGAAAGTTAGTTATACTGTTCCAGTCAGTATACTGACATAAGGCTTCATCTTTCAGAAATTAGTTTAGAAGAGCAAAATTCCGTAGAACTCAACACAACCCAATAAGGAATTGCGTGGTGCTGACGTTGGCGTAACAGAGAAATGTATTGGATAAAAGTGAGATAAAAAGGGGGAAGAGGCAGGGAAGGGGCGGCAGGGCAGGTCCGCGCCGGCCGGGGCCACTGGAGCAGAGCGAGGCGAGTGGAGGCGAGGCGAGCAGGCCAGAGGATGCATGAAAAATTGCCCCTCTCTATTTCCATGGGTTGCGCCACGCCACGCCACGCCACGCCACGCCACGTCACGCCACGCCACGCCACGCCAGGACCGCGGGCGCGCTTTCGGGAATGGAGTGGTGGCAGCAGAGAGGTTGCAGGCTTGCATGGAGCAAGTAGGGGGATGTAGCTTTTGATTGAATGAAACGTTTTATGCGTTTTCGCCCGCCGCGCCCCGCTCTGGCTCTTTTATATCATTTTTTTTTTCGCCCCTTCCGATGTTGCTGCTCCCCGCCCCTTCTCCCGGCTGCGACTCGGAGCGGCGGCGCGGCGGTCAATTGGGATGAGAGAGAGAGAGAGAAAAAAAAAGACGGAATAAAGAGGAGAGGGGGTGAATAACACGGGCTTGGGCCGCATGCGGTTAGCCCATATGTGTTTTTCGAGGGGCGGGGTGGGGCTGGGCTGGGCGGGACCGGGATGCGCTGGGTGGGGCGGGGCTGGGCTGGGCCGGGCGGGTAACCTACCATGGAGGCACCCGGCTGGAAGGAACAGTCCAACTGACGTCGGGTGAAATTTGAAATAACAGTGGTTTAGAAATATTTTGTTTTTACGGAAAAAAGCATAGAGCGTGCGAGGCTTTGTTCGGGGCTCAGTAGTCGAGTTGTCCTGACTTAATTAAATTGGCGAACGGAATATTAAGCCAACCACCAGCCAATGAACGATTGAATACGTAATTATAAACGCGTCAAATATTTGGTGAGTTACTGTTTCATGAAAATAAGTCCTGTCAATTCCTTCAAAATCATAATTTTAGAGAAATATTCAGGGACGACGGACAGGTTGATGCGGCAATAATCGTAGTCGACGCTACTCGTAGCTTTCCAAAAATACCAGGCAGCTGCCTGAGGGTTTTTTGTTTTTACGCAAGAACCTCTAAAAACGCGAAAACCGCCCTTCGACGCAGATGACAGTCATTTTCGCGGATCGCGGCGGTCGGGTCGGGGTCGGTCTCCCTTGGTCTCCGCGGGCCGGGCTGGCTGGGGCGGGGTGGAGCGGGGCGGGGCGGGCCTCGGCTAGGACACCGCTAGTTAGGGGGAGCACTTTTCCCTGCTCATTGAAGCGCGAGTAGCTGCTGGGAGGGCAGGGGCGGCGCGGAGGAGAGGGGGGGGGAGGCCTGGTGGTGGGGGCGCGTACGGGCTCGCCGCAGCCACCAATCACAGAGGGGCTGGCAGCATGGCGGCACGAGCCTGGCCGTGGCCGCCCGGCTGGAGGCACGCATAGTGCTGCCCACACGGCCACGTCAAGTTTTCCCCCTTGACAGCAGCTGGACACCGCTGGCTGGACGCGGCTCGACCGAAGGGAAGGGGAACAACTCTGCATTTTGGTGTACACATTTCGAGAAATTTTTGAGAATTTTCCTCCATTTACGTAAATTTTCCTGCATTTTTGTGAATTTTTTAAATAGAAGTTTCCTTATATTTCGCTTCAATTTTACCCAAGTTTTAGTGAATATTCCTGAATTTTCCCTAAAGTTTTGTAAATTTTCTAAATTTTTCTGATTTTTTTCTGAAAAACAATGGTGTACAAAAATTCCATAGTTTGTTTCCTCCTCGGGCTGGCCGCTGCTGGATGCCGTCTCCGGAGCGCACCGCGACTATGTACTGTATAGTTGCGACGGTCAGCGCTAGGCCCCTCCATGCCAGGCCCGGCTGAGTCAGGAATCGCGTTGGACACCGGGGAATACCCTGCATAAGGAGAAGGATTTTGCCACTCTGGACTTCGCGCCGGAAGTGTGGCATGTATGTTCCGTGCGGATAGTCCATGGACTCCATTCTTAATCCTCTACAAAGAACTTTTTTCGTATAATACAAAGAATTCTGTGCAACCGTGATATACAAAAAAAAATTCGTATTACAAAAGTTTTTCTTTTCTTTGTATAACAAAGAAAATTTGGCTTTGTATTACTGCTGCACAGAATTCTTTGTAATACAAGGATTTTCTTTGAAACACGCAGGAAATTGAGCGCGCAGCTGAAATTAGATGTGAAAAATTAGCACCAAGGCGAAAGACTTAAAACAGCGGTAAAATAAGTAGCAGGGCTGCTAGAAAATAAGCACTATAGCTGAAAAATTAGCTGTGCCAATACAGCTAAAAATAGTACAGCTGCATTTTTTCCCCTCAGACGCGAATTTTATTTATTTCTATATTTATCTTTTTTTTTGCGAGAAGGATTTGAGACGACGGACTGCAGTCAAATCGTAGCGATACGAGGCATGCGGCGCGGCGGAGAGGGACGCAACGGGCGCAAGCAGTGTCGTGTACAGCACAATAAGTGATTTCCGGCACGTAGGCTCGCGGGGAAATAATCCTTCTCCTTATCCAGGCTATAGGCTATTCCCCAGTGTGGTCGCACTGTTAAAAATTTTTCGAAAATTTTACAGGAAATGTCTGGGTATACTATATGCCAAGACTTTCTATGGTGAAATTACCATAGTCTGTAAAATTACAGAACACTGGTAAAATGCACTCCAGAAATTACATGGATTTTTTTCTCCATATTTTACCGGGAAATAATTTACAGACAGTTTCTGTAAAATGATCATCAAACAAAGTATAGTAAAATTACAAGTGTTAGTAGGTAAAAGAATTACTGGCAGATATAGTAAAAACACTAGTGTTTGCACCATAACAGCACAGGAATCATGATAATATACGCCATGAGCTTGACTGCCGACTTATTCCTAAGCCCGCTTTCCTCGCCCTGTCTCTCTCGCACTCATGGGCTTCGCAGCAGTATAGGCGCGAGGGAGACAGAGCGAGGAGAGCGCTCACTGCCGATTGGCAGCAGCCACACGCTGCTCTCTGAAACAGTCGATTGCGGTCGGGGAGAACACAGCCGGCCCTGGCCGCGCTGCGCTACGCGCTCCCCTCGCTCCCGCAGCCATTGCTGATGCGCGAGGGTGAAGGGTGGGGGTGGCTCGAGGGGTGAGCGGCCCAGCCCCGCTCAGCCCCGCTCAGCCCCGCTCAGCCGCGCTCCGCATCATGGCACTCGCCACCTCATCCCCGCGGGCCGCGGGGCGGGTCTGACACCGCACCCGACCACCACCTCCTGAGAGAATAGTTCCCCGCGAAAGTCTCGAACGGGCCTCGACTCTTCACTGATCGAGTTCGTGACTCCAACGACACAAATGAGATCTAATAACGCTATCTGTATTTTTATTAAAAAAATAATAAAAAGTATCATTTTGTAGTACATCTGTCAGGAAAACATCCCATACAGCGACAAGCGGACCAAATTTCTTTTACACTGTTAAAAGCTTAAGGTGGATGTTCACTGTGAGCTACAGTGAACCCTGCAGCACTGTAGCTTTCGGTGATTATCACCATAGACTACAGTGAATATTAGTGTAAGTTACAGTGCTGCACCGTGGATCTCATCAGCATACAGTGAAATTTAACGTTGCTTGCGGCGTGTCAGCGGGAATACCTAGACATATCCCAGATCACCTGATATATCCCTAGGATAACAATTGGTTTCTACTTGAACAGTAGGCTTAATGACCCGAAATTCGGTCCAAAAATGTCCTCGGAACACTGGATTACCATGAATGATCCCACCGGGTCGTGTCAGGCGGATTACGCAAGCCGTTCCCCCCTCGATCTCCGACCCGACCTTGCCGCACTCGCTGCTGCCGCCGGTATTCGGCAGTGTACACGTCGACACGGCGGCGCATAGAGAGTGCCCGAGTACCTGACCGCAGCACCGCGCTTCCTTGAAGTGTAGGCGTTTAAACGCCGCGCTTATCAGCGCCGATAAGCTTCCGCACGAGCCACACAACGCCCCGCCCCGCCCCGCCACGTAACGCCTCGCCGAAACACAAGATCCAGCAGGACATGACCAACAGCTTACCAAACATTTGCCGAATCCGAATCACTAAACAGAATGATTTTTCCTAATTGTATGACGCTGTACATACTGCAAATGTTCCTGCTCAGCGGTTTTAATTTTGACTGCTCAACTGAATAAGATTTGGAGCTGTCAGTATCAGTAAATTTTGTCTGATGCAAGTCGGGTTGACGTTGGGCCCATAAGGCACTCTGCCAATCTAAGTGTTGAACAGTTTGCCACATGTAATTACAGAACAGAAGGGGGTCACTTTTACGAACAGAACTCTTTGATTTGTCTCGCCTTGCACGAAAGGCAGGACGTCTTCAGTTTGTTTTCGACGAAAATATGGGAATTTGCCTCAGATGATGGGTGTTTATCAAATTATTCCCTTTCTCCTCAAGAAAATTATAACTTTCTTTTCACCGCACACTCGTGGCCGTAGCGACATTTCTTGTCCTGCACTTAAAATAAAAACACGGTAAAACAATGTCTGATTTTTTGAGGAAAAAAGGGAAAACATTGAGGACCTTGGATACTTCGAGGAAAACTCCTTAGATTTTGAGGAAGTCTCCTCAAAATTTATGGCGATTTCACCTATTTTTTGAGGAGCCTTCCTCAAAATCTGAGGGGTCTCCCTCAAATTACGGAAGTTCCCCAAAGTTTTCCCTTTTTCCTCAAAAAATCAGACATTGCTTTTACCATGAACTGTTCTCCACTTGGCGACTCCTGGCAGTATAACGAATGCAGCGAAGGGAATCATCGGAATCATGTCCCACCGCTCGCCACATCGCGCCGCCGGCCGCCTGCGTTGTGCGAGTCACCGCGAGTCACCGACCACACCCGTGGCGCTGTGTGCTGCACGTCACGGCCGAGACGAGACGAGCCGAGCCGAGCCGAGCCGAGCCGAGCCGAGCCGAGCCGAGCCGAGCCGAGCCACGTCAAGCGACATGACCTATTTGCAAATCCCCGCCGCGCCACGCCACGCCGGGCCACCTGCCGACTTATTACGAAGAGCGCGCTTTCATCACCCTATATCTCTCTCGCACCCTTGTGCTTCGTCGTATAGGTGCGAGAGGGACAGAGCGAGGAGAGCGCTCTTAATTCGGAATAAGTCGGCTGGGCTGCTTGCGACCGCGCGGAGGGGTTTTCTGTCCACGACGTTCAAATCCGTCCCCACTCTCCCAAAAGTTAAACCAAAGGATAAGACGGTGCGGGTGCGGTACCTCAGTGGTCACGACATATATGACCCGGCCGCAGAGCCCGGCAGAGCCTGCTCATTCCCTTTGCCGACATCCCTCCGACGTGAAACCTGTTTGAATGTTTTCCATGTCATTGCCTCGAGCCTCGAGACGAGTCATCATCGACTTTGCGCGACCGCCGCGCGCGCATAGCCAGCCAGTCGTGTCACAGAGCGCGCCCGGAGGGTAGGCAACCAGGCGCGCGGAGCTGCGGGGCGGGAGGCGGACGGGAAGCTCCCGGGACAGACCAGTCTGCGCCGCCGCCGCGGGGATAGGCCGCCCGCCGAGCAGGGCCGTGCGCTGTGCTGCCTGTTCTGTGTGGAGGGAGGGAGGGAGGGAGGGAGGGAGGGAGGGAGGGAGGGAGGGAGGGAGGGAGGGAGGGAGGGAGGGAGGGAGGGAGGGAGGGAGGGAGGGAGGGAGGGAGGGAGGGAGGGAGGGAGGGAGGGAGGGAGGGAGGGAGGGAGGGAGGGAGGGGCAGACAGACAGACAGACCGACCGACAGACAGACAGACTGAGGGGGAAACAACTGTTTGTACTCCTCGTAATTCAGAAAAAAATCAGAAAAAATAAACAATTCAAAAAACGGAAAATATTGAAAAAATTATAAAGATTCAGTAAAATTTAAGGGAAAAAAATCGATATACAAATTCACAAGAACTCACGAAAATGTACAAAAAATTACAAAATACACACAATAAAATTCAAAATGGTTTTCCCCTTCCAGACAGACAGACACACAGATAGAGAGGTGCGCTCCGTTCGGTCACCGCGGCGGCTCTCTTTCGCGAATGGATACAGAGAGCGCGTCTCAGTGCATTGAATCAGAGATAGATCAGGACCGTGACAGGATCGGGACGCGGCGCGCCACGCAGCTGCGGTGTCGTGGGGGACATCATCGTAAATAAATAAGCGGCGCGCTGAGAGGCCGCAGCAAATCAGCCACACACGCACACACACCCGTCCACTAACACACTAACGTACACACAAACCACAGCTCACCTCACGAAAACGTCGTCTTCATTTCGTCAACGAGGCCTAACACCCCGTGACCCTTGCAGAAGAGCGTCCGCAAACAGGCGTGGCGAACGAGAAAGACTTTCGACACGGGCCGCCCCTGTACTGGGAGGCCGCCCCGCCCCGGCCCGGCCCACCTATCCGGAGCGAGAGGTGTAAGGAGGTCTCAATCAGCTCCCAGGACAGGGGAGCGCGAGAGGAGGAGAAGAGCAAACATAAAATCACTCACGGTAAAAAGAGTTTCTTGAACGAATTTCAAGATCTGTCTTGGATGTCCATCGGTATTCTCCATAAGATCCAAGAAAGGTCTTGAAATACAAGAAACTATTTTTACCGTGCTGTTCTCTATTTTCTTTACATTTTAGATTTTTATATTAAGTTTCGCACTTATTTGTTGGCTGTCCTGCGGTGTACCTCTATTCGCGCGAAGATAAGACATTTATAATGGCTAATTCTACTTATGGCGCGCCTTTATGTTTTAAGCGGGGAGACGACAAACCTCAGTGAAGATCCATCGAAGTCGAAAAACCTTTTCCTCTCTCCCGCCCACGCATACGGGGAGGGAGAGTAGAGGAGAGGGCGCTTTCTATCGAACAGCCGATCTGCTGATTGCCTGGGTCTGGGTCCGGTCTGGTCCGGCGTTAGCGGGGCAGGATGAGAAAGAGTCGGGCTTTCCGCTCTCAGTCTTACCCCGCTTCTCAACTCCGCGCCCCGCCCCGCCCCGCCCCGCCCCGCCCCGCCCCGCGCGAGACCTCCACAGCACCACTGCCAGCAACCCCTCCGTGAGTGAGTGCGAGCGTCCCGCGCCGGACCCGCCAAACAATAACGGGGGCTATGAATTATTAGACACTGTTTTGTGACGAAAATCGCGGCTCCTATTTCCAAAGCATCGAACCCCCAACAGCATTTGTCTGGTCGCTCCGCCGGGTGCTCGTTTAGTCGGCTTCTCTCTCTCTCTCTCTCTCTCTCTCTCTCTCTCTCTCTCTCTCTCTCTCTCTCTCTCTCTCTCTCTCTCTCTCTCTCTCTCTCGCTCTCTTCCCCGCTCTCCCCCCCCCCCCTCTCTTTTTCCAATACCTCCGTTCAACAAATGAGATGTAATCGATGACTTTGCTCCACGCGATGGCCCAGCTCCGGCGGCGTACGCGTCCGTATCCGCCAACGTGTCCCTGACTCCGGAGGGGTAGTTGTAATGTGCGCCGAGCACGCCGGCCCTATCCTGCCTCACTGAATCGATGCATTATTCTAACTATTCGACAAAAAGTCATCACTTTACAAAATACCTAAAGATTTAAAGAAATAGAAGACTATCACTTTTACGATGAAAATTAAGAGCCAGTGATAGCCGAAAAATACATTGTACGGAAACCGCATTCGCGTCTTCGTCCCGCCGCAGACAGCACCATTCCGAGATTTTTCATTCTCAGTAAAGCTTTTGATCGGGGTCAGAATAACCGAAGCGTGTGCTAATATCCAGATAGATGAATAAAAGGGGGGTGTGGGGCTGCGGCACGTGGGGTGTGCCAGCAGCATGGGTTCCTCAGGCCCCGCCCCGCCCCGCCCCGCCCCGCCCCGCCCACCACGCCCCACTCGACGCCCACCACACCTGCTCATCCCCCGCCTGCGGCCCCTGCACACGTGCACTGCACGCTGTGGGCCCCGCGTGCGCGCACAGCCAGGGCGATTCCGCGCGCCGACTTCTTCTCTCTGTCCTTGTTGCACTCACGGGGCTGGCCCACAAGGAGTGAGAGAGAAGACACCACTAAAATCCGCCCGCAGATGCCCCTGGGCCTATGGAGCCCCGCTGCTGCCCACACACCCCTCCACGCGTGCGTCACCGTGCCACCCACACCGTCGAGGTGATGAGGGTGAAAAGGGTTCTCCCAGTTCTCATTCCCTCCCCGCGGCGAGGGTCGGGGGTCGGGAGGGAACTCTGAATTTTTGTGTGTGAATTTTTGTGCGTGAATTTTGTGTGTGTGCATTTTTGTGAATTTTTGTGAATTTTTACAGGATCTTTGTTTGAATTTTTTTCAAATTGTCGTGAACTATTGTAAATTTTCCAAAATTTCTCATTTTTTTTCTAATTTATAACATTTTTTTTTAATACCTTTGATTTTTTCTGAATTACGAGCAGGTGCGTCATACAAAAATATCAGAGTTGTTTCTCCCTCATCCCCGCGCCCATCCCGAGCTATGGACCCATGTAACGACGCTGCTGCTGAACGCTATTCGAGAGTGAAATCTACCCCTCGCCGCCCCGAGCCGTGCGCTGCTGCCTCCGGCCCCTTAGCACCCGCCAGGAGGACGAACAGCGGGGCTGCTTCTTGGGTTGTCAAATGTCGACAACTTTAACCAACATGCGTGCAGTCGAGGAATCATAAGGTAGAGCGAAAGTGAGTGAAACTCCACTGACGCATCCTCTCCCACCCACCCCCACAGGACCATCAGGGACATTCGAGTCCAAGTTCAAGGAAAATCGATATAACGGGGTGTGTAAACTTTCCAGAGTCGTGCGTGCAGGTCACTTGAGTTTACTAGAATCAGTTTCGCGACCCTGCGGAGATCAACAGCGGAGCAGTACACGATGAATGCCGGCCACTAGCATATGAGTGATTTTTTCGAACCATTCGCACGCGAAGCACATCGGTTGTCCGACCTTTTTTTGTCCGACCTCGGGATTTTTGCGGCCGCCACCCGCCACCGTCACACGTTTCTTTTTGTCCGACCTAATTTTGTCCGACCTGGCAGTCGGGGTGTCATAGTTATTAGGCTTCGCGTGCGCTAAAGCGCAAAACGCGAAGCCTATAGACACGCTCGATGTTTCTCGCCAAGATTTTCGTGTGCGCTACCTGCTCCAGCGAGGAGACCCGCTCCCGCACCAACACACAAAAGAAAAAGGTTCGGGTCGGGGGCGGGGCCGGGGGCGGGGGTCCTTGCGGGGGTCCGCCCGGCCGGCCGCCCGACTCAGCGTGCGCATATATTATTGCCAGCCGACGAAAGATGCAATCACTGAAATCCGTTTTGTGATACTTTTACTCAATTTTTGCGATAACTGGTGTTTTGCGATTCCCACGCTAATGCGCATGATAACCCCCAAAAAATGTGATAGAAGTATCATATTATTGTGATAAAATCATCTCAAAAACTGTAATAAAATAATTTCTGTGATGAATTTATCACAATAATGTTATACTTTTATCACATTTTTGGGGGTTATCATGCTCTGTAGCGTGGGAATCGCAAAACACAAGTTATCGCATGGGTTTGTGTTAAAAGTATCGCAAAACCAGCCTCAGTGATGAATAGAATGTCTTGCCGCAAGTTTTTCTCAAATTTTGAACCTAGCAACAAACAAACCAGATTTTTGGATCAAGCATCAGCCTTTCACCCCTCTTTTTAAAAAAAGTCAGGTGCTTCTACGACAATTTTGACTGTCGAGGTGAAAAATCAGTTCAGATTTGTCTGACGTAAAATATTGGTGCGTGTTTGGATCGGCTGACCTCAAAAACCTATATTTTAAAAAAAAGTGGTTGATTTAAGACAATGTTGACCAACTGCGCATTCCGTGCGCTCTCCTCCGCGATTAAAAGTGCCAACGTGTGTCTTAAATTCTACTCGTTTAAATTTAAGGGCTGCCGGCCTCTCTATCTCTCGTACCACTCCTACCCCTCTCTCCCTCTCCCCCCTCTCCCCTTTATGAATCCTTCACTAAATCGAAATCAAACTCTTCCTCTCTCTCCTCTCCCTCTCTTACCCTCTCCTGGGTAAATATTTTGGATTCAAACTCAGCTGTTTTGACGCTGTTTGGACCGTCGGAGGAAACAGCGCGTGGTGGAAATGTGGAAATGAGCGGCAGGCCTCGCAGTAGGTGTCCGCTCAGCTTGTAATTTCTATGAACGTTTCTTGACCACTGCTTGATCAAAGATGCCGTTAATGTGTAAGTCAAGGCGTTGATCTTGCCATTGCCCACACCAAGCACGCGAAGCCTTTTTCGGCCACATTGGATAATGTGGACTTGACGGATTTTTAGGCTTCGCGTGCGCTAAAGCGCAAAACGCGAAGCCTATAGACACGCTCGATGTTTCTCGCCAAGATTTTCGTGTGCGCTACCTGCTCCAGCGAGGAGACCCGCTCCCGCACAAACACACAAAAGAAAAAGGTTCGGGTCGGGGGCGGGGCCGGGGGCGGGGGTCCTTGCGGGGGTCCGCCCGGCCGGCCGCCCGACTCAGCGTGCGCATATATTATTGCCAGCCGACGAAAGATGCAATGAATAGAATGTCTTGCCGCAAGTTTTTCTCAAATTTTGAACCTAGCAACAAATAAACCAGATTTTTGGATCAAGCATCAGCCTTTCACCCCTCTTTTTAAAAAAAGTCAGGTGCTTCTACGACAATTTTGACTGTCGAGAATGTGGAGGTTGAGGGAAAGTCCCCTCTCCTCAAAATTGTCCTGCAACTCTGAATCTTTTGTTTTAAGAGGGGTGAATTTCTGAAAATTGGCATAGTAATCAGGGTATTTTGGCGCTGCGTTCAAAATGTTCGCAGTTTCTAGACCGCTTCACTAAGATGAGCAGACTACCCACACCCACCTCGGCCTCCTCGGTCCTCGCTCGACCCTCGCTCGCAACCCAGTCCGGGTGTCACATGTGGCGCGCCCCCGCAAATCAGGGTGCGTGGCGGAGCGTGGCGGGATGAATCGGGGCCTCTGACTGAAGCTCGCTATCTTTACAATATGAGTCTTAACTTGAGTCCAAGGCGAAAAATCAGTTCAGATTTGTCTGACGTAAAATATTGGTGCGCGTTTGGATCGGCTGACCTCAAAAACCTCATATTAAAAAAACATAAAGTGGTTGATTTAAGACAATGTTGACCAACTGCGCATTCCGTGCGCTCTCCTCCGCGATTAAAAGTGCTAATATGTGTCTTAAATTCTACTCGTTTAAATTTAGGGGCTGCCGGCCTCTCTATCCCTCGTACCACTCCTACCCCTCTCTCCCTCTCCCCCCTCTCTCCCTCTCCCCCCTCTCTCCTTTCTGAATCCGTCACTAAATCGAAATCAAACTCTTTCCCCCTCTCCTCTCCCTCTCTTACCCTCTCCTGGGTGAATATTTTGGATTCAAACTCAGCTGTTTTGACGCTGTTTGGACCGTCGGAGGAAACAGCGGGTGGTGGAAATGAGAGGAGCGGCAGGCCTCGCAGTAGGTATCCGCTCAGCTTGTAATTTCTATGAACGTTTCTTGACCACTGCTTCATCAAAGATGCCGTTAATGTGTAAGTCAAGGAGTTGAGCTTGCCATTGCCCACACCAAGCACGCGAAGCCTTTTTCGGCCACATTGGATAATGTGGACTTGACGGATTTTTTTTCTGTCCGACCTCGTTTTCTCCGTCCCCAACGAACCGTTAGAGTCGCCTGCTATCCTCTGCGATGCAGCTCGATTGTCCGACCTTATACTTTCCCCCAAATCTGAAAAAGTGCCTAGATTTTTTCCGACCTTGTTTACACTGGTAAAGTGGAGAAGGAATAGGTATCATGGTCGGACAATGTACCGAAAAAATTAGACAACACCTCAAATTCATTTTTTTTTTAAAGATATTTTTTAAAAAATTGAAAAATTGGTAGGCCCCTACCTAACTCGCAACCTGCGAGCCCCGCCTGCTTAACTTCGGAGTTCTGATGGGATCCGGTGTGTTCCAGGCGACCGCCACCCCGCGGGCACGAGAAGTCCTCTCCTCTTCGGGGAGAGTCCCCGCTTAAGGCTGGCGGCCTGTCAGGCCCGCCGTACTACCCTATTTAAACAGCGCCTTGAAGCCGTAGGTAGCATTTCAGACCAACGACTGGGCACCACCGGACCGCATGACCGGTCAGTGGGAGGTAGAGGCAAGGAAGGACGATAGAGGGGGAGAAAAGCAGAAAGAGAAGTTTTTGCGGAAGAGTAAGCGTACGGTTGGTTAGACCTGTACTGACCCGCTCCCGCACAGGTCATGGAAAAGCTGTTTACTAAGGAGCCAGATTCATAGGCCTTACTTCCCCACGAGGGACCACCCCCCGTGGCATGGGACGGAACTTCCTGACAACTCGCTTTCGCTGCCAGTGAAGAACCTACCTGGGAATTGAACCCAGGCCCCAAGTGCCGAGTCTCATGACACCCCGCGGCTTTCGTGGCACTAAGACCACTAGACCGTCGGCGATTCCACGAGGGAGCTCCGTTGAAATGGGGGGTTTGAATTCCACTCCAGGCTGCTGTCCTCGGAAAAATTTATATTCAGCAAGATTCGAACCTGGGTTCCGCAGCTCGCGGGACATCACTGAGCCGGCACGGCTACGAAGCCACGGTACACGACGCCTGCCCACTAGGGGTGACGCTACGAAGAGCCGTAGTCGCCGACGAACCTGTACCGGTGGCGTCATCAGTACACCTGCTCTCCGTACAGCAACAACCCGGCCGCGTGGCGACATTGGTATGCACATCGGTACCATGAAAAGGACTGGGTAGGCAGAGGTCCGAATACCGATCGCAATTTCTTTTTTCTTTTTTTCCCCCTTTTCTTTAAGAAGCTTTGTCTCTTTGCAGTTGCCCGAAGGGACACGAGTACAGTGGATAAAAAGAAAAAGTAGGTTTTACAAAATAAGTCAAAACAAATCCACACTCCATATTGAAAGAAATTGTGACCGGTATTCGAACCATTCTTTCATGTGAATTTGTTTTGACTTAATTTGTAAAACCTACTTTTTCTTTTTATCCACTGTACTCGTGTCCCTTCGGGCAACTGCAAAGAGACAAAGCTTCTTAAAGAAAAAGGGAAAAAAAAAGGAAAAAGAAATTGTGATCGGTATTCGAACCTCTGCCTACCCAGTCATTTTCATGGTACCGATCTGCATACCAATGTCGCCACGCGGCCAGGCTGTTGCTGTACGGAGAGCAGGTGTACTGATGACGCCACCGGTACAGGTTCGTCGGCGACTACGGCTCTTCGTAGCGTCACCCCTAGTGGGCAGGCGTCGTGTACCGTGGCTTCGTAGCCGTGCCGGCTCAGTGATGTCCCGCGAGCTGCGGAACCCAGGTTCGAATCTTGCTGAATATAAATTTTTCCGAGGACAGCAGCCTGGAGTGGAATTCAAACCCCCCATTTCAACGGAGCTCCCTCGTGGAATCGCCGACGGTCTAGTGGTCTTAGTGCCACGAAAGCCGCGGGGTGTCATGAGACTCGGCACTTGGGGCCTGGGTTCAATTCCCAGGTAGGTTCTTCACTGGCAGCGAAAGCGAGTTGTCAGGAAGTTCCGTCCCATGCCACGGGGGGTGGTCCCTCGTGGGGAAGTAAGGCCTATGAATCTGGCTCCTTAGTAAACAGCTTTTCCATGACCTGTGCGGGAGCGGGTCAGTACAGGTCTAACCAACCGTACGCTTACTCTTCCGCAAAAACTTCTCTTTCTGCTTTTCTCCCCCTCTATCGTCCTTCCTTGCCTCTACCTCCCACTGACCGGTCATGCGGTCCGGTGGTGCCCAGTCGTTGGTCTGAAATGCTACCTACGGCTTCAAGGCGCTGTTTAAATAGGGTAGTACGGCGGGCCTGACAGGCCGCCAGCCTTAAGCGGGGACTCTCCCCGAAGAGGAGAGGACTTCTCGTGCCCGCGGGGTGGCGGTCGCCTGGAACACACCGGATCCCATCAGAACTCCGAAGTTAAGCAGGCGGGGCTCGCAGGTTGCGAGTTAGGTAGGGGCCTACCAATTTTTCAATTTTTTAAAAAATATCTTTAAAAAAAAAAATGAATTTGAGGTGTTGTCTAATTTTTTCGGTACATTGTCCGACCATGATACCTATTCCTTCTCCACTTTACCAGTGTAAACAAGGTCGGAAAAAATCCAGGCACTTTTTCAGATTTGGGGGAAAGTATAAGGTCGGACAATCGAGCTGCATCGCAGAGGATAGCAGGCGACTCTAACGGTTCGTTGGGGACGGAGAAAACGAGGTCGGACAGAAAAATAACTATGACACCCCGACTGCCAAGTCGGACAAAATTAGGTCGGACAAAAAGAAACGTGTGACGGTGGCGGCCGCAAAAATCCCGAGGTCGGACAACCGATGTAGACTCTTCGCACGAGTGTAACCGCGAAAAAATATAAACACAGCCCTCACTGTGCTCTCTGTATACCTCACCACGTTCGAGAAAATTGAACCTTTGGATGGATAATGAGTGCAAACTATTACGCTCAGTCAAAGTCCGACAGTAACGTGTTCAAAAGCAACATTTTAAATGCTTGATCTCATTATTCAAATCAGGCTTTCACGAGCCAAGTCGCGGTCTCATTAATTTCCCCCAAGTTTGTGTGGTGCGGTCGCATACACTGTGTGTGTGTGTGTGTGTGTGTTAGTGTATACGAGAGAGAGAGAGAGAGAGAGAGAGAGAGAGAGAGAGAGAGAGAGAGAGAGAGAGAGAGAGAGAGAGAGAGAGCACTTTATGTGATATTGGATTGGAGCGCGCGGAGAGATAAAGACGTCTCTGTCTGCTCCGCAGGTCGCCCCTCCTGCTTGTTGGCGGTCGCATTGCACCGCGCAGCGCTGCGCTCCCGAAGTCATTACCGTCGCCATACGCTGCAATATCGACGGATGCAAATAGCCGATATATATATGACTGCATGACTGCCGGGGTGGCAGCGGCGGCGCGGTGACGACGTTGGCGTGTTCGCAGCGGGGCGCCAACTGCGGCTGTGCTGTGTGCATTTCCAAGTGAAAAAGCCAAAAGGCCAAACGCGACCGCAAGCATGATCGCAGCGACGACACAAGGGAGGACGGGGCGCGGCGGGATGGGGCGGGGTGGGGCGGGGCGGGGTGGGGTGGGGTGGGGCGGGGCTCGCGCCGCGGGACGCCTATCCATGTGATGCGCGCGCGGTGTGGAGAGGAGCGCCGCGATGCACAAATTGGCCCCGAGACCCTTTTGTTGGCAGCCCTTGCTCCCCATTGTGCACGCGCCGAGGTGTCACCGCGGAGGGCCCGGCCCGCCCGGCCCGGCATCATCTCTGCGCGTCTCACGCGGTGCAGCAGTATCTCCTCATATCATTTACAAAACAAACGATCTGGGAAAACGGAAGCGCGGCCGCCAAACAACGCGGCAAAGCCGGCGGCGCAATAACGCGGGTGTTCCTGCGGTGAGGTGTGAGCGAGAGGGGGAAACAACTCTGAAATTTTGGTACACCTCGTGATTCAGGAAAATTCAGGAAAATTCAGGAAAATTCAGGAAAATTCAGAAACGTTTAGAAAAATTTTAAAAAGTTCAAAAAATTGAAGAGTTTATTTTAAAAAAGCATAATTCAGGAAAATTCTCAAAAACTTAGGTAAAATTCAAGTGAAAATTTTCAAAAACTCTATAAAACTTAGCAAAAATTCACAATTTCCGAAAACTCACAAGAATTCACACCAAAATCCAGGGTTGTGAGGGGCCCGCGCAGGCCCGCACCGCCGCGCCCTCACCCTCACCGCACAGACCAGCGCGACAGTTGAGCTGTGCCTGTGCAGTGCAGCGTACCGCCCAGTCCAGCCCGCGGCGAAGGGAGAGCATTTACCTCTGCAGAGGGATGCCCAAGTGAAAGGTTATCAGGTGTACTCAGAGTTACGTATCCTTAGAAATCTTTGCTATAATCTCTCAAAATTCATAAAACTGACGAAGTCTACTGAAAATCCAACAGGTATCCGTCGGGTGTATTGCTAACGTTTGATATCAGCCGAAACCTTGTTCAAGACCTCGCTAACGTTCTTGTTATTTCGCGACAACAAAACGCAAATTGGCACATCGCACAAAAAGGTTCCGGTGGATTTCCGCAGCAGGTCTGAGATTTCACGGCCATTCAGCGTCCACGCGAGGCCCGCACCCGCGCCGCGCGGACCCTGGGGTGGTGCGGCGGCGTGGGCCTCGGTAGGCTGATTCCGCACACTGGTTTCATCTCTCCGTCCTTGTCGCTCTCACGGGACATGACCATGACGTGCAAGAGAGAGGGCACTACGAAACGCTGTTCGGAATCGGCCGCGCCTCATAGTACGCACGGTACGGTAATATCCCTGCAGTGGAAGCGGCTCCGAGTTTCGCCGAAATCGGCAAACATTGGAGCAAAGCGTGACGAATAATCGATCTGTCGATCCGTTCGAGAGTGAACCGTCCTGGGGGCCCCGGTCCAGGCCCCGGTCCAGTCCAGGCCCCTCGGGGACGCTTGGGGCCCGGCCAGGGGGCATCAAACAGGAACCCAACCCCGCCCCATAACCGCTCCGCCCACGGGCCCCGCCCCGCCCCCCAGCAAAGGTGTGGCGAGGCGGGGCGAGGCGGAGCGGTACGGGGCGGTACGGGGCGGTACGGGGCGGGGCAGCACAAAGGAGCCACTTGAGAGATGAGGGAGGAACTTGTCGAGCGCGCGCGCAAAAGGAACGCAAAGAACCGCGCGGACATAAAGCGAGAGAAGCGTGCGCGGCAAAGGTTCGCCAACTCCGCTTGACCGTGTGCGGAGGAATATGGAATATTACAGGTATTATTGGTAATATTACACCAATACCACAGTACTGACGTCATAATCCTGGGGAAATGGGTAATATCAACGTAATATTACCTGTAATATGGGTAATATCAATGTAATATTTGAGGTAATATCATCTCGTGTACGGAGGAATATCGGAGTTGACGACCCTTTGGTGCGCGGAAACGCGGTTTCCGATACCACAATCACCCCTCTATTTTCATAACATGTGGTATTAAAAATTTATTTTAAAAATCCGCAAAACCCAATGGAAATTCAAGCATATTATTTGAAAGTAAACCCCTCGAGGGGGAAACAACTCTGAAGTTTTTGTACACCTCGTAATTCAGATTGATTCATGAAAATTCAGAAAAACGAAATATTCAGGAAAATTTAGAAAAAAAAATCAGAAAAGTTCACAAATGTTTGGGAAAATTAACAAAACTTTCCAAAATTTCTACACCAAAATTCAAGAGTTGTTTCCCCCTCGCATTACACCCTACCGGTTCCGTCCCGACAGTTTGACTCTCGCACGACGGAAGTGCATAGCGCGAGACGATAGTATACTCTGACTGACCTGACATAATGTCACTTCAGCGCGGCGCGGCACCAAACACCCTCCTGCGCGCCAATTCTTTGTCGCTTCCAAAAATCATATTGTGTGTGCGCGGTGCGGGGCGGGGCGGTGGGATGCGGGCGTCATCGTCACCCTCCTCGTCACCCCCGAGAGGCACGGCGAGCCTGTATGGGAAAGCAGCATCCAAAAAGTCAGTACAAGGTGCGTCACTTGCGGCTGCGGCCCCAAGTCCCCACCGCCTCGCACCGACAAAGACGTTGCGTCTGCGCTCCGCTCGACAGGTTGCCTCGCAGACTGCGGCCACTCCTCTCCTCTCCTCTCCTCTCCCGGAGCGGATTACCCACACAAGCCCGCGCTTACTCTTTGACGCAGCGCGTAATCCTATTTTACAGGCGGAGCCTCGATGACATTATGACAATGCGGGGGGGGGGGCACGGAGCGAGCACCCAGGGCGGCGCAGCGGGGCGACGCTGTACTTGAGCTACCCTGGGGGGAGGAGGGGGGTGGTATTAGCGCAGCGGGGGGGTCAATTAAGGTTCAAATATGCCCAAGATTTTGCAAAAATAGGCTTCAATTTTTTTTGAGGGGGAGGGTGGAGAGCGGAAGGGAATTCCCTGGAGGCTAAACCGAGTAATGCGATGAATTAATGTGCGAAGAATTATCTGCCTAAAGCAGCGTTAATACTAACTGTCCTCATGCTCGGATCCTTAACGCTTCTTCCTCTTTAAGAGGGGGCGGGGTGGTTAGGAGGGAGGGCGAGAGAGGGAGGGGAGAGGAGAGAGAGAGAGAGAGAGAGAGAGAGAGAGAGAGAGAGAGAGAGAGAGAGAGAGAGGGAGAGAGAGAGATGCAGAATCGCCCTACTGAGGTACATCTCTATCAAGACATCTCGTGCGGCTCGTTTAGCGGCCGTGCCGCCGGTGCCGCCCAAAGGGGGCGTGGCCGGGCCCCGGGCCCCGGGCCGAGCCGGGCGTGGCGCTGCAAAGCGACTCACGGACGGAGACGGACCCCTGCGAAGCGAAGGTGTGCATCACCGCAAGGATGCTGTGCGACAAAGGGGGCTGTTCTGCTCCAGCAAATTGAGTGAGCCGCCTCAAAGGGCGGCGAAGAGGCGACAAGGAGCGTTTTGAGGCGGGGCGGCGAACATTGTCCGGTCGTATCCACATCACAGGAGCTGTGCCGCCGTGTGCCGCCCCGACCCGCGCCAAACCGAACCGATCCATTTTCCGTCCCTCTTTCTCTCTCTCTCTCTCTCTCGCTCTCGTTGCTGGACAGGAGGCAGCGGCAGCCCTTGACTCCTCCTGTGTACTCAAACAAGCCGTCGCAGTGGCGGGGGTAGGGACGCGGCGTCCCGTTCCGTCCCAGTGACACGACACGTCCCCGAGGAGAGGGCCACTGATTCGGAAGGGCCGCTTTCCTCGCCCTGTCTCACTCGCGCTCATGGGGTGCGCCGTATAGGTGCGAGGGAGACAGAGCGAGGAGAGCGCTCTTCTGAATCAGTCTGCAAGCGGACGGACTGCTGACAGGACCGGAGGCACAATGACGCGGACAGATGTCATGCGTCGGTCAGTGTGTTGTTGTCAGCCTGTCCCGTACTGTCGCACTTGTCAGCCAATCGAACGATGCTATTTGTTTGTATTTCGTACTCAAAAATGTTGGGCCGGATGTGGCGGCATATTAGTTGACAAGATGCGCGCGTGAGATTTTTGTTTTTATGTTTATATTCTTTTTCTTCGTGTGATAACACACGAGCGGGGTAAAATGTTTGTGTAGGTGTAGAGTGTGACAAAATTTCTGTCTCTTTTTGATGAATTTTGATCTTTTCCCCCTATTTCTTTTCTTTTGAGTTTTTTGTTCGTTTGTTCTCGATTTTTCGAATTTTTCTGTATCCTTATTCTTGATTTAATTTTTTTTTTAATGAATTTGAATTTTTGGGGACAGTACAATAAATTTTCGAAGTGACTTTCCCTTCACGTCAGCAGGAGTTTCAGGTCCGCAGGACATCTGACAGCCTCGCCAGCACTGGCCTCTGAGGCCCGCGGGCCGACGACGATGTCACTTAACCGGCACTCGCCCCTACACCACACCGCCCCGCCCCCGCCCCAACTTCGATTCTGAAAGTTTGTGACCCGGGCAGGGCAGCCGGGGGTGCGTTTATGGGCCTTAGTCCTTCGGGGCGTTGCTTCACTACAAAGGAGCCCGCGCGGGCCGGGCCGGGCTGGGCGGGGCGGGGCGGGCGGGAGGCGGACGGCCATAGCGGCACGGCACTGGCAGCGCGCGCTTTTGCCCCTGTGCGCGCCACCCCACCCCACCCCGCCCCGCCCCGCCCCGCCCCGCCCCGCCCCGCCCCGCCCCCGCCCCGCCCCGCCCCGCCCCGCCCCGCCCCGCCCCGCCCCGCCCCGCCCCCAGCAGAGTTAGTGGAGCACTGGCCGGCCGGCCTGCCGGCATCGGAGTTGTGATCTCTCGATTTCCACGTTTCATTTCTGGGAAAGCTTGTTTGTCGGCGCGATAGAGGAGCAGCCGACTCGTTCCGAAGAGCGCTGCCCTCCTCGCTCTGTCTCTCTCGCACCTATACGAGGAAACCCGTCAGTGCGAGGGAGACAGGGCGAGGAAAGCGCGCTCATCGGAATAAGTCGGCAGGACGGGCAGGGGCGGGCACGCGGGAGCGAGAGTCAGGGCAGGACAAGGCAAGGCAGGCCGCGCGTGGTGGTGAGTTCAAGGGAGGGAGGGGGGTAGATGTCAGGAGGAGGAGGAAGAGGAGGAGGAGCAGGAGGAGGAGGAGCAGGAGGAGGAGGAGGCCGCGGAGGGGCGGTGCCGCCATGCTCTCTCTCGCTCGCCACTCCTCTGCGGCTCCTGTTATTGTTTGTTGTGGTGATGGGCCGTGTTGGGGTCCTGCTCGACCTGGACAAGAACGGCCTGCTACCAGCTGCGGACCCGGACTGGAGCGGAGCAGCAGCAGGCTGGTTCCGAACAAGCGTTTAGAAGTGTGCGTCCTCTCTCTCTCTCTCTTGCTCCTGACGGCCGTTCCCCATTGAGCGCGACAAGGACAGAGAGACGAGGCGCCAGTACGCGGAAGCGCCCTGCTGCAGTGGCCTGACCTGGGCTGCAACTAGGAACACGCTCGATTCAGCTTGCAAATACCGCGCAAGTTCTCAAGTCGCATTGTTGCTGCAGGCTGCAGTGTACGGAGGCGTGGGTGTGGTGTGGATGGAGACCCGTATTTTCAAGATTAATGTTTGTTCATGCAGTGAAGATTACGACTGTGTGCAGCGCAGTTTCTTAATAAAGAGCGTTTCGTAATTTAAAAATATCTCGTATTGCTGTGTAGGAGACTCCGGGAGGGCTAGAAAGTTAGGCAAAACTCCTCCCAATACACCTGTGCGTAACGGGACTGTATCGCCGCCTGCTTACTAGGCAGCATCTGTGCATGAGTGCAGGGGAGTTGCCTAGTAGGTAGGCGGAGATACCACCCCCTGCACAGTCACACAGGTGTGTTGGGCGATCTTTGCCTTACTTTTCTGACAAAACTGGGAGCAGGCCGAGGGGATATCACGGTACTTGGCACTTGGTCTGTCTCGGGGAGTCGCGGGGGAGTCACTTCGAAAAATCATTCAAAAAATATTTTAAAAAAAAAATTAAAAAAGAAGAAAAATATCGAAAAATCGAGAACAAATGAACAAAACACTGAAAAAAGTGATAGGAGTTAGAAATAGGGAGAAAAGATGAAAATTTATCAAAAAGTGACAGAAACTTTCGTTGAAAAATTACAAAAAAGAAAATCAAAACAATCAAAACAATCAAAAGTATACAAAAAAAAAACATGTGCACATTTTGTATGAGTGATTCCCCCCCTCCCCCCTCGGCCCCGCCCGCCCGCCTGCCCCCCGGGCTACGGGTAGGCCTAGGGGGTGGGGCGTATAGCGGGCGTAGCGGGCTGGCTGTCACCCCGGTGCTCCCGCACGGGCCCCGCACGGGCCGGTCCGGTCAGATCAATCTCACTTTGCCACTCCGGTGCCAGGGACAGTCATGCAGCACCAGCCTCATGAAGATAAAGAAGGAGAGAGACAGTTGTGCTGTGGGCCTGCGGGCCGGGCCGGCTGACTTATTCCGAAGACCGCTCTCCCCTAGCTCTGTCTCTCTCGCACCTCACCGGCGAAGCCCATGAGAGCGAGAGAGAGAGAGAGAGACGGGGTGAGGATGAGGAAAGCGCCCAGCGGAATAAGTCGGCCGGGGTGGGCTGCTGCAGCCAGCCAGACCCGCGGGGACTGCGGCACGGCGCGGCTGGGCGCGGCGGTCGTAAAGTGGCAGAGGAGGCTCGAGGAGGCGGGGCTAAGGGCGGGGCGGGGCGTGGCGGGGCGTGGCGTGGCGGGGCGGGGTGGAGCAGCCTGCCGATGTTCACCCCTCGCGGACTGAAAGAGTGGAGTCGAGTATGAGAGGGGAAGGCGAGGCAGGGGAGGAGGGAGAGAGAAAGAGAGAGGGGGGGGGGAGCGAGGAGAGAGACACACAAGGATAGGGGGAGAGAAGGGGCGAGACCGGAGGGGGAGAGAAGAATCATCACCAGAAGGGGAGTGGCGGCAGCGAAAAGGAGGGGGGGGGGGGGCAGGGGAGGTGTAGGGTGGTGTGGAGTGGAGGGGTTAAACGGCCGCGTTCAATTTCGTGGGGCCGCAATATCTCAGGGATGATGCAGCCGCCCAATTCCAGCCCGCCTCGCCCCGCCCCGCCCCCCCTCCCCTCCCCGCTGGCAGTGAGCGCGCCGTCGTGCGGTTTGTCGCCGAGCCCACAACGCACACGGTCCTGTGCCCAGGGCGGTGGGGGATGACAACCAGATATGTCGCGAGGAGAGGACGCCACGAAAAAAAAATATATACTACTTTGTATGCGTGTTGCGCGGCGCATTGGGGTGCACCAATTAACATGCAGTGAGATTGGGGTTTCCGAGGAGGGTTCGCCGAGTGCGGTGCACACACGCATTTTCGATGTGTTCTGTGTTTATTTTGCAAAAGGAAAGGCGTGCTCGTCGGCATAGACACGTAATAAAGACGTAAGATTATTACTTATATATATCACATCAAGTACCACTGCCTTACAACATCGAAAGGGAAACATTATTGTCTACAGATAGATTTAATAGAAAAGTCATAGGACGTGCGCTCTCTTTAAAAGCAATTAAAGTGTATAAAGGACGCCGTCAAATTAAAACAAGGGCTGTTCTAGTTCCCTCCCCTTCCCCACCCTAAAATACCAGACGGCAGATTTTGCTCCCTCCTCATGTTAAATGTGCGAGATCATCACAGCACATCACTGTGCACATCGTTCTACTGCGAGGGACAGTTTTATTCGGGCGGAACAGACGACGTCCAGATTTCCAAGCAGTTTCGGAAAAGCCAAGACGCTCTCGTGTATTTTCACCATCAGATCTGCTCTGCTGCTTGGAAACCTGCACATTTACCTCTTAAGTACTTCTTTTACACAGCTACGCACGATTTTGTGCGTACTTTCTCTCGCGAAATAAATTATTTCGTAATTTCGCACAACTATACGTAAGAATTTGGACACATCTAAGTAAGAGATCCTACGTAAATTACGCATTCAATTTTTTTAATATAAAAATACGTTTCAAGAAAGTACATATCCCGGCAGTGTGAGGACGTTGTCTCTACCGCGCATACTCCTCGCACAATAAAAAGTAATAATATCTGACCGACCTGCACTGCACGGGTCGCGGACCCTCTCCTCTCCTCTTCCCCACAGCCCATTGGTTTTCAAAATCACAGTCATGTTCGCAGAGTGGCGGGAGCGGGGAGTCGCGTCGTGTCGCCTCCTAACGGCTCCGAGACAGCTCCGCAGGCTCCGCAGGCTCCGCGGCTGCGGCTGGGCCCCGCACTGGCGCGGCGTCCAGGAGACCATCGGGACGGGAGAAACCGTCAGTCACCGTCCCGATTCCGCTTCAGCACACCCTGGCACCGTACCACACGCCTCAGACTGAGATCCCCTGCCCGGCCCGCGCCAGGAGTCTGACACCCTGCCAGGCTGCTGCTGACACCGCGCTCAGTCAGTCTATGACCAGCTTCCTGAAGGAGCCCTCCACGGACGCGTCCTGCAGCACCGCCGACTGGGGCATCTTCTTTAACCTCCGGCTCTCGTCCGACTTGCTGATCTTCTCCTCCTCGAGGAACCACTTCTGGTAGCTCTCAAGTTTGCGACGCCACGCATCTGCAAAATACCAAAAAAAGGATACACCGCGGTGGAGAACTGTGGATCCATCGACAATGAGGCACATCACCGCGAAGATGAGACGCACCATTGAGCTCTTCGAAGGTACCGGCCTTGCCGCCGTACTCGTTCGGCAAGATTTCCGGGTCCACGTGGCGGTAGAGTTTGTCCAGGTTGGAGTGGAAGAAGAACTGTGCGGGCAAGTAAGGTCACGTGAATTGACACGGCGGGTGGAGAGAGGACCGCATGGAGGGGTTCCTCGCCGCCAGCGCCTCTCTGATCTGCTTACGTGACGTTCCGTACCTTTTTGACAAGTTTCTCCTTAAGGAGCGGGGTGAAGGCTGCCGCCACCTTGTCCACGATGGGCATGCAGTTCGTGAAGTGCACCTGAAAGCACGCAAACGAGGCGGGCGCGTAAAGAAATGCAGGGGGGGGGGGGGAATAACGGAGACAGCAAATAGGAGCACGCCACTCATCGTGCCGAGCAGTCGAATGGGTGGCCTACCCTCACGGCGCTCGCGACAGACCTGGTGCAGGCGGAGAGGGAAGGCGTCCTGCACGCAGAGCATGGCCTTGCGCACGCCGGCCAGAGTCGGGGAGAATTTCGCGAAGTGCTGAAGGCTGAAACCCTGCGGAACAGCAGACATTTGAGGAACAACCACGTGAAATAGTTTGAGTAGGACGTCGCCTCACGTCAGCTCCGAGGCAAAGGGGAAAGGAGCGAGGAGGAAACAACTCAGAAATTTGGTGTACACACTTTGCGAATTTTCGTGAATTTTTTTATTTAATATTTGTGAATTTTTACTCGAAATTTACCTCAACTTGTTACCTAAACTTTCCTGAACTTTTCCGGAATTTTTCTTAATTTTTGTATGTTTTTCTTAATTTGCCTGATTTCTTTTTTTAAATTCTGAATTACGAGGTGTACAAAAATTTCAGCGTTGTTTTAATATTTGTGAATTTTTACTCGAAATTTACCTCAACTTGTTACCTAAACTTTCCGGAACTTTTCCGGAATTTTTCTTAATTTTTATATGTTTTTCTTAATTTGCCTGATTTTTTTTTAAAATTCTGAATTACGAGGTGTACAAAAATTTCAGCGTTGTTTTTCTCCGTGGAAGGGAGGGACGCACCTGGAAGTCGACCACCATGATGTTGGACAGGCACTTCTCCTCCTTGAGCCTCACGTCCAGGCACATGACGACGCGCTTGGTGAGCTCCTGCAGGACGAACTTGTCCACGTCTGTGTTGTTGAGGCGGAAGATGGTGACACGGTAGCCTTCGGAGGTGAGCTTGGGCAGGACGAAGTACGACCTGAAGTGCGAGGAGAGGAGAGGGTTTACCGATCTGTCGAGGCGAGGCGAGGGACACGGGTGACTTGCACTCTACTCTAGCGCTCTAGCCGGGCCCAGACCCAGACCGCCCAGACACAGCGTCACCGGCTCACTTTGGAGGACGACCTCAGGTGCGGCGTCTGAATTCCCCTCTAAGCTTTTGGGCGCCATGCCGATTTTTGCGATGTATAATTTCGCTAAGTGTGTCTTAGGCCCATTACCCGCTAGTAGTGTCCCGAAGTAATAACCAGGCAGCAGCAGCAGCAGCAGCGTATCCTGGTGGACTCTGACACATGTGAACTCTCGGCGGCTCAAGAAATCACACCCGCGCCCCCGAGAGAAAAAAAAAATGAGGGAAAAACTAAACAATTTCATCCCATTTTCTCCTCAAAACGCTGTTTCCGGAGGGACGTCACACCTCCGACGTCATCGCCTCGACTTTTGCGGCCCGGCGGCGGGGTCCGTCTGGAAGCGCCGCCGCCTCTCTAACCACAACAAGTCCGTCGCGGTGACACCGCGAAGCTTGGCGAGGCGTGGCGTCGACACGTGGGACGTGGCCCAGACACCGCGCAGACTTTTGGTCCCTATCGTCTCAAACGGAATAATGAATCTCCCACCCGCACTGCCTGCTAGGCAAAGCTCTGACAAGGGGTGTAATTGATTCTGCCTAGTAGTCGGGCGCGAGCGTGCGGGAAATCATTGTACGGACCCCAAAATATAATTTAAAAATTTAAAAAGAATTTTTAAAAAAGGAGAAAAATACAGAAAAAAATATTGAAAAATCGAGAACAACCGAACAGAAGACTGGAATAAAAGGTCAGAAATAGGGGGAGAAGATAAAAATTTATCAAAAAGTAACAGACATTTTCCCCATAAAAAAAATCAAAAAAATCTTGGGGTAAAAAAAAATCATTGGGCACATTTTGTAAGAGTGATACTCCCTTGGGGCGGGAGGCGACACAGCAAGGGCAGGACACGGCGACTCACATGTCCCTGATGTTGCGCTGCAGCTCGTCCGAGAGCGGGTCCCTGTTGCCGAAGATCTCCGGGGAGGTGGCCCTGACTCTGTAGTACGTGTCCAGCACGTGCTTGGTGCGCTCCAGCGAGAACTTGCAGCCGTACAGGAAGCGCTCCAACCGCTCGTCCTCTGGAAACGGTTCAAGATGCACAATATGTCATAGAGGAAAGATGGGGCTTGTCGGTTGTTGCAGCACGGCTAAACTCGTGCAGAGAGTCCAGGAGGGGAGACACGAAACTGGAGCGAGTGGAAATGGTATCGACATCAAACGATATATAAGTGCCGGAGGGTCTCCAGCTTTTCGTTAGAACTAGACCGCTTTTTATACCTGCGGGGAAGGGACTAATGCGCTCCAAATGTCGCTGGCGCAAGAGTTACAGAAAACGGGTGTTTTTTCCCCTCTTTTTTTTCAGTCACGACACGAATAAACACTTACGGTGAATGTTATTGCAAGCTTCAGTGAACCATGCCGCACAGTGGTCTACTGTGAACTTCTCAACATAATGAGCCACCGTGAATGACACTGTTAGTTACAATGATGCTCCGTAAGCTTTGTTACATTCTTCGTATCTTAAAGCTTGTTATGAATAAAATTCATTTCAGGTACAGTTCACTGTAGCTTGCTTGGCAGTGAAATTCACTGTCAGGTTCACTGTCATTGTCAGTTCGTCGGCAATGCCCGCCTGGGATCTCGGCGGGCGCGGTGTGCGCGGCTGAGCGCGCAGCAGCCTCGGCCTGGGAGGCTGCGGTGGCTGAAGGGAGGTCAGAGGACTCCGCAGCGCCCCGCCCCGCCCCTGCCCCGGGTCACCCGCGCTAGACTCACCCATGTGGCTGGGCAGGTGCGGCTGCTTCCTGAGCCACTCGCGTAGACGCTTCACGTCATCCTTGGTGATCTCGGGGTCCTGGTCCAGCTCCTGCTTCATGCGCTTGAGCTGCTCGGGCGTGGGCGGCTCCAGCGTCATCCTGGAGGCACACAACAACAACATCAGAGGATCGTCCCGCGCGGTTCCAGCGTCATCCTGGAGGCAAACAACAACAACATCAGAGGATCGTCCCGGGCGGCTCCAGCGTCATCCTGGAGGCACACAACAATAACAACATCAGAGGATCGTTCTGGGCGGTTCCAGCGTCATCCAGGAGGCACACAACAACAACATCAGAGGATTGGCCCGGCCCCTCGCCGCCCCTGCAGTTACCACAAAATTGTTTGGAGTTCAAACAAAACGATTTTTAAGTAAATTCGCGTAAAAGTACTACACGAAAAAAACTTAGCCCTGGTTTTCAATCACACTGGTAAAACTAAGGCGTTACCTTACGCTCTTTCTCAAGCGTACTGTGATTACGCTTGAGAAAGGGCGTAATAGGTCTATCAGCTCCAATTTGCCCTATCTAAATGTATGGTAGAAGTTCTGCCCTACGCCTTATTTCAAGCGTAACCTCTTCAAGCGTAACTGTACGCCTTTTTCAAGCATACAGTTACGCCTTAGTTTTACCAGTGCAGCCCCGGAAACCCTGATTTTCTCCATAGGAGCTGCTTGTTTTTTCTTTTTTCTTTTTTTTCTTCAAAACTGCTCAGAAAACCAAGACGCCGTTTTCTCCGTGTAGATAATTACTTAAAAATGAGGGATTTACTTTAGAGGCACTCTTGCATCACCAATGCTAGAGGAAAATTAGTCTTTCCGATTAGACGTTACTTAAGAACGTACTAGTGTTTTACATTCACTCCAAATTTTGTATAGGTGTGCACTGCAGCTACCGCACAGACTTTCTGATAGTTACGAGGTAAAAATATATTGGTCGTAAAAATTGCTTCCTGTAAGAATTTAGAGATTTTCCCTTTAAACGCAGCAGGCGCCCCCGCCCCCCGCCCTCCCCCCGTCTAGACCGGCAATCAAGTGCGCAGGTGCTTGCTTAACGTCCGCACGTTTGCCGTACAGCGGAGCATGCATCGGACGGCGCGGCGTGGTGGGCGGGTGGCACGCCGCGAGGGTGGTGGAGCGGGGCGGGGCGGGGCGGGGTGGGGCGGGGCGGGGCGGGGCGGGGCGGGGCGGGGCGGGGCGGGGCGGGGCGGGGCGGGGCGGGGCGGGGCAGCACTGCGGCCACACTCGGCCTTCCCTCCAGCGCCAAGGCTGGCGACTTTCTTCCCCAATGCACACGACACGCGGCCGGACCGGGGGCTGGACCGATGCGATACGGCCCCGTCCGTCAAGGCCAACCATTTTTACAGACAGATACGAACGGACAGACGAGTTTCCGTCGCGTCGGCACGCATAACTCTGATGTCTCGTTTTCCTAATCAGCTCCCGCAATACCCTCCTCCTCTCCCTCTTTTCGGCTCGAGGCCCCCGCGGGCCCACGGGCCGGGGCGGGGCGGGGCGTGGCGGGGCAGGTGGGACCACGCGGTGGAACCACGTGGTCGGACGCGGCCAAGCATAGCACCGGCCGGGCAGGGCGGGGCGGGGCGGGGCGGGGCCGTAGACGCACGCTAGAGAAACGGGTGGGGCGGGGGGAAGGGGGAGGTGCATGCCGGCAAGACCGGCAAAGTAACTTACTCGTGGAGCAACGCCAGCGGGGTGGGGCGGGGCGGGGCGGGGTGGGGCGTGGGGCGCAGCTGTCCCGCTCGGGTGAAAGTACGGTCGAACATAATTACCGCGGCAAACGATTGCTCTGCTGCGATTATTGCGAAATGATTATTGTCTTCATTACTATGACAGTTGTTTGAAATTTTAAAAAAAAAATAATTAAAAAACGGCTCCCCGCACGCGACGACTGTGAACGTTCGTGTACTACATATTTAACCTGCTTGGCGGGGCGGGGCGGTCACTGCGTTCAGGTTGTAGAGACTGGTACCCCGTCGGCCTGCCGTCCTCCAGTCACGTGGCCGCCGCCGGTCCTATAAGCCTGCGGTGCCCGCGCGCGCCGCCCGGACCGGTTGCCGCCAAAGAAAAACGCGTTCCCAGAGCAGCGCTACGCACTATACGACACACCCGGCCTGGCGGGGCGGGGCGCGTAGCCCCGCACCATGGTCCAAATGAACACGCACGCCAGAGCGGTCACGCCATTTCACCCGACGTCCGATCCGATCCACTTCTAGGTTTTTCGTCGTTACCAGCAGCATTGGAGAGCACGGGCACCGACATCAAAAATGAGCGCGTGTAACGGCAGGATAGCGCTCGCGTTGGCCGAAAAAAAAAAGCGACATAATCAGCCCGCAACCCAAAGCCAACGGGGTTAACGGGCATCGCGTCCGCGTCCATCTGCCCACTTTGGGAACATTCAAAAGGTGTTGTCTGGCAGCAGGCTGATTCCTAAGATCGCTCTCGCGCCTCTGTCCTTGTCACACTCATCGGGCACTCCACCCCCCACATAGGGCACCGCCATAGGTGCGACAAGGACGGAGATACAGAGCGATCTTCGGAATCAGACGGCTGGCCGGATGATGCTCGCTTCACCCTGCTGTGTCTTGCGGTGTCTACGCTACTGATTGCCTACTTTTCTGACGACACTGGTGTGCAAAATCAAACCATCAACTCATGGCCGCTGAGGAGACGGCGCGTAAATGTCACTGATCTCAATCATAAAATTGTTCTTTTTGTCTTCTTTTTTTTTCGCAAATAAATGTGAGGAGGAGGAGGAAGGAAGGTTGCGCCGGGCATGGACGGCGGCGGCCCAGTCGGACGGAGCCAGTCTCGCGCTAGTTTGCGGCTTTCCATCAGACACGCAGCGCCACGCACCGCCGTGCCGTCACCGCAGAGGTGCCCACAGCCGCCCCGCCCCGCCCCGCCCCCGCGCTCAGCTCGAATGTATCCCACTGGCGCGCTGCTGGTGCGGCGCTATGACCCTCCGGTCTCCTTCGGCTTCCTCCGGCAGCATCCGGGCGCGAGCGGGGCGGGGGCGGCCGGGGCGGCGAGCAAGGCGATAGGGAGGGATGCGCGCGCAACACCGGGAAACCTCTCCGCGGTCGGCTCGGCTCGGCTCGCGGCATCCTCAAAGGAAAATATCAGTCTCAACGACCGGCTACAACAACAGCAGCAAGGTCGTTGTATCCGGCCGTTGATCCATCGATAGGCGAGGGGGAAACAACTGCGACTTATGGAGTACAAATTTTGTGAATTTTTTAGTGATTTTTTTTGCGAATTTTCCTGATTTTTTTCGAAATTTTCTTGAATCTTTCTGAAATTTACTGAATTTCTCCTGATATTTTCTGACTTACAAGGTGTACAAAAAAATCAGAGTTGTTTTCCCCTCGCTGCAAACCCTATGCAATGACAACAGGGCTGAACGCTGCACCAAGGACGCGAGTAGTTGAACCAGCAGATTATGTTGTCGAAGCCATTCCAACGCAGCAAAATGTCTTTGATGCAAGCAGCTTTTTTTCCCCCGTTTGGTTGGGTCGGGTCGAGACGACAGCATTTTGAACTTGAACCTGAGCCGTGAAGTCGCTCCGCGAGCTTCGGCTGAACTTGAACCTTTCCCTGGTGAGGCGCATCGCCGTGGGTGCGAAAGCGAAGCGAGGTATTCACTAGAGAAACAAAGGTACCTTGAAAAGGTGGTTAAGGTTTCAGCTAACTTTTACGAACTTTTACCACCTTTGGCGCTCTTCAGTGCCTTTGTTGGGGCACCAAACTAAAAATTTCTTCAGCACCCTCAACTTTCCAGTGTACCGAGTCAAATATCGAAGTCTCTAGTCCATACAGTACACGGCCATCACTGTTACTCAATTACTGTGACGTCACGTTCTTTTTCATGTGAAAAGTGTCACATTGTTTAAAATGTAATGTCACATTCTTTTCAACGTGAATCGGCCAGAAAATGCAGACTAAATTTTAATGTCACATTCAAAAGAATGTGACATTAATATTAAAAGGAATGTGACAGTTTTCACATGAAAAAGAATGTGACGTCACAGTAATTGAATAACAGTGATATGCTGAGGACAGGGTATTGGCGATAGAAAGCACTGGTGTTTGCGCAATCTCGAAAAAGAAAACAATTGAAGCTTGCATTTGGAAATAGAAACTTATATCCTGAAAACACGCAGACGCAGGAGAGAAAAACCAGGAATCAGTGCCAATTAGTCAGAATTAAGCGTTTTCTGCAACTAGAAGTGGAAAGGAGAATCATTGGCAGCCAAGCAATCTAGGTGGAACGACCAAAATCAAACGCAAGTGGACGCCTCCACGGTGCAATCGTTTGTGTATTTTTTTTTTACAGACCTTTTTCAAAAATGGCTGTGTGATACGCTCAGATGAACCCACTACGCTGTGCTTGGCGCGCGGCCAAAACGCGTGTGATAGACTAATACCAAAGGTGAAAGGCCTTAATCAACCTGCTTTTCCCATTAGCTCTGTCGTTATCGTTTATTTTATCTTCTTCTCTCTGTTTTCCGCTCCCAGGAAAAATATTTCAGGAGAGGCAAAAGCAGGTTTTCCTGCTGCGCGAGTATTGAAACACAGGTATTCGGTCTAGGCTGGCCGGAGCCTTCCTCCGAGGAACAACTTGTCATTTGGTGGACAACAAGCTCTCGACCCGCCAGGCCAGGTCGGCCTCGCTCCGCGCGCTCCGCCGTGTCGCGTCCGCGTCGCTTCAGGTCGGGTCTCGATGACCGATGAGCCAGCCTCACCCCACCCAGCCCCGCCCCGCCCCGCCCCGCCCCGCCCCGCCCCGCCCCGCCCCGGCGCGCCCCGGGCCCCTCTTCTCAAACACTGTCGAGTGTCTTCGGCACGGGCCCCAGGCCCGCCCGGTCTGCCCGCCCGGCCATCTTCCATAGCGCCCCCTGCAAACACTGTATCGCGACGCAAAAAGAGACGGAAGGCTTACGAGGGAGAAAAAGACTCCTAAGTTTAGTGAACAAATGGAGAGAACAGGACTTCATTATCTTGAGGTATTTCCGAAACATTTCTGTAACCAGCTAATTGTCCCCTAAAAATTCTTCTTAAACCTATCGGAATTTTTCATTATTTTTTTATCTTTAAAAAAAAAATCTGAATTTCTTAAAATTTTTAGGGGTAGACAGAAATTTTAGAGTTGTTTTGGGCACAGAAGCATGTGCGATGCGAACAGAGGATATAGCCCGAGTCCAATTCCCCCCTCCCCCCCCTTCCACTTCAACTTGCGTTATAACGCCCCCTCCCCCACCAAAAAAAATAAATAAATAAAACAAGGGCCAAATAGAACACAAAATGAATTTTGTGATAAGTATGGAACTCGTTCTTTACATAATTATGTGCTACAGAGGTAGGAGTGTAAAACGTTATGTGAGTCGAGTGAAGACATTTTCATCTCAGATTTCATCACAGTTCGTGTGTGCAGGGGAAGTTTTTCCCGGGACACTCGCCCTTGCTCGTCTCGGGTGCTCGGGCCTTCTTCGGCCCTCCCGCTCGGGTCCGATTGTTGGGGCGCATAAAGGAGCGCGAGCTGGCGCGAGCCGACTCGGGCTAGGACTAGACTCGGGGACTTAGAATGAAAACTCGCACAAAATTTGTTAAGAGTTCTCAAAATAATACTATTAAACGTTAAAAAAGGTTCATTGCTGCAATGCAGAGGAAGGCTTCTAGCTGAGATCAGCGCAAGTTTCATGTCTGTGGGTATTGTGCTTGCTGAGATTGAAAAATCCACTTATAAGTTGGGTTATGGACTTAGAATGAAAACATCCAAAATTTGTTAAGTGTTCTCAAAATAATACTATTAAACTTGAAAAATAGTTCATTGTTGGAACAAAGACCAGCATTTCCAGTTTCGAATGGTATAACTATTATGCCTGTAGGTATTGTGAGATCTGAGATGAAAGTGTGGACAGTTAAGGGTTACACTCGACTGAGAACAATACCCGTTCTTTTCACCACTCAGGAGAGAGGTGGTGGTAAAGAACGAGTAAAAAAATCCCCGGGCCACTACGTGCACGCGATCGCATTCTGCTCTCTGCAGATATAGCTCGGCCTCCCGGTTATTTCGCCACCTCAGAGCGCTCTTGACGTTCCCCGGAGTGCAGATTGGATTGTGCCCCCGCCTTGCCTTTTCCCGCCCCGATGCGATGCGTGCGTGCTCCACCTCGCTAACGAGCCTGTCAGCTGCTCGCTTTACCGCCACATTCTTTGCAGCCCGCTGCTCTATTTTCTTTATTCTCCTCTTCTCCACGGACCACTACGATGCCATAAGACCCTATAAGTTCTGTGACAGGCGGCGAGCAGCGTTGCAAAAGCGCTCTTGCGGCCGCATAGGCCCGCTCAAGTGAATATCGGCCGCACGGGGACTGCATCTAGGAAGCAGCGAAAGGAGAGGGGGCAGGGGGGCGCTGCTAGAACTGAACTGGACCGGTCCAGCCCTGGCCCGCGGCACGGGAGCGAGAGAGAGAGAGAGAGAGAGAGAGAGAGAGAGAGAGAGAGAGAGAGAGAGAGAGAGGCATAGGGCGGGGGTGCTACGCCGCCTGAAGGAGAGCGAGAGCGAGAGAGAGAGAGAGAGAGAGAGAGAGAGAGAGAGAGAGAGAGAGAGAGAGAGAGAGAGAGAGAGAGAGAGAGAGAGAGAGATCGCGGGGGACGACCACGCGGTACACTTTAAGTGCCACGAGTATAGAAACACGGTTATAGACAGGCGAGGCGACCACGGAGGCGGGAAACGCGATCACGTGCCAATAAAAGTAAAAAGTGCCGACAATTATGGAACACACACTCACACATGTGAGTTTATGAAAGCGCATAGGGGTAAGTGCACCGAATGCAGAACCTGTCCAAAAAAAGCTGAAAAGCAGGCCACCACAGGTTGTGTTCTCGCGGACAGTCCGGCCCGGCCCGCGCCCCCCAGCCTACTCTCCACTCCAGAGCCACACTGTGCCGCAGCACAAGCGCGCGGGCGCATTGCCTATCCGCACGGGGCGCAGCGGCAGCGGCGTGGCGGTGGCCTTTATAGGCAATGCACATCCACCAAAACGAATACTGAGAAACCAGAGATCGGCACACTCGCGGCGGAGCACCGCGAAATAAAAGCAGCTCTGAAATTTTTCTACACCTCGTCATTCAGAAAAACTCAGAGGACTGCAGAAAAGTTCGGGAAAAACATTATAAAAATTTAAGAAAATTTACAAAAATTAAGGTTAAATTCAACCAAAAAATTTCAAATTATTTCAACAAAAATTCGGGACAATTCTGAAAAAAAATAAAAGGAAAAAATGTTGCACACCCAAATTCAGAGTTGTTTTCCCCCTCACCTGCTGCGCACTGTGCAACACGCAGGCTGCAGCCTTTGCTAAGGCGCAGACACATCCAGCTCCCCTCTAGAGATCCTTCTCAAAAACAAAAAAAATGTACGTACACCCTAAAACAAAATCAGTAAATAATCAGAAAAAAAAATCAAGAAAAAAATCAAGAAAAATCAGAAAAAAAATCACAAAAAAAAAAAATCACAAAAATAGAAACATAACAAAAATCGGTGTACGCTTGAATTTACAGTGAATGACCCCGACTTGGCTTCCCTGCACTTTGTTTCTGGGCTCCATATTGCCTACTTCCCTGGAAACACTGATACCGGCACGTGCACGTGCCGCAGGTCGCGAGGCACGTGGCGCGGCGGCTCTCACCTGACGGAGGGGAGGCCTGGAGGGCGCAGGTCAGGTATAATCCACTGGTCTGCTGTGCGGCTGGATCAGCTGGAGCAGCTGGATCAGCTGGAGCAGCTGTAGCGCCGCACTGGAGTGACAGCAGGACGGACTGAGGCCGGACCGGGCCGAGCGAGGCAATGCGATGCGACTGACTGGAGTGGAGTGGAGTGGCCCAGTCGCGCTCCCCGCTCCGCGCTCGCCTACGTCCCGAGGGTACCGAGTAGTGCCGCCCCGCCCCGCCCCGCCCCGCCCCGCCCCGCCCCGCCCCGCCCCGCCCCGCCCCGCCACCAGGCCCCGCTCCCGCGACCGCACTCGCCCGCGCGCGGGGCCCCTCACCTTCCGCCCCGCCCCGCCCCGCCCCGCTCCACCCTCTGTCCAGGCTACTGCAGTTTCGCATCCCTCTGCCGCCGCGGCAACTGCCCCCAGATTCAGAGGACCGTTTTGTAGTGCCCTTCTCACTCACTCCCAGTGGCCGAGACCCACGCGTGTGACAAGGACGGAGATACGAAAGCCATGCACTCTTTTGAATGTCACGTCTGGCGGGGCGGCCCGCTCTCGCCCCGCGCCCGCTCGCCTCCCTCAAAACCCCGCAGTTTTTCCCACTTATTCGCCTCGAAATCATCCATAGACAGCCAGATACCCGGCTGAGAAATGCCGCGCGTTCCGTTTCTGTCTTCAGTAGTAGTATCTATCGATTGTCTCGAGGGGTCCACCACTCGGTTCCGGGGCATAACACACGATTATCGAGTACCAGTGATTGCTAACATATCCCCTATGAATTTTTGAAGAAACTTTTAAATTTTTGTTATTTTGTGCACGATTTTATAACACACTGAAAAACATGGAAAATGATGATTTCTTTCTGCATGATTAGCAGTGCTTTCCGGACAAAGTGTACGCATAATTACCGGAGTGACGGATTCCTCCTAAACAGTACAGCATCTTTCTTTTCTTTTTTTATTATTTTATTTACCAATATTTAAATTTTAATAGACTTCCTGAAGTCTCGATAACGGCTTTCTCCCGCGGAGAAAAAAGATTAGCAGCATGGGAGGGTTGCAAATCTCGAAATTTTTTCCTAGACAAACCCTGCCTACTCCGGCAAGATTCGGGCACCACTGTGTCGCAGGTTTCCCAGTAGGCAGGGTTTGTCCAGGAAAAATTTCCTAGATTTGCAGCCCTCGTACCTATATGGACAGCTAACTTTCGTGGTTATGTGGCTAAAGATTAGCTGAGATTTGCTGTGTAGTTAAATGTTTCGCTGTGCAACGAAAAGTTTTTGTATAGTGCACCTAAGTTAAAGCTTCATAGCTAAAACCTTGGCTAACCGTATATAGCTAACATTTTAGCTACGCAGCTAATTTTATCTCTACATGTGGTTCCATTATGAACAAAACCAACTTAAAAGTTGATATAATCACATCGCGATTTCAGCGAAAATTTCGCACATTTTGGTATGATCTGATAAGAAAGAGAAACATGAGAGCCACCCGCGTCTAACATCCATTACGGAGAGGAGACTTGCCGGTGAGTCACATCCAACTCCCACCTCCCACTAACGCCCCCGGCGCAGCAGCCCCGGCCCGCCCCGGCCGCAGCCCAACGCTCATCTCACAGCTTGCAGCAGCAGCAACATAAGTCCAAGAGGCTCATAGACAAACACACACACGGGCGGGCAGGCAGACAGACAGACAGACAGACAGACAGACAGACAGACAGACAGACAGACAGACGGCGTTATTACGTAATATACGCACGGTCCCCCTAGCAGCAGTGACCATGTCTCGTCTCGCTACCGATATGTCGCCCCGCCCCGCCCCCTTCGAGCTGACCCACTTGTCTGACGGGACGGGACTGGCGCTGGCGAGTCCCTGTCACCTCCGGAATTCATACCGACTGCTTCGGTGCGGACGCGACGGTAGCGGGCGGGGCGGGGGCGGGGCGGGGGCGGGGCGGGGGCGGGGCGGGGTGGGGCGGGGGCTAGAACATCCCTTCACCTCGGCGCGTTGTACGACTGCCGCGCAGAGCATGACCGCAGCCGAGCAGCAGTGTGACCTACATATAAACGGAGCTGCGCTCTGCTCTGTGGCGCGGGCGGCCCCCGCCCCCACTTCCGCAGCCGCCCCGCCGCCGCCCCGCCCCGCCCCGCCCCGCCCCGCCCCGCCCCGCCCCGCCCCGCCCCCGGCCCGACGCGGTGGGTGGATTGGTCAGGGGCAAGGTCTGGTGCAGCGCACCGCGAGAGGCAGTACTCGGCTTTGCAGTCCGCAGCTGACATTGGCGGCGCCAAGATCACCTGGCGGCCGAGGTCGGGGCGGGGGCGGGGGTTGGGGGCGGGGGTTGGGGGCGGGGCCGGAGGCGGAACCTACGCGGCGGGGGCGGGGGCGGGGGTCGTGGAGGTGCACTCAGGGCCCGGGCCCGGCGCGGCGGCAGGGACGGCCCGCGGGTCCGGGTCGGCTCGAGCCAGCTCGAGCCCCAATCCCAAACTACTGCCGGGTAGGGTTAGGGTCGCCCCTCATTATTACGTGCGGGCTTTGACGCCTAACACCGCAGGAGGGATTCAACACAACGGTACGTCCGGTCCACTACCGTGACAAAATGTTGCTCTCTTTGCGCATTTGCCGCCAAGGCGTGCGAGCAGGGCAACTGTCGGTGCAACAGCTCCCGTTCAGTCCTGCCAGGAGGGACCTCCGCCTCCGCCACTCTCCAGGCGGTGGGTGTATACGATGTATACAACGAGTTTCACGAGCATTGACGAGTATTCCCCGACTTTTCTCGAGTAGTCGCGAATATCCGCGAGTATCTTACGAGTACTTTTCCTCGTGTACGACGAGTTTCTTCATTATTAGTAATAACGACGCCTTGGGTCCCGCGCTGTCGTACGTCTCATATGAGCCTCGCCGCGCCCGTGGGACAGGCAACCAGGTAGGCGCGGCAGGATGATTCCGAACAGCGCTTAGTCTTGTCTTCTCTCTCGCTCCCTATGGCCGTGCCCCATGAGTGCGACAAGGACAGAGAGGCACAGCCACTCTGCGGAATCGTCTTGCAGCACCCCGCGGCACGGGCACGGCACGGCCTACACGCGGGGGCAGCCGAGTGAGCTGCCGCAGCCCGCCTCCCGCCTGCTCAGTAGGCAGCCCAACGTGCACCCCGGCACGACATGTGCCTGCCGCCCCGGCGGCTCCCTCAGCAGCTTCGCACGGCGCCAAACGCCAGCAGGCTGATTCCGAAGATCGCTCTCGTGCCTCCGTCCTTGTCGCACTCATGGGGCCCCCGCCACCCCCAACATGGGGCACCGCCATAGGTGCGACAAGGACGGAGATACGAGGGCGATCTTCGGAATCAGCCTGCAGCCGCCACCGCCTCCACCAGTAGACTGATTCCGCATGGGACTCTCGTTTTCGTACCTCTGTCCTTGTCGCACTCAGGACGCGCTGCCATGGGATGGGAGAGAGAGGACCGCCTCTACCTCCCATCGACCGATGAGCGGAATCAGCCTCCAGAGAAGATTGAATTGGCTCATGGAGGAGCGCGGCGCTCCTCACAGGCGAGGGCGAGGGCGAGGCCGGGCCGGGGCGGGGCCGGGCGGTGCGGGGCCGCGTGGCGTGGCTACCGTTTGCTACAATGTGTGTGCACCAGTCTCAAGGTTTGCACGCAGGTTGCAGGGTAGGAACGCATGTTGACGCCAGTAACCGTCGCGGCCGAGGGGGGTAGTCACTTCAAAAAGTTCCCCCAAAAAATTATTTAAAAAATAATAAAAAAAAATAATCAAGAAGGAAGATACAGAAAAATCAGTGCTGCAATTCGACGAACAATAACTTCTTTTTTATTTAACATTGGCTCACAAAAACAATTTCACAACAATAACAATATCACAAAAATATTTTAGTAACAGCAAGAGCAAATGAAAAGTGAACAGAACAATCTTCCCATTCCCTTACAAACTATTAAATAATTAGTAAAAATGTGAAAACATTAATTGAAATAGCACAACAGCAAAGCACCTTATTAAGTATTAAATCATGCATACAATCAAAATTATCTGAGAAAATTTAAAATTAAATAAATGGAGACAGTTCCGAAAATTTGGTTTCAGCACAGGGAAAACCAAGAATAAAAAGGATGGGTACCAAATTATTACCCCTGACTAATAGTTAAATCACTCATATCAGGCATACCTTTAATATCCAGGCTCTGTTCATTTGCTAAATGTAGAAGGCCAACAAAAGCCAAAGGACAACTCAGGTTTTTTGCCATTTCAGAAGGTAATCTTTGAGGGAGTGATTCATACAAAGTTGAGAAGTTAAGTGAACCCTCCATTTTTATATCATCTGTCTTTTGGCTAATAGATTCCAAATCATCCTAAAATAAAAAAGGATACAAGTTGAATAACTGTATTCCAATACAAAAACATATCAAAAAGTTTCTTTTCAGTACCTGAGGCCTTTTTGTTAATATCGACCACATAGCACCTTTCAACTTCTTCATATCCATTTTCTTAGCTCTCATTTGGTAAGGAATGTAAATTTTAGCCACCTGATATCAAAGTAAATCCGTAAATCCATGATTACAATAAAGACAGAACAATTTTAACATTAATTGTTCAGGCAATTTCAGTGACACATGTTAGTACTGCATACTAAACCACAATGAATTGACATACTTTGTCAGGTGCAGCAATGAGATTGTCACCAATAAATGCTCCAGTTTCAGGGTCATGCCCCTCCACATCTTCTGATTGGAACACATCATCATCATGCATCATTCCATCTCCAGCATCAGCTCCATGATCATCGTGATCATCTTCCTGAGGCTAAATACAGAAAAAGCAGTCATTTTTTAAAAACTATTCAGTTTTGTAATATTCTATGTGGTTGTAAGGTTCTACTGACCACATTGGGACAGAAGCTTGTTCTGTCTGTTAGATTTTCATGCTGGTAGTCACCAACTCCCTCTTCCACCTCTGGAATTGGTGTATCACCTTGAATTTTAATGGAAATGTTTTCTCGGCAAAATAATCTAAGTTCGAGCATTTTAGAAAAGTCACTATAGGAACATCTCACAAAACTCATTTAATGATGTAATAAACTTTAAATTTACAAACCTTGTTATTCTAGTAGGGTCATAATGTATATTTCTAACATTTGTAACACGATCCACATTCCAATTTTGAATAGGTTTTGGTTTAAGTTTCTTTGCCCCACTTCCAAAATACTTCTCACGAATCTCTAATGAATCTTCAAATGAAATCACTATTTCTTTCTTGGCTCGCTTCTTTGCTTCTTTGTGAGCAGCAACATCTTTTTCTTTGCCTGTGTGAACAAGAAGAGATAATAATATAACTGCCCTTAAAAGCCATAACATAATGTTGCTTTTTTTCTCTTTTTCTTCTGAAAAGACAACCTTTCCGTAGAGGCATCACTTTCCAATGGGCTGGGCCAGCCCACATTGAGAACATATCCTGCTGGAAATAAGAGTACTCAAGAGGTACAGTGGATATATGCTGTCTCAAATCCACCACATGAGCAGGTTGACGAGCAAGTTTGCTTGCAGCTCTGTTAGCTGCCTCAGGACACGCATAAATTTCCTCAGGTTCAGAGGCCATGCCTACAAAAAGTAAATTCAACAGATGGAATCACAAACATTGGTAATTTGCCTAGTTTTACAAAAATTAAGGGCTTTATCAAGTTAAGCAAAAATCATCAATAAACGATCATCAGTCAACCATCAGAGTTGGTCATGGTCACAAAAGGGAGAGGTTGGGGGGAAAGCAGCGCACACTTCTGTACACCACACCAGAAGTTGATGGTTGACAGATGATTGTTGAATTTTCTGTACCTTGATTAAGCCATAGCAAAGAAGTTGTATGCAGGAAAACATAAGCAGATTTCACAGAAATAATAGAAATGTTATTTAAAAATAATAATAAAAAAATCATACCCACATCAAAAACACCACCTTCACCACAATCAAAGTCTGGTATGGGCTCTGGTGTTTGATTTAAGTCAAATGCATCACCATCATCCAGATTACTTATGGGTGGCGTTGAAGGTGGAGGAGGTATCTCTGGCACAGGTGTTGGGTCATTTTGTGGTCTCCATCCAACAAACTTGAAATCACGGAAAGATGGACACAATTCAAGGTTTTTGATGTCTGTAACAATAGCAATAAAATTAGTGAAATAAGATAGAGGTAATGTTTAAAATTAAAAGAACATTGAGTATGTACCAGGTAAACTAGGAAGAGGTACTCTGCAGGACCGCTGAGAATCCTTATCTATATCAAATTGAAGAAAGTTATCACGAACTTTTGATGAGCGGTGGAAAGGACATTCACCGCTTTGCGATGCAGCCAAAGTGGCGGACAGACGTGCGAGGTAGGGATCCATAGAGTGAAAATTATCTTCCTTCCGCTGAAGTGACTCAGGATTATCAGCAAGAAACCTTTTATGCTAACAAAAGAAAAAGGAAGATAAAAAAGGATTTGATAATCTTAAAAGGTGGAGCTCCGTTTCAAACAAGCAAAATTGTACCTTTCTTGATCTCTTCTTTAGTTTCTTTAATACTTGAGATCCTGGGCCGTCATCCCCATTATCATTATCTGCAGCAACATCAGGACCATCATCATCCTCCATTGTATTTCTATTTTTCCTATTGGCCTCTGACCTACCCATGGTGGTTGCCATTTGCACAACATCTGAGTGAACAGCATCAACTCTGAAACCGTAGATTTTAGAGCAGGCATCAAGTGTACAGCTTGCAACCTGCAAAATTTATGGTTTCAGTGGTACAGACAGAAAAAAAGTAACTTGCATCTTCAAAATGTTAAAAAAAAATTTAATAATCCAAGAAAATTTTCAAACCTGAAAGTCCTCCATCTGCTTCTCGTGTCGCTTTAACATCATAGACATGTAGTCGATAAGCTGTAAACTGAAAGCATTTTTGACAGTTATTTTATTTTCCGTAGAAAGTTTCATACAGTTTGCATAATGCTCAGCCAATTGGGAACTAGACAGCCCACTACACGCTCCAAGTCCAAGTGACTTTCTCCGACTGGATGTATCTACTGCTGCAGAATTGGTTGGCAGGGCGGGGGCAAGAGATTTTCGCCGGCGTTCTCTAATCTCTGCGTCGTCATCATTCTACAATCAAACCAAGATGTAAATGTTACTCCAGAGAAGAAATTACACAACAATAAATGCTGATGGTACTTTTTAAAGGGTCTTACAAGCACTTCTTCCATTGAGTCCTTAGTGTTTGTGATTGACTTCTTGCGTAGAGGTGTGGGACTCGATGTGTGCTCAAACGACATAGTGATAGCTTCAAAGTGTAAACCAAATACAAAAATAAAACAGAGCTGGAACACACAAAAATTTACACAGGGTTTTTACAAGATCTAGATTTTCAGTTTTACTGACTTTTCCCTGACTTTCCCCTGACCAAAATACCGATTTTTACTGACTTTTTTAGATCGTTAAACATACATTATTACGCAATGAAAGGAGGAAAAATTGAGACTACCATGGATCTTGTCCACAGGCACGGGGTAAAAACGCAAGAGGCGGTCGGCTAGCAAAAGTTTACTGACTATCATTTTATTTTTCCTGACTTCCCCTGAATTTCCCTGACCACTTTTAGAATTCCTGACTTTCCCTGACTTTACTGACTTGTAACAACCCTGTTACAGCAAACGGAAAGTCACCTTGTTGCGTAGCCATTCACTTGGCCCGAATGTTTCTCGCACATTACTCGCCAATACTCACAAATACTCGGCAGTACTCACCAGTACGGAGTCGTACCCATACTACGTGACCGATCTTCGGGGAGGGGGAGGGGTGTTCAGAAAAGTACTACGATCGGTCACCGTGGGGAGGGGGGGTCCAGCGAAAGTCACGTAGTATTTTCGTAACAGCAGCATTTTCGGGTACATTTCGGGCGCGACACGTTTAAAAGCTTCGTCTGCGTCCGTAGCTCGGTGCGGCGCTGCTCTGCGCCGCGCCGCACGGCACGTCGCGACACGGCTTGACAAAAAATAATTTTGTTTGCAATAAAGAAAAATCATACACACGTTGCATTTTTTTTTTTACGACTCTAAGGTTTTTTGAGCAAAACTGAAGACTTTGCAAAATGCTGAAATATATATATTTTTTAAATAATGATTTCGAAAATATTACGTGACTTGTGGGGGGGAAGGGGGGGTCAAGCCAAATACCACGATCGGTCACAGAGTGGGGGTGGGGGGAGGGCGTAAAACGTTAGAATCGGTCACGTCGCAGTACGGGAACGACCCCTTAGAGGCCAATGGCCACTCACATGGCCCGAATGTTTCTCGCACATTACTCGCCAATACTCGCTAATAATCGGCAGTACTCGCCAATATTCGCATTTAATTAAAATACTCGTGTGTACACTAATTGAGGGGGTGGGGGACCCTTTCACTGGTGGGCGCAAAAGGCCTGCAGCATGATGAAAGGGTCTATTTGGGTCAAATTTGGGGTGATTAAGTTTTCCGAAGGATATTACGGGTAATCTCGTCTTTCAGGGCAATCCGGCTGGCACCGAAGCCTAGAGTTGATTCCCCCATTCCCCCTTGACTAATGCCCTACTCTTGGGCAGGGCCTGCTCACTCTGGGGATCGAGGTCGTGGTTGGGGTAATACTCTTGTCTTTCTCGCACCCGCTGCCTTGTAATGGGTTAAGAGAGACACAGATAGCACAAACAGCGGACGCCCCCGATCTCGAAGAGATGGAGCCCTGTTTTAGGGCTTCAGCTAGAACTAGAACGCTCACCTCACCTGGTCAAGTGTCGTGTCGCTGCTGGCTCGCTGTCGACCACGATGGACGGTGGTGGACGGATGAGGCCCGACACGCCCGACACAGGCCCGACACCCGGTGGAGCTGCGCGATGAGTGGTGAAGAGCGAGAGCAGCCGGGACCAGCCGGGACTGGGGTGCGGAGGGCGGAGGGATAGGTGGATCATCTGCCACTGAAGCCGCTCTCGCTCTCGCTCGCACTCACAAGAGCCAAAGGGAGGAGTGGGGGGAGAGAGAGAGAGAGAGAGAGAGAGAGAAAGAGAGAGAGAGAGAGAGAGCACGGACCCGACGGACGCTTCACTCCTCGGCCCCCCAGCCCCAGCCCCTTGGCCCCGGCCAATTTTCCAATACTGACAATGTTGGCAATTTTTGCAATATGCCAAAATTGACATTTTTTTCCAATATGCCAATATTGAAAATATTTTCAATATGACAATATCGATGTCAGCACAAAGATATTGATACTTACCGAAATTACAACAGAAAAAGAAATTGTCCAATGGTTTCCCCCCCACCCCCCCAAAAAAGATAGAAAACAAGATTGGTATTGAAAGCAGATGATGTCGCAAGAGAAAATGCAATGGGGTGCGCTTTGTGTGACAATTTGTGTGTGAATGCATGGTATTATTGGATATAAATTAGATTCTTTCGTCGCCTTCCTCGCTTCAGACTAATTTGCACTGCTGTCGTCGCTGTCGCTTATCGACATGGGGAAGTACTAAGTTCTGCCCGCGGGCAGCATGACCGCGTTTCATGATGGACTTAGTTGGCTTTGGTAAGCGCCTAGTGGGTAGGCCGCCCATCTCACCCTGTTTTGCGGGCGGTTTCTCTTTTTCCTTGTAGGCAGTTCGACGCATCAGCAGCGGTGACGGAGTGCTTCTCGCCACCGCAAGAAATACAAGGCGATTGTACACAGAAATACATGAGTTGGCCGCCCCTTGGGATGGGAAAGGGGGAAGAGGAGCCGCCGGCGGGGTGGCGGACCGAAGCAGTCGCTGCGGAGGAGCTGCGCGCGGGGAGAAGGTGTCATTGTTCCGCGCAGACTGCACGTCAGGCAGCCATGCTAGCAGCGCCACCCTATATTATTGTATAGTTGCGATTGGTTTCTGGACTCGAGAGTACAAGCTAGCTGACACCTTAGTGTCTTGTACTGTTCTGAAAGTAAAGAAAGTAAAGGTATCATCTGCTAAAAAGGCCAGCACTACCCGCGCCTTGCTCGGTCGTGTGTGGGGCACCCCACCTGCCTCCAGCATCGCGGGCGCAGTGCAAGTGTGTGAGGTGACGGCGGTGACGGTTGCACCCACCTCCTTAAAGAAGAATGCAGTCATCACGTGATGGTCAGACCAGACCACCCATAAAGCGGGAGCAGTTGTCGCGTAGTAGCCGTCCCCGGCCCCCGATCAGATTGAGAAGCGTGCAGGGGAGTGCAACCATCACGTGATAGTTGCGACTCACAAGGCCTGACCATCAGGAGACTGTCGTACCCACCCGCCCTTCCACCAGTAAGGGGGTCTAACCATCACGTGATTGATGTAGCCCCTTCCCTTACGGTGCCTATCATGGGGTACGATGATCAAGCCATCGGGCGTGGGAGGGACAATGGTGGACGCGGCGGGGCTGGTCCTGGTCGGTCCTGGCCGGAGCGAGCCACATTCCTTGTCACCCAGAAGGGGCACTAGAGTTGCATTACAGTTGACCACGGCGCCACCGGGGGGTCCGCTGTCCGGGGCCGGGGCCGGGGCCGCGCAGGGCTGCCAACATCCCGGGCCGGCGGAGCGGCGCGCCGTGGTGCGGTGGACGGGACGGCAGTGCCAACGCGACGGGGGCTGCCCCGCGCCCCGCGCCCCGCGCCCCGCGCCCCGCCACCCTGCTGCCTGCTGCCCACCTCTCGCTCGCGCGGGAACATTTACGGCACTCTGTTCGGCTTAATTGAGCGTAATCCTGCCAGGGCGGCATCCCTCAAAGGAGCAGGCCATAGACTCGAGATCAAACGACAGGTATCGTTCAGGGGCGCCCCCTTGCCCCTTCGCCGCTTCACCCTGCCCCGTCGATAGTGAAATCCGGCCTTGGCCACGCCGCTCGCGGCGCGCCCGGCCCAGCCCGGCGGAATGATAATAACTATTCCATTTTACCCGCGCGTCACAGTGCGTGGCGCGAGCGAACGCGGCTGTCACCCCACCGCGCCCCGCCTCATCCATCTCCGCAGACCCGGCGGCGGCGGCTCGCCACGACACGCAGCCCCGCCCCGCCCCGCCCCGCCCCGCCCCGCCCCGCCCCGCCCCGCCCCGCCCCGCCCCGCCCCGCCCCGCCCCGCGGTCCTCCACGCGTCCGTTTTTGCTCTGCTCTCGATTCCCCAAACGCGCTTCCTGCCAGAGCGCCGCCGTCCGCACCCGCAGGACCCGCCTGATTCCAAAGATCGCTCTTGCGCCTGTTCGCGCCTTGTCGCACCTGTGCGGCTCAACCATCCCCAGCACAGGTCGCCGCCTTAGGTGCGACAAGGAGACGCGGTGCGTCGAGAGCGATCCTCTGAATCATACGGGCAGTCGCGTTGGAGAGGGAGTCGTCGGCACACCGCGCTGCTGCTGGGCCTTCCCTCGCTGCCGCCCGCCCCGCCCCGCCCCGCCCCGCCCCGCCCCGCCCCGCCCCGCCCCGCCGGCGATGATCTCAGCTGCAGCCACACATTCCGTCCACGGCGGAAAACAAACCCCGCCTTTTCCCTAATTGGTCGTAAAACCCATACACCTATACCGTAGCTCCCTCCGCGCGGCGCACACTGAACAGCCGTGCGGTGCGAGCAGCCCGAGCCACACGCGCCGCCACGCCACGGCAGGCCATTTGTGGCCAGCCAAAGCAAAGCCATCACGCGCCAGTATAGTATGCGCGCATAGAAAAATGATTGAGAGCGATTCCAAATCGTATCATTGCTGGCTGTAAATACGCGCACACACAAACACACTCGTGTACGCATACGCGCACGGCAGGCGCCGACAATCCAGTGACAGTAAGTCAATGGCAGAGCAGATACGCGCGGTGCGGGTGCTCGGCGTCTGGGGCGGTGGTCGGCACGGGTCCAGCAAAACTTCAACGTAAAGACGGTCGTTATCGAAGCCGCCTTATGGGTTTTTCTTCCCCCGAGCTGGCTCCGACCCGCCCCCAGTCCCCGGTAATAGTCTTTCTTTCCCGAGGGGGAAACAACTCTGAAATTTTTGTAGGTACACACCCTTTAATCCTGGAAAGTTCAAAGAAATTTTAAAAAATTCAAAATAATTCAGGAAAACATAGAAAAATTCACAGAATTCTAGGAAAAAACTCAACCAAAAATTCATAACAATTCACGAAATTTGTACACCAAAATTCACAGTTGTTTCCCCCTCGGTCTTGCCTATAGCCTGGACCCGAGCGGAGCGCGACTGGTTCGCGAGTAGTGCTTTTGCATTATCTCTGTCTGCGCCACGGGCGGGCTGCGGGCTGGGCCTGGGCATGCTAGCACGTCGCGGCAAGATCGAGGGACTGCTGCAGCTAAGAAAAGTAGAGGTATGAGGCTGGCGGTGCTGGCGGTCAACCCCGCCCCGCCCCCACGCCCCCGAGGTAGGCAACTCTACATCAGATTTGCATCGGTTTCGACCAGAAGCAGACAGGCCCGCGCCGCGCCCGCCGCTACAGAGCGGAGCCGTGGCACCTTGGCAGCACGCATTGTTGACTTTCCTGACCACATTATTGGCTTTGGCTACCCGTGGGAACGCTCCGCGAGACGGAGTACTCCACATTTCTGAATTTACGGTGACGCGTCGCGCGTCGCAGATCGGCGCGACAACACATACACACACACACAAGCTCCAGCGAGCGAACGGCAGGCTGATTCCGAAGATCGCTCTCGTCCCTGCGTCCTTGTCGCACACCTACGGCTGTGTGCCCAATGTCGCGGGCGTCGGGGGTGTCAGGACCCCATGAGTGCGACAAGGACGGAGGCGCGAGAGCGATCTTCGGAATCAGCCTGCGGGTTGGGACGAGTAGAATTCGGAATACAATAAAGCACGAGAAGGTGGCGTGCTGCGGCCGCGCGCTGAGCATGTCTACACGGCCGGGGCGGGCGGGGCGGGCGGGGCGGGCGGGGCGGGCGGGGCGGGCTGAGGCAACAGCACAACGGTGGCTCATGCACCAACTTACTCGCTCATGCATGAAGCCGCACGCCACGCCTGGCGCGGGCGCGGGCCCGGCGCCTTCACGCCGCACCCCAGGCCGCCGCCGCCCCGCCCCGCCCCGCCCCGGGCAGGCGCCGCCGCCACCACCTGTGGGCGGGGCACACCACACAGCGGGCGCGAGTGAGTAAGCCATTGACGAGGGGATCATTAGCTCCAAAATGGGCGCGAGCGTTACTTTTACCGCTATTAGCTTTATCGACACGACGCCGCGGTCGAACAACCGCAACGCAATGTGCAGCGAGCCCCGGCGGCGCCCGGCGGCGTGCCCCCGTGTGCAGCAGCACGGACCACTAGGGGGCGAGGCGAGGGAGCAGCCCGCGCCCCGCTGTGCCCCGCGCCCCGCCCCGCGGCGAAGGGCCTGTGGTGCGACCGGACCAATCTGGCTTGTCCATGTACACATCGAATAATCCATTGAAGGCATCCTAAAATTGCGGATTCCACCTATACAAAAGGAGGGGGGTGCTCATCCTATTCTAAATACTGAACCCAGAATAAATTCCAAGTATATTAAAGGAATACATTCATTGAATATATTCCATACGGCTCACCATGTGCTCACGCATCTCTGCAACCTCATCATATGGTCCTGTCCCATCGCACAGACGATAAACCGATCAAGCAGGCCGCACATTGAATCGTCGTATATTTCGACAGAATCACACTTTCTCTGCGCAGTCTCCAGACGCGAAATAAGGGGGAGGACGGGGGGGGGGAGGGGGATCGCCCCCTCCCCCTTCGGTCACCAGATAGACGCCTGGAAAGTAGGCAAAAACGCGACAAAACCCCTGTATGTAGGCAACCTGGGGTGCAGGTCGGACCTTAATCCGCGCCTAGCAGGCTCGCCCTGCTGCTGCTGCTGCTGGCAGGCCCGGCGCCCGGCCACTGCTTATCCGTCATAGCCAGGACCCCGCGCCCGCCCGCCGCGCCTTCCCGTGGGCGCTGAGCAGTGGGCCTGCCCTGCCCGCTGCCCTGCCCGCTGCCCTGCCCTGCCCTGCCCGCTGCCCTGCCCGCTGCCCTGCCCGCTGCCCTGCCCTGCCCTGCCCGCTGCCCTGCCCGCTGCCCTGCCCGCTGCCCTGCCCTGCCCTGCCCGCTGCCCTGCCCTGCCCTGCCCTGCCCTGTCCTGCCCTGCCCTGTCCTGCCCGCTGCCCTGCCCGCTGCCCTGCCCTGCCCTGCCCTGCCCTGCCCTGCCCTGCCCTGCCCTGCCCTGCCCTGCCCGCTGCCCTGCCCGCTGCCCTGCCCTGCCCGCTGCCCTGCCCGCTGCCCTGCCCTGCCCTGCCCTGCCCTGCCCTGCCCTGCCCTGCCCGCTGCCCTGCCCGCTGCCCTGCCCTGCCCGCTGCCCTGCCCGCTGCCCTGCCCTGCCCTGCCCTGCCCTGCCCTGCCCTGCCCTGCCCTGCCCTACACGCGGCGCAGGCCACGCCGGCCAGAGCAGCGCGCTTTGGATCGGTGCCGCGCGCTGGATCAAATCAACGATAGTACCCTTGAGCGCGGTACGGCGGCAGAGCGCGGCGCGGGGAGCGTGAGGTATGGGACGGGGCGGGCCGCCCCGGGACACGCGGCTGCCAACGCGCTGCCGGCCAGCATGTGGGCGGCGGGGAGCCTGGCGCGCGGGCCTGGCCAGCGCGCGAGACGAGCGACGCGGCGGCGCCTCCGGACGGGGCGCTGTAGTAAAGGTCACCGCGTCGCGTCGGTATTTATCCAAGCCGCGTTACACTTTTACAACGCTGCTTTGACCCTGCGTCGTCAGCGGCCGAGAAAATCACTCAAACAAAATGTGTACAATGACTTTTTTGACATTATTATTAATTGTTTTGATTTTTCTTTTGATTTTTCAAGGGGAAAAAAAATCGCAGTTTGATTTTTTATACCCATTTTCTCACTTTTTTCTATTTTTATTTCAGATTTTTGTTTACTTGTTTCTCGTTTTTCCGGACTTTTTTGGCATCTTTCTTCTTGATATCATCATAATGTTTTAATTTTTATTAGGGGGCCGTACACAATGACTTTCCGAAGTGAGCCCCTCCCCCTCGTCAGCGGCCTCCACCGCGGTATCTCCTCCTATCCGGTCGGTCGGTCTCCGAGACGCGACGCGACGCGACAGCCGTGTCGCAGCGGGTGAATGCGGATGGTGGCGGCGCGGACACGGAGTGTACGTACGGAGGGTACGCGACGCGACGCGACACGAGGCGCACGTTGGCGACATGTGTCAACATCTTGGTCATCATGAATCAAAAGCACCGCGCGGCCGCCTGCCCGCCGCCTGCCCGCCGCTGCCCGCGACGCCCGGTAGCAGCTTAGCTTATGGCAGGCTGATTCCGCAGAGTGCATTAGTTTAGTCTGTCCTTGTCGCACTCCTGGGGCACGGTCATGAGGAGCAAGAGAGAGGTCACTGCTAAGCGCCGTTAGTTCGGAATCCCCCTGCTGCTGAGCTCGCCTCGCGAGGCGCGCCCCTGCCCCGGCCTGCCCTGCCCCGTCCAGCCCGCGGCCCGCGCGCTTCCTGCATTATCCGCTCCCTCCTTCCGCAGCGAGCCGCGAGCGTAGAGAGGTGTCTTGCTGGTCGGCAGCTTGAGGTGCCACACTACACATTTGTATTGTTTAGTCGAAACTTGGAAAAATTCCGTGCGCCTAGAACCGTAGATTAATTTATTATTATCCAACGAAAATCAAAAAAATCAAACTAAAATCAAGAAGAAAAATCCGAAAAATCGAGAAAAATAATTAAGTCAGAAATAGGAGGATGATCAAATTTTTTCAAAAAGTGGCGGAAATTTTCCCCGCAAGAACACAGAAAAAACAAAGGTGCGATATAATAATGCCTTTCAAAGGCACTATTGCAGTAGCGTCTTTGGAAAGGCCACTAAAACCGAGACTAAAACAGACGAAAATAGCACCTTCAGTGGCAAGTAGCGCCTTTGGAAAGGCACTGTTTTACCAACGCCTCCATCAAAAAGGCATTAGATAGCACCTTTGTTTGTCCAGTTAATCGAAAAAAAAAATCAGAACAAAAATGCAAAATAATTTAGGGAAAAACTATTTAAAACAAGTCAAAAAAATCAGTGTACACATGTTGTATGAGTGATTTTCCCCTCGGGCGCATCAGCTGGACGCAGCTGCAGCGGGCGGGACGGGATGTGCGCCTCCCAGCTGAGCACCGGCCCGAGCAGAGCCCAGCCCAGCCGAGCCGAGCACCGGGACATGCCGTTATGCAAATCGAAAACGAGAGCGAACTTGAGTCCGCGTCTCAAGGTGCTCCGCTTGGCGCCTCCCCACCGCCGCGCCCCGCGCCCCCCACCCCGCGCAGACTCCAGCGCCCAGCTGTCTGAGTCCGAAGATCGCTCTCGCACCTCCGTCCTTGTCGCACCTGTGGCGGTGCCCCATGTACGGGAGGGCATAGTGCCCCATGAGTGCGACAAGGACGGAGGCAGGAGAGCGTTCTTCTCCCTTCGCGGGGCTGGACAGACGCTGCGGAGGGGGGTCGGGCGGGACAATAATCTCGCGAGGGGATCAGCCCGTGCGCCTGGCCTGCACCGCTGCTCCTATGGCATGTACCTCTGCTGCCCATGGCGTGTTCGGCTCGCGCGCCCATGGTCGCCGCCCGGCCCCGCCCCGCTCCGCCCATCGCGCCCTGGGCTGTATCCCTCGGGGGGCACTGCCCTACTCGCGCCCTTGCCCCCGCAGCACGACGCATGGGCCCACGCCCCCCTCCCCCATGATCAGGTGCGGGCGGGTGGGCCGGTGGCGTTGTCCGCTGAGCGCGAGCCATATGTCTGATTGTGTGTGAGCCGAGGGGGAAACGAAGTAAAACCTTTCATGTGCACATGTCTGACTGTGTGTGAGCCGAGGGAGAAACAAGTATAACCTTTCATGTGCACATTTAGTGACTTTTGGGGAATTTTGAAAATTTTTGTCAATTTTCACTTGAATTTTACCTAAATTTTTGTGAATTTTCCTAAAATATTCCTGAATTTCCCTGATTTTTTTGTGATTTTTTTTTAAATTCTTAAGTTTTCTGAATTAAGAGGTGTACAAAAATCTCAGAGTTGTTTTCCCCTCGGCGCGAGCCCTGCTGTGTCATGACCTGACCACGTGTGACCGTAGCAGTAATAAAGTTGTTGCAAAAACAGCTGACCGTCCAGCAACAAGACACGCTCGGCCCCGCCCCGTCCCGCACCGCCGGGCCCTCACGGGTCGAGCCGAGCCGCAGGAAATTTCTGCAAAGAATAAGCAGAATATTTGTGAAGAACGAGGGGGGTTGTTGTGGAGTACCAATATGATTGCGGTTTGAATAGGATATTTCACCTCATTGAAACTGGATCCAAAAAAGAAAAGAATCGCTCCCTGATTTGTTTCCTCCTTGACGCTGATTGGCTCACGCCGTCGAAGTTTTCGGACGTAACGCCAGGTCTGCGACCGCCCTAGTGGCGAGCCCGAAAACTTCCTTGGCGTTAGCCAATCGGCATCAAGGAGGAAAGAATAATTAAGGAAGCAATAGGGTATTCCGCTCAACTGAAACCGGAACTTTGTGAAGAAAATCACGACCGCAGCTTTTTTCCTCCTGTACGCTCATTGATTGACGGCGAAAGTGACATCAACGTTGACCAATCAGATTTCGGGAGGAAACAGAACCGGCGGACATGCTCTTCTTCTTCAGGTTCCTGTTCCCCTCTAGCGGAATTCCCTATACTTTTCTTATTTGGATCCGGTTTGAACGGATGAGTGAAATAATACCCTTTTTACAACCAGTTGGATAAAACACTACATGTGTTGGATCTGGCAGGACACGCAGGGCTTCATAAAAACGCTTATCCTTAAAAAGCACACCGTTTTAAAAGTGTACCCGGGAGGCGTACTGCAGCGAGCGTGGTTTATGAGTCATGTATTCAAACCGTCTCGAGCCGAGTGTTTCCCTTTCAGTAACCTCTGCACTGCACACCTCGACAACACAGGCGCCACAACAGCGACGGAAACGACCTGCGACATATAGGAAAGGAAAAAGAGAGAGTGAGAAAGAGAATAAAATTTATTCTCCATCGAGTGCGATTTATCTACAGTCATCCTGGTGCACTACTGGGACTGGGCGGCCCGGCGGCGGCGGCTGCTGTTGGTGTTATCGCCCGCTGTAAGTCAAGTCGCAGTCCCCCGAGTGCAGTACACAGTAGGCCGGTGGGGAAGCGGGGAGAGGACGGGCTCAAGGGGAAGATGTTGCACGGTAAAAACTATGTCTGATTTTTTGAGGAAAAAGGGAAAACTTTGAGGAACTTCCGTAATTTGAGGAAAACCCCTCAAGTTTTTGAGGAAAGTTCCTCAAAAATTAAGGGAAATCTCCACAAATTTTGAGGAGACTTCCTCAAAATCTAAGGAGTTTTCCTCAAAGTATCCAAGGTCCTCAAAGTTTTCCCTTTTTCCTCAAAAAAATCAGACATTGTTTTTACCGTGTGGTGAGGCGGAGCAGTTCATCAGTTCTGCCGCTCTCGCGCCTCCCTCCTTGTCGCACTCATGGGGCCCTGCCATACCTTACATAGGGGACCGCCATTAGGCGCAACAAGGACGGAGGTACGAAAGCGATCTTCGGAATCAGACTGCAAGGACTCGACCACTTCGACTCATTCACGGTGAGGCGAGTCTATGGGGGCGCCGGGCGCCGCGCCGCTGCCAGTGGTGTCGTCGCGTCTGTGCGTGAGTGCGTGGCGTGCGTGGCGCGGAGCAAACGGGGCGGGGCGGGGCGAGGGGCAGCTTCTTGGCTCGGCCGCTGTGCAAACAGTTGTTCTCGCTGGTTGGCGTTGATCTTTTCTCAACGAAACTAGGTCGGCCGCGCGTTATATTGATTAGCAGTCCGCAGTATATAGTGGTGCTGCGGAGCTAAGCTGGACCCACCCGCCACCCGCCCCGCCCCGCCCCGGCGCCCCGGCCCGGCCCGAGGTGAGGGAGGGAGCGAAGGTGACGACGACGACGACGACGTCGTTGTCGTCAGCGCGGCGAGGCGAGGCGGCCTCCTGAGGCCCCGCCGCGCGACGAGCGCCCCCGCCGGCCGTACAAGCTCGGCGGCGCGGCCTTGGAGCAGGGCGTGATCCTGGCGAACATGTAGACTGTAGCGCACAATGCGCGTCAATGAGGGAGGCTCGGCGGCGCGCAACTCCACGCTCCACGCCGCGCCACGCCCCTCTCACTCTCACTGCCGGCGGCTTGTCTCTTGTCTCTCTTGTCCGGCCGTGTCACGGGCCGCGCGGGGGGATCGGGATCGCAGCAGTAAAATGAAAGTCCCAGTCTAATCCACTTGGCACCAATCGCGCGACTTGCACATTCAACTTGTCATTTGCAAGTATGAGTGTCCTATCCTATCGTATTCGAGTGAGTTGATAATCTCGCGCGGGGCGTTATGCCGTTGCTGCGCCACGCCACGCCGAGGCGGCAAATTTATGCAGATGATCTGGCTCGTCCTGCTATTGAGGCGATTCACTGCAGTGCGCGAGCGTGACACTCGACGCGCTCCTTCGAGCGAGCCAGCTCGCCCTTACGCGGCTTTACTTTTCTCTCACGTCAAGACTTCTATCTACAGCGGCCCTCACCGAGGGAAAGATGTACAATAATTTTTTGATTTTTTTTTACATATATATTTTTTTAATTTTCAAGGAAAATTTCGCTTTTTGATAAATTTTGATGTCCCCCCCCCCCCCCCCAAATTAGCAGCTTTTACACTCCTTCTCTTTCATTTTTTTAAAATCATTCTTTTAAATGATTTTTTTTTTACCGTACAATGATTTTTCGAGGTGAGGCCCCCCTCGACGCCCCCCCCCCCCCTCCCCTCCCCCCTCCGGCCGCCGGGGCGCAGCGGGGCCCGATCACCAGCCGCCTGCTTATTACCCAAAGGCAGTGCAGAGTATCCGGACAGATTCTTAGCCTTTTTCATTTCGTTTTCTACACAATTCTATGACGCCACTCAGTGTCGATTTGCGGTGCTTGTCAAGGAAGGTGCCGGCCGCGTCGCCACGCCCCGCCACGCCCCGCCACGCCCCGCCCGGTGAGAGCAGCGCTGCTCGGCAGACTCGAGTGCAAGGTCACATTGGATCACTAAGGCCATGCTGGCAGGCCAGCAGCCCATACCGCGACGCCCTGCGCCCCGCCCCGCCCCGCGCCCCGCCCCGCCCCGCCCCGCCCCGCCCCGCCATGTCTCGCATACCGTCCTGCCGCCGCGCCCCGCCACAACATGCTGCAAGCCTCTTATCAGAGGGCTTTACGCCACTTTACTTTTCCCTGCTCATTATGCGCGCCATACTACAGAGGAATGTGAATATGCGACCCTCCGGAGCGAGGCGGTGCGGGGGGCCGCAGCAGCCGGTATATCGCGCAGCGCGGCAGCCCCGCAGCACATCTTCAACCACAACCAAGCGTTGCGCGCCTGGCTATTCGGCAACATCTACGCGCTATAGCGCCCAGAGGTGTCGCTCGCAGCAGGCGCGGCCCCGACGGCTAGGATGCACTCCGACCACCCCAACATGACATTGACTGGACGACTCATATCGAGTGCCATAAGACCACACTGTGGTCAAAGTCCCGTTCGTTTTCAAATCGTAGAAGATAAAAACGCCCAATCACGCTTAATACATGCGGAGGGTTGTATTTGTCGTTCATGAACACGATGGGGGGAGGGGGCAGGGGAGAATCTCTCACTCAATCACTCAGTGATTTTGTTTTCATGTTTTCGTTATTATTTTTCTTAAGATTTTTCAAGGAAAATTTAAGCTAAAATTTTGTGAAAATTTTGATCTTTTCCACCATTTATGACTTCATTTTATTTTCAGATTTTTGTTCTTTTGTTCTCGATTTTGCGGATTTTTCTATACTGTTCTTGATTTTTTAAAATCGTTTTTTTATAGCTTTCTGAAATAATTTTTTGGGGAGCCGTACAATTATTTTTTGAAGTGACTCCCATCTCGGTTGAACATGAACATGCAGCTCACTGCTATGGAGCTCCGCGGGAGGGAGTATACGCGAGGTCTCGTCCGAGCCGAGACGAGGCGAAGTGAGGGTCAGGGAAGGACGCCGGCCCGGGCGCGCCCGGCCCGCCCAGCCCCTGCCGCGCCGGCCATTCGCTGTCACCGGCCGTCTGCCGACCAATCACGCGGCCAGGCGCACGCCGCGTGCCGGTGGCGCCGGGACGGGCCTGGCGAGCGGGGGATCACTAGTGCAAAATGTGTACAGTAATTATTAACTTGAGATTTTTTTGGATTTTTCGTTTGATTCTTTTAAAGAGAAAATTTTACGTTTTGGTAAACTTTGATCCTTTCCCCCCTGTTTATGCCTTTGTCGAATTGTTCTTTCAGTGTTTTGTTCATTTTCTTCGAGATTTTTCGGATTTTTCTGTATTTCTCTTCTTGATTTCTTTTTCTTTCAGATTTTTAAAAATGATTTTTGGGGGCCGTACGATCAATTTCCTAAGTGAGGCCCCACTGACCGCGCCAAAACTTGAAAGGCGTCCCCCTCTCCCGCCTTCCTCATCGGCTCTGTGAAATAAGCGAGGGGGCGGGCGAGAACCATTAGGTGAAGTAGAGGTATGCGACTTCCTGGGCCGCGGGGAGGAGCGGCGGCCGCGCCGGGCTGCGCAGGGCTGCGCCGCCCACGTGACCTCCGCGTGGGTCCAGTCCGGCCGTCTGATTCCGAAGATCGCTCTAGTCCCTCTGTCCTTGTCGCACCTATGGCGGTGCCCTATGTCGGGGGTGGTAGTGCCCCATGAGTGCGACAAGGACGGAGACGGAGACGCGAGAGCGATCTTCGGAATCAGCCTGCAGGCCGGGCCGCCGGGCCGGTCCCGGTCCAGTCCAGTCCCGACGGACTGATTAGAGGAGGGGTAGGCAGGGGCTGCACGGGGAGGGGACAGCAGGCGCTGGAGGGGCTGGAGGGGCTGGAGGGGCTGGAGGGGCCGGAGGGGCTGGGCTGGGCCCCGCTGGGCCCCTCTGGGGCGCGCTCTGCTCCGGGTGGGGAGACTGGACAGGGGGAGGGGGGCAGGGCGCGCGGGGCGCGCGGGGCGGGGTGCAGACAATGCGCGGGGCGTCAACGCGATCGGGGTATATATACGGAGCGCCCCTGGCCGGCAGCATCAGCACTCAACCCTCTCAGCTCAGCCCGACAGGACAGGACAACAGTCCCACCAACAGTCTCAGCATGATCTCCAAGCTGGTGAGTGAGGGCAGGAAGGAGCCAGCGCGACCGCCGCCGTGGATACGTCAGTGTTGGGCCTCGCCGATCTCCAACAACGTCATGCAGTAGTAGTGCTCCTCTGGCCAAGGGGCGGCCAACTCATGTATTTCTGTGTACACTTGCCTTGTATTTCTTGTATTTCTAATGTATTTTTCGGTATTTTTCTCGTATTTTTGTTGAGTATTTCTATGTATTTCTGTGTATTGTAGAGTATTTCCTTGTATTTTTAGTGTATTTCAAGAAATACACAGGTATTTCTGTGTACACGTTGTTTTCGAGTTGGCCGCCCCTCGCCTCTGGCCCGCGCCATGTCGATAACGCGAAGTGTTAATCAGTGACGGCCCTCCTCACCGAGGCGGGGGAAAAAAAAGTGAAAATCCAGCTGGACGGCAAATAACGGTTCCGGTTCACTCGCGAAATCCTGGCGCAAAAGAAGAGTTTTATGCAATTTATAAAGATCGATTGCGCCGTATTGCGCGACCTAGACCGTGTGGTCATAACGTGGTCACGCACTGGCGCGCGCACGCACACGCCGCGGTCACGCTCCGAGCGCCGGCCGGCACCCCGTCATCGGGGACGAGCATCTAGAGCGGAGGAGAGCGTTTATCGAGCCAACGCAACAGCTCCGCACTCCTCATCCTCGGCACTCCATGCACTTCTCTATCTTCTCTCTCTCTGGGTTGCAGGTGGTCCTCGCGGCGGCGGTGGCGATGGTCGCCTCCCAGGCGGCGCAGTACCCCGCCGGCGTCAGCCCGCACCTCTGCCCCAACTACCCGCACTGCGACAACGCGCTGCTGGCGCTGCACGCCCAGGGCGCCGCCAACGCGCCCGTGCACGCGGCCGCCTACGCGCCCGTGCCCAACTACAACCTCCCCGTGCCCAGCTACAACGCGCCACAGCCCAACTACAACGCCTACAACCCTTACGCCGCGGCGCCCGCCCCGGCGCCCGCCGGCGTGCCCGCCGCCGCCCAGTACCCCGCCGGCGTGTCGCCCGCCAGCTGCCCCAACTACCCCTACTGCTCCGGACACATCGGCGCCCCCGGCCCCGTGGCCGCGCCGCCCCTCCCAGGCTTCTCCTCCAGGCAGTACCCCGACGGCATCTCCCCCGCCACCTGCCCCAACTACCCCTACTGCCACTAGAGCCACCCCTCGGGCGAGCCTCCCTACCCCTTCTCCCTCCTCCCTAATCCCCCTAGTCCATGCAGATTGTGATAAGGCTGATATAAAGACGATGATGAGGACTGTTGGTGGCCGGCAGCGGCGCGCAGCTCAGCTGCTAGAGGGCGCGCCGAGTGTTGAGGCAGAGCAGATAGTGTCGAGTGCTGATTGCTTCCCTTAACCTTGTCTGCGCGACCACGCCCCGCCGCGCCGAGAGAGTCCAGCGCGGCGGGGCGGGGCGGGGCGCAGCGGGGCACTAAACTTGCCATTTCCTAGCGCAAAAGAAAATCTAGCGTCACATCCAAGCGCCGTCGTTGCGCTTGAAGCTCAATGACGAGAACCCGAAAACGATATTCGCACTGTGATAAGGAGATAAGTGTATCTGCCGTTTTGAGTATTATAAATGTTTAAAAGTACTATGATAATGAAAGCAAATAAAATTTGCAACAGACTCAGTTGTTGGTTATTTTCCGCACCTTCAAAAAAGGAAAAAAAAAAGAAAAAAAGACGAATGAATGGTACATAAAGTCTCATATCAGCAACGAACACACAACGCACACAAGAGCAGGCAGAACATATAAAAATTCCGCTGTTTGCTTAACAGTTCTTTTTTTTTTCTAAACTAAATAACGGTAGCGCCATAGGATCATTAAACGCATACCTTGAACGCCATGGACATACACGTCTCCCAGCCAGACAACGTGTTATTTTCCAAGAGAAACAGCCCCGCTTGCCGTGGAGACGACTAAAAACGCAGGAGGAAAAGGTAAATATCTTAGTTTCACATCTTCCCCTTGAGAAAAAAAAATAAATAAATAGAGGCGATTGACAGGCAGGAAGTTTATTGACGCCTCTTATTCGGCCTTGCCTTGATTATGGGCGTGTGCCGCGGAGCGCCGCCAAGCGCATCGATTACTAACCAGCACTACGATACTCACGTCACGCGGTCCGTCCCGCCGGCTCAGGCGGCTCAGGCTCCTGCCCGGCCCACGCACCACGACGGCATCTTACACTTATTTCTCCGCGCCAGGTGCGAGCCGAAAATTAATTAAACAAGCAAGAAAGTATGGGGAAAAACACGAACGATAACGTGTTAAAGATTTTTTTAAACTCTATTTTTATTTTTTAATTAAGAGGCGTTACAAGCTTAAATTGGAGAGCCGCAGCTTTGCACATGAACTTTTAGCGCTCCAGCTTTCAGCGTTTCAACATCCGACGTTTTGAACTTCAAACACACTAAATGAGGAAGGAGTATAATTTTCATTTAATGCATATCTTCGCCAGGTGCATATCTGCATCTTAACTTACAAATATGTCATTTTTATGGAGTTTTTTATTTTTTATTTTTGTTATTTTACTGTGGGTTAGATGCAAATTTGTACCTATCTCGATTGGATATTTTCCTTGGCTGAAATATGTAAACAAAAATGTCACTTCCTATGGACAAAATTAATCCTCGGAAAATTCCCTTCGAATTTGGAATAAACGTTTTAAATTTTGACCTTTCAACTTTTAACCTTTAACTTCGGACGTTTCCATTCAAACCCTCTCTTGGTTGCTACCGGGGCAAGAATTCCGTACAAGAACTGCTAATTATGATGCTGGAGTGGGGCATAGCGCAGAGAGCGGCCTGTGGCCTGTGTGTACGGCGCGGAGCGGCAGTCGGCTCATAGAGTTGTTGGATGCAGGTTGGGCTGCCTACATTACGGGCGCTAGACGCGCTTGAAATGTGCGGCGCACCTTCTCACCCCGCCCTCGCCTTGCATCGCGCCGGAGCAAAGCGGAGAGAGGCTTGCAGGCTCCAGGGACGAGCGCGTTGGGCTGCATAGCCTCCGGGCGCAATGTGCACATTGTAACATCTCAAATAAAGGTACCACAGCAGGGTTCTCAAATATTCGAACACCTGGCATTTATGAGATTTCCATGAATTTTTCATACGCAATTTTTATAAGTAGTCGGACACTTTACATTTAAAAGTTCTCGGCGAAGCGTCTGAAATATCTCCCGCATTTTTGCATCACTGCCCCTGCCGAGGGGGAAATAACCTCGGACTTTGGTGTACACCACTAATTCAACAAATTCAGTCCAATTCAAACAAATTCAAGCCAATTCAACCTAATTCAAATCTAATTTCAACTCAATTCAAGCCAATTCAGGCCAATCCAAACCCAATTCAAGACAATTCAAACCCAATTCAAGCCAATTCACACAATAATTCAGTCCAATTCATAGGCAATTCAAGGCAATTCACAGCCAATTCGCAGCCAATTCAAGGCAATTCACATCCAATTCACGAAATTTGTACACCTAATTCAGCGGTTATTTCCCCCTCGGCCCCTGCAATTTCGAAGATTTTCCCTAACTTTCCATGACAAACCTCTTTTTTCGTGACTTTCAATGACTTTCCAGATTTCTTAAACTTGTGGGAACCCTGCAGGCTGGTGAAAAGGTTGCAGGATAATAATATGATCGCAGGATGAACAAAAGATACGGGCGACAAACGCGGCGACAACAACAAACGGACGACAAACGCGGCGAGAAAAAGATACGGGCGACAAACGCGGCGACAACTACATAAGGTGCCCCCACAATCAACTCATCGGGAGGTGACGGAACGAAATTTTGGTTACCAGGAATTTAATTCCTGCTTTCCCCTGCGCTTGTGCTCTCCGGGTAGGCCGCCACCTTCACACGAGTGCTTGGCGGGCTGGCCTATTCAGTTTGTCGCAGGCGTTCCGCCTCGGTAACGGCCATTGTGGGGACTCCAACGGGCGACAAAATCGGTGACAAAAACATACGGGCGACCGCAAAGGGGGATAATATGATTGCAATGGAACAAAATTATTACAGGGAGATAGATGTTCGCACGGAGATAAGATGAAAGCAGGGGAATAAAATTATCGCAGGGTGATACGACGATTGTTGTGGGATGACATGATTGCGTGGGGATAAGATGATCGCGAGGTAAAAAGCTGATTTCAGGGCGATTAGATGATCGCAGGCGGAGAAGATGGTCGCAGGGGTCTTAAGATGATTGAGTGGATGCACGTTGAATGGCCTACCAATCCCAGGCTACGGCGGAGAGTTCGGTTAAAAGCCCAGCAGCCTTCAGCAGCCTTCCGAAACCAGGAAGCGTATTATTGCATAGGGTGTCTCACAGAGCACATAACTCGTAACATTGTTGCGGGGCTGCCTCTTTCTTAGGGTCTTTGGCACTTAACGGCTCGTGTTCACAGAAAGAGAAGATAACGAAACTGCGCTCACGCCACGTGTGCGCGCGTACTCTTGACCTCACTGTACTGAACACTGTTCAGCGAAGGGCCTGCCCCGCCCCGCCCCGCCCCGCACTGATCACTAAGGGATCAGTGGGATCAGTGGGACGGTGACAGCTGACGCCACGCGCGGCGGCGCCCACAACCCGCACAACACCTGCGGGAGCAGCTCAGCTGCATGTCTCCACGCCTTCAGTAACCGAGAGGATTTAGCCGCCGACGCGCTCCAATGCCCGACGGTATGAATGGAGGGAGGGAGGGAGCAGGGTGGAGCGGGGCGGGGCGGGGCGGGGCTGGGCTGGGCGGGGCGGGGCGGGGCAGCAGGTGCGGCGCTGAATGTCGCGCCGTCCCGCCTGCTCAGCACGCCCGGCGCAGCCACTGCCCCGGGCGGCGTCGCCCTCGCGACGGGCCGTTAACAGTAGTAGCTGAGTATGCAGCACGACATCCCAAAAATTGATATTTTCATTGTTTGTCAAGCTGTTTTGGGTTTTCCCTAATCGAAAAGTGAAAAAAAAAATACATAAGTTTCGAAGTTGCATCGAAATGGATTTACTGAATTTACCCCATTTACTGAAAACTGTTGGTGATCACCGGTAATCGACAATGTATGTACGCTCCTGAACCAAGTGATGGAACTCTTCCTCGGCCGACTGCCATCACTCGGGAAATCCGGGGTGCCATGCCAAGCAACCGCGCAAATTGCTGAGTGCGAATCGGTCCGAACCCGGGGTCAGAGAGACTTTGAGTTTCGCCGCCCCCTACTCCCCGTCGTACATGTAGCCGCATAGCACATTCCACGTGCATGCGAACGCCATGCAGCGCGCGGCGGCTAACTCCTTGTAATGAGGATCACTTATGGAGCACGAGTCGCGGCAGGGCGGGGAGGGACAAAAAAAAGGGGGGGGGGGAGCCGTGCACGTAAGCTGTATGCCTGGCCCGGCCGCCTGTCGCCTTTAGGGCGCGGCCCTGAGGGGGAACACTCATTCAAAATGTGAACAGTGACATTCTTAACCTTTGATTGATTAATTATTTTTTACTTTGTGTTTTGATTTTTCTTCAAAAAATTTCAAGAATTTTTTTTTATCATTTTTTCTTTAATTTTGGTATTTTCCGCCTATTTCTGACTTTTTTCTTTTTTTCGTTTTCAGTTCATTTGTTCTCGATTTTTCCTTTTTTTTAAATCTTTCTTCTTCACTTTTTCTTTTAAAACTTTTAAATGAATTTTTGGGGGGCTCAGTACAATTATTTTTTCAACGTGACTTCCCCCTCGCACGGCCCTCCCGCCCTCCCGCTAGTGTAATGGGAGCCGCGTACACAGCAGCGGGCAGGCACGATGAGTCCGGCCCCACTCACCGGCCGCACTCGCTCCGCCACGCCCCGCCACGCCCCGCCACGCCCCGCCACGCCCCGCCGCGCCACGATATGAGCGCTGGGTTATTAAGTTGCAAGAACACTTGGCGTGATAACTATTTCACTCATCCCCCAAGGTTTGTCCGCGTGGCGTCGTCGCGCGTCTGCTCAAGGCCGCGCCGCGCCCCGCCCCGCCCCGCACAGCGCCCCTGGCCCTGCCATCGCCCGCCCCATGGCGCAGAGGGACGCCCAACTTCCCCCGCGTCCAGTAGCGTAAGCAGAAAGGATTATTCCGTACAGTGGTTTCGTCTCTCTGTTCTAATCGCACTCATGCAGTACGGCCAGAGAGAGAGAGAGGAGACACTCTGCTAACCACTGTTCGGAAACATCCTGCAGAACTTAACAGAACGCATGTACCCGCGGCGTCCTCGCGTCCTACGTACGGGGCTCACTGGAATCTGCGCCCGCCCCGCCCCGTCCGTCCAGCAGGGCGCCCCGTCCCTCCCCGCCGGCCGAAGCTATCTGACGGCTGATCGCACACCATTAACACTAACACACGCAGGCGGGAATGCAAATGTAACAATGAGTGGACGGGCGTATCGGCCGGGCAGGGCGTCGCATGGTCCGTAAGCCCAGTAGCCGAGACTGGAAACTTCTTGGGGACGTCGCCTTGACGAGGCGGGAGAGGCCCCGGGGCCGAGGGGGTCTTTCATTATAAATTCAAGCGCATACTATTTTTTCTGATTTTTCTGGTTTTGCGTGATTTGTCTTGATTGTTTTTTTTCTGTTTTTTTTTTCTTGATTTATTCTTAATATTCCTAATGTTTCCTGATTTTGTTCTAGGGTTCACCGATATTTTTCAGGGATATTTTTCACCCTCGCCGGGGCGGGGGGCCCCTGACGAAAGCGGCATGCCGGCCCGTCACACGCGGATGTCGGCCGGCTGCCTACCCGCCAGGCGCTCGGCGCTCGGCGCTCGCAGCTCTGCGCGATAAGTTGCGTCATGTCGGGACGAAACGAAACATGATGACTGCTGCTGCACCGTTGTGCACCGGTGATCAGCTTCGCACATCGTAGATCCTCCTGCCAACTCGCTGCTGCCGGCGAGAGAGGGAGCGAGAGTGAAAGAGAGCGAGAGCGAGTGAGAAAAGAGAGGTCGGCAGCGACAGCGGAGCGGACAGGTGGCAGCTCGGCTAGGCTCGGCTCGGCTCGCGCGATACGAGTGGACAGGACACCACAGCTTCAGTGTCGTGGGTGGCCCTGGGGCGCTGAGCAGTGCAGCAGCACAAGCAGCGCCGCCCTGCTGGCCGTGTACAGGACGGGGTTGACCGCGCTGGGGACCCGGGCGTGGCCGGGCCGCGGTCCCTGCACTTGGCCCCGGTCGCCCCGCACCCGCCCCGCGGCCCTATCACGACCCCATCTCGGCACACAGAGAAGCACTTGTCCACAGCCTTGCTGCTGCCGCGCTCCGTCTGCACGCCGCTGCGGGCTGCTACACATACTTGACGGCGTGCCAGAGCAGGGAGTGGGGTGTCTGTAACGTTGTTGCGAGGCGGGGCGGGGCGGGGCGGGACGCGGGGGGTATGCCCGCCGAGTGCAGCCACCGGAACACACTGCAGGGCGATTCCGCGCGGCCACTTCGTCTCTCTGTCCTTGTCGCACTCACGGGGCAGGCCCATAAGGAGCGAGAGAGAGGACAATACAGAACGATACTCTGAATCCGCCTGCTGCAGCGCCGCGCGTCAGAGGGAACGCCCTGGGCCCGCGGTTCTCCCTCAACACCTGTGCATCGCAGCAGCAGCGGGTCGATTGGCAACTATACGGCTCATCCTGCAGCGCGCGAACCCCGCGCCCGCTGCCCCGCGCCCGCGGGATATGAGCCGTCAGTCACGCACACCGCGATCGGCTTAAACTCGCACATCCCCGTTACGAAGCGTCGTGGGGTGCAGCGTGAGAAAACCAATCCAATTCTCGAAATCCTTTCCCTGAAATTCGGCATCGCAGCCGTCACGTCCTTCAACCTTATCTCTCCACGAGGGGGAAACAACTCTAAAATTTTTGTACACCTCGTAATTCAGAAAAATTCAGAGACATTTAGAGAAATTCAAAACAAATCAGTAAAAACTAAGAAAATTTCAACACTCAGAAAAATTCAGAAAACAAAAGAAAAATTCACAAAAATTCACAAAAATTCACAAAAGTTTACAGAAACTTTCATAACTCGAGGACAAACTCAACCAAAAACTAAAAAAAAAAAAAACAAAAAAAAACACTAAAATTTCACAAACAACCGCCCTCGCCTCCTGAGGAGGGTCATCATCCAGAGACCTTCCCAATGTACCCGATTCTCGACTGTTCGAGATCAAAATCCCTATATACCTTCCAACGAGGCTCGAATTCGAACGGTCGAGGATCGACTACCTCGGGAAGCTCTGTGATGACCCTCCTGGCGGAGGAGTGGAAGAGTCTCCGAAAGTGTCGCCGCCGCCAGACTGATGCAGAAGACACCGCTCTTCTCGCTCTGTCTCTCGCACTCATTGTTTGCGCCGCACAGGTGCACGAGAGAGACGGAGCGAGGAGAGCGTGCTCTTCTGAGTCGGTCTGCAGCTTACGCGCCGTGGGGGGGCGGGCGGCGCCCGGCCCGTGTCGCCCGCAAGGTGCGAGCTCGACGCGTGCCGCCCCTCGCCTCGCAGCGCCTCGCAGCCAGGGGGCCGGCGGCCGGCGGGCTGCCCATCCAGCCAGGAGGCTGGCCAATAGGCCGGCCAATAGGCCAGCCTACGGACGCCACGCCACGCCGCGCCACGGCGCGCCACGGCTCGGGGCGCGCGTCGATATATAAGCGCACGGCGGCGCGTGTGCAGCATCATCACGCCCCGAGTCGAGCAGCTTCACACTCCACTATCCACTTCACTGCTCCACTGCAGAGACATGATCGCCAGGCTGGTGAGTACTACTCCCGCCCATCCCCGGGTGGAGCAGCCGACGCGGTGACGGACAACGAGGATCAGATCAGCAGGATGATTTCGAGCCGCGCTTAGTTAGTGAGTGACCTCTCCGCACACCCGAGACCCATGAGTGCGACAAGGACAGAGCGGCGAAACCCGCACTGTGCGGGTAATCACCCTTACAGATGGCTCTCACTCATGCGTCCTGTGTCCCTGTCGCACTCACGGACCTCGATCCACCTCGATCTTGCTCAGCAGAGGGCGCTGCAGCAAGGCGATTCCGAACACCGTTTTATGTTGCCCTCTCTCTCGCTCCCTATGGCCATGCCCCGTGAGAGCGACGAGGAGAGAGCGATGAAACTAGTGTGCGGAATCACCCTACAGGTGGTGTGACAGGGGTGGAGGTAAGGCGAGAGCAATCCGCGGAATTAGTCGGCGCAGGAGCGCGCGCCAATTCTCGAGTCAAGCTCAATATAACGTGAGGACAGGGACATAGTCTCATTACGACCGCGGGTGCATTCGCACTATCGCAATGCAGTGTGCAACCGATTCAAGAAATAGGTTTTCCGGGTCTGCCCGGTGAGGTCCGCCATCACCTGTCTGACTCGCCCCTCATCGCAATTCCCCGCCCCGCGGAGCCGTCGGAATTGAGTAAATCGAATTATTGCCGCCCCAGGACAGGGACACCTCCTGCTCTGGACACTTCACGACGGCTCCCGACGGGACAGTAATGCCGAGGGGGTGGGGGTGGGGGGGAATCACTCAATCTAAGTGTGTGCAATGATTGTTTGAATGTTTTTCAATGTTTTGTTTTGCTTTTTCTTCTGATTTATCAATGAACATTTCTGTCAATTTTTCATAAAATTTTGATCTTTTACCCCCTTATTTGTGTTTTTTTTTCAATATAACATCGTTGTTTAATGGATTTTTTTCTCGATTTTTTGGATTTTTCTGAATCTTTCTTCTTGATTTTGATTTGATTTTTTTTCTTTGATTTTTTAAATGATTTTTCTTGAGGCCGTACAATAATGATTTTTCGAAGCCCCCCCCCCCCCCTTCTTCCCTCCTCTCGAATAATGCAGACGCAACGCGTCGCATCGCGGTAGGTGGGAGGGCGGAAGAGCGTGTCCAGGAAGAGTCATCGGGTCGCCCACGACGACCTTACGCCTTGCGGCGCGGGCGCGACAACAACTGACCGTTATCCTCGCGCTTTCGTCGTTTAAAAATAATAGTAGACATATGTATACGATGATAGTGTGAGTAGAAACGGGCGACTGGGGTGTGGTGCGAATGACGCGCCCGTCGCCTCACCGCTCCGCATTAGCGACACGGCACGGCGCGGCGCGCGCCTCTTATCTGAGCGAGAAATGTCTTGGCGCGACGCCTGTCCTGTCCGCCTGTTTACTCTCCCCCGCGGCGCGTCCCGGAGCGCAGCGGCCATCGTGCTTCTGGACAGCAGACTCAATCAGAAGAGCGCTGTCCTGATCCTGTCTCTCCCACACTCATTAGGTGTGTCGCACAGGTGCAAGAGGGACAGAGCGATGTAAGCGCTCTTCTGATTCAGACTATAGGAGGTCGGGAGCACGGCATAACGCCGAGGCCGAGGCCGACATCGACACCGCGCCGAGCCGAGAGGAGAGCACGGAGCACTGCTGTCTGCTGTCTCTCATGAGGAGTCCAGCAGAGACCTGAACGGGAGAGGGGGCCACTAGACTCCTGCTGCCCCCGGGCCGGACCGGCCTTTCATTGTACTCAACGATCTTCTTTGCCAGGTTGTCGTGAGCGCGCTGGTGGCGGCCGTGTCCGCGAGCCTGGCCGCCGACCGCTACCCCGCTGGTCTCAACCCGGCGCTCTGCCCGAACTACCCGCACTGCGACAACGTGCTGCTGGCGCTGCACAACAACGGCCTGGGCCCGGTGCCCGTGCCCGTCGCGCCCACCGTGTGGGGCGGCCGCGAGTACCCCGCCGGGGTGTCGCCCGCCGCCTGCCCCAACTACCCCTACTGCAACGTCGGCGTGCACGTCGCCCCGCTGCCCGGCTACGCTCAGCGCGAGTACCCCGCCGGCGTGTCCCCCGCCGCCTGCCCCAACTACCCCTACTGCCACTGACGACGTTGACTCACCGGAGCTGACAGGCCCGACCCGTCCTCGCTGAGCTGCACCGCCGCACCTCGCTCCCGGTCTCGTTGGCTCTGATCAGCATTTCTCGCCTTGCGCGGCTGCGGCGCTGCGCGCTGCGGAGGAGGTCCACGTCCGTCTTGAGAAATGGAATGGTCGAGCTGACCGGACCGAGGGTGTGTTCAGATAAAGGGTCGTTTTGGGTCGGTGAGGGTGGGTGAGGGTCGTTTTGGGTTGGTGAGAGGGTCGTTTTGGGTCGGCGAGGGTTGTTTTGGGTTGGACTTCGAAAACGTTATTTCGCGTCTGAATTTGTAACCGTTGCGGCCAGACTCGAGCTGCGACGTCCCGCCGCCAGAAGGCAGTCGATCCGCACCAATCCGCAGCCGTAGCCGTAGGGATCGCTTCGCTAGGTTGGGGAATACTCCCAACCCAAAACAACACTCACCCACCCTCACCGACCCAAAACGACCCTTTATCTGAACACACCCCGACCCTCGCGGCCTGCTGACAGCGGTGCTCCTGCGCCTGTGATAACAGATTGTGAGGGTTATGAGGAGAGTCAGATTGAAATAAAAACAAGAACTTTCCAAGTTGTGTGTTGTTGCTTCTCCGACCTCCTCGCATTTGACCTGACCTTCTACTACAACAATAAGTTTCTTACTCTGCTATCTAACCTCCCATAACCGCCGCTTACAGCACCATCTGAACTGGAAATACGGCCAGACCATTCAACGGTTTTTCGTTTGAACAGATAAGCTGTCGAGCCACAAAATCTGGACCGGAATACATAGTGTCGAAAGGTAACAGATCAGCCTTCAGACTTCAATGGCTACGGTTTTCCTTCCACAGCGAGTTGCGCTAAAACTTTCCCGCCAGTTCCCCGCCCACGTCCGCGTCCCCCGCGGACGAACGGACGAACTATACCCTTCTGGAAGCAAACGTCCCATTGGTCGACCAGTAGCCAATCACACGCGTTCTTCTTTGCAACAGGTTTTCAAAAATTAACGGCGGTATCCCAGAACCCAAACAAACAAATCACAGCAAACGCTAGGCAAACGTGATTTATTAAAACGAAAGGTGCGTGAGATAAAGTAAAGTCTGAGGTGATAAGAAAAGCAATTGAAGAAATGGATTGAAACATTAACGGGCTTCTTTTCATTTCTAAAATTTAGCATTTCATCGCCTTTCCTACCGTTACCGTTTATGAAAACAAAAGGAAAAGGTTGAGAGACGTTATTTTCTCTTAAAATTTGAGTGCTTGAAAGTTGTTTCCACTCGGCTTTCACAAGTAGAAAGTAGATTCTCTTTTAAATTTGATTTGTAGTTGTCGTAGGCAAGAAACGGTTTTTCTGGATCAGTTGCCGGGATTTCTATTATTTTTCCTAGCTTATAATCTGTTTGTTTATCCTACTCAGGTTATGTACACCAGATTTATTTAAAGAAATATCACAATGGCTTACAAATTGAATGACTTCGAGGTGCTAGAGCTCATAGGGAGTGGTTCCTTTGGCTCATGCTATAAAGTACGCTGCAAGCACACACATGAACTTCTTGTGTGGAAAGTGATTGATTATGGATGCATGCCTGAAGAAAAAAAACAGGTTTGGATTAAAACTGTTTCACATCTTCGCACCTTTCAATTTTGGTATGTTACCCATGATTCTATTTGGCTCACAGCTTTTGGTCACAGAAGTTACTCTTCTCCGAGACTTACGACATCCACACATTGTCAGATACTTTGACAGAATTGTGTGCAAGGAAACCAAACAGTTGTATATTTTAATTGAATACTGTCCTGGTGGAGACTTGGCTACAGTCATCAAGTCATGCATTAAGTAAGTGTAATTGTGTGTCACAAATAATCATCACTGCTGTCTATTAAATACGTGATCATTTTTTTCTTGCCTTTTGAATTGCAGAAGCAACACTTATGTAGAAGAACGTTTTGTTTGGAGAGTATTTCACCAACTAATCAGTGCACTCCAAACCTGCCACTCCTGGATTTCCAGCACCATAATCCTACATCGTGACATCAAGCCTGCCAATGTTTTCTTGGATGATGGTGGAAATGTGAAGTTAGGGGATTTTGGCTTGGCATGTAGGCTTGATGCTGATCAACCAGGATGTATTGAAACAATGGTTGGAACTCCATTTTACATGAGTCCGGTAAAATGTGTATTTATGAATCCATGTTATTTCAACAACTAAGTCAGCAACAAAACTCAGAGAACTCTTTATTTTGCAGGAGGTGATGAAAGGTGAAATGTATAACTCAAAATCTGATGTCTGGTCCCTGGGTTGTTTAATATATGAGCTATGTTCTTTGAAACCCCCATTTCATGCTCAGAATATAAAGGAACTTGCCTCTAAAGTTACCAAGGGCAGGTAAGCACACAGAGCCATTCATACTGTTATTTCTTCAGGAGAAATAATGTAATTATACTGTATTACTTTACAAAAATCCTATTGTTATAGATTTGAAAGAATACCAGTACATTATTCAGACAGTCTTCAAAGGGTCTTAAATCATTTGCTTCTTGTTAATCAAGAGCAAAGACCCTCAGTATTTGATTTCATTTGTGATTCTGTTATATTGTCACACTTACCATCAGAGTCTCAGAAGTTTACAAGAAGACCAGTTCCAACAAACATTTCAAGCATTAAAGCCCCACCACCCAGCCCTGCTGATCGAGAACCTGAGAAAGTAAGATTCTTCTCTCTATTTTCAACAACAGTTTTGGAATTGCATTTTGGAGGATTGTAATTTTGTTGATTTGAAATTGAAATATTTTGTAGGTCAGCAAAGACACTTTCCAAAGTGAATGGCTGACGCGCCTTCAAAACCTGAGGGATAAGGAGGCTGCACTAAGAAACAGGGAGCTTCTTCTGGATGAAAAGGAGCATACCCTGAGCCGCCGGGAACATAGAGTAGCTCTGATGGAAAGGGCAGTACGTGATAAAATGATTCTTGCAGAGGTGTGTACATGAATCTTAATTTTTGAATCTGAATCCATCTTCTGAAATATAATTACCACCTTCTTGTCCCTCAGGTCTACTTGAAGCGTTGTCGGGAAAATCGTTCTGGTCCCCCTTGTCCTCCTCGTAAAAGCCAACCCAAAGAATGGAAAAATATTGATGAATCGTTCAGTGCTGACCCAGGCGATACCAGTGTAATGCCGACATCTGCTCTAATGGATCCTGCTCAAGTACCAAAACCTTTAAATTTTTTCCCCAGTCATGAAAACCATACGGTTCCCCAAGATAGACGAGTTCACTTTGATGATAGAGTGGAGATGACCCATACACCTATGGTAAGCTCTAAGCCATCCTTTGCAAAAATAGCAGAAGCTATTAGGAGTAACAAAGTGGATATTGACTGCCAAACAAAACCAAGAACCCATCAAAAAGTTTTAAATCTCCCTGGCTATACCGGGCCAGCTATAACAGTGGATGTCCCTTATTTGGAAAGTGATTTTCCATTAAATGTTGCGAGTTCTCTGGAATCTGAGAATCAACAAACCAGCAGCCCATCTGTTAAGCTCACTGTTCTATTTGATGACCGAAAAGAATTACAACAGGCAACAAGCAGAATTGATGCTCTAAATTTGGAGCCAAATCCTCATTTATTTGATGCTGCTCATGAAAAATCAGTTTTCAACATTGCTGCATTGCCGAAAACATCTGAAGAACCAAGGTCTACAGCACCTGTTAACAATATTCGAGGAAAGCGAAACATAGGTGCATCTGTTGATTCTCTTTTAGATACAAAGTACCCATCCACAAACAATGGAACATCAACTTATGCCTCTGAAATTGTGTTCCCTAATGATGTTGTTTTGAGAAAAAATGCTTTTGGAGGAAGTGCTAGGCGTAGAAGGAAATCTAGTTGTCGGTCAAGCACGCCTGTATTTTCTGAGTCTAAAGTCTCAGTACCCAACAGCAGAGAGAACATTGAAAATGCCAAGAATAATGCTCTGTTGTATTACCAAAAAGAAAATAATATGAAGATGGTCTCAGGTTCAAGCCAAAGAAGATCTATCCCTTTGGAGAGAGGTAAAGAAAACTTACCCTCCAAAGATGCTCCACCACCTGTTCCAAAGAGGACTGTTGCCACATCACTCCTGGCACTGCCATCAGCTGCTGCTGCCGCAGCTTCGGCTGTAGTATCAAAGAGCAAAAAGTCTTACATCTCCTCCTTTCGATAAGCTCTCCTATTAGATTCTGTTGGTCTTTTGTGTTTGTCTTCTGGCATTTTAAGCAGTTGACTTTTCCTTTTGTCTGTATTGTTCCTAGTGATATAAATAATTTTTGTGAAGGGTTGGTTTCGCCTATTGTGCCTACCTTCATTGTTCAAATTAGATGCTCTTATTCACTATATATTAAAAATGTTACAAATTAAAATTTTGCTGTACAGATTGTGTTGGAATGTTTAATTTTAACTCAGAAATGATATTTATTCCATTGTTTTAATTTTCACTCAAATGATATTTTTTTTTTCTTTATTTTTTTTTGCAATTTTTTTCTTTAATTGGAGTTGTTCTCCTAGCTTACGCTTATTTTTTCCTTTTTTTGTTTATGTGATGAATTTCAATGTTCTCCTATTCTATTTATGAATGATAGAAACCTAGGTGGAAAAGTTTTAGATTAGTTCAGAGATTGAATTGTTCTCCTAGCTTACGCTTATTTTTCCTTTTTTTTGTTCATGTGATGAATTTCAACGTTTTCCTATTCTATTTATGAATGATAGAAACCTAGGTGGAAAAGTTTTAGATTAGTTCAGAGATCTAGTAAGATGTGCCATTTCCTGTTATGTTGTTCCTTGAGAAAATGTGTTTATTTTTCTTCCATAAAATTCTATTACACATTGTTATGATATAGATTGTTTATTTTAAGTAAAACGTAGGTTAAGCAACATGTGTACTTTCGTAACGAAAGTCTGTTTGAAAGGAATGGAGAGAAATGAAAGATGAATTGTATGTTCAACATTTTGAATGAAATAAAATGGTGTCAGATTTATTCTAAGTTAATGTTTATATGAATACAGTGAAGTCTAGGCTACTCCCCATTTTTCCTCAAAACCTGAACATAGTTTGGCACAAGCTAAAGCACCAGATAATGGATAGCTGCTTATTGAAATCCATTCCTCAGCATAGTCAGCTGAAACCTACAAGGTGACAAAATTTGATGAAAACTAACTCTGTGAGGCACAGTTATGAGTGAAAAGGACTATTCAACACTAACCTTTCCATGAGCCATTGCACCAACAACAATAGCAATAGGGTCTTCGGGGGGAACCAACTCTCTTGGATTGCTGATTTTTGAGGCACTGTATGAAGTCGCTAACTTTCGACAACCGACTGGCAAGTGATCAGTAATGGGGTTTTTTATAACTTTTAAGAGTTTTATCGATGAATCTGTAGCTCGGACACTAAATTTATGGAGCAGCTGGACTGTAAAATAATATAACATTGATCTACAGGTATAAACAAACACATGAGATTTTACTCCTCCAACCTACCCATCAAGCTGGCGAATCGTTTAAATGTCCGAGGAATCCTAGTTTGAGGATTAACTTCGATGAGGACCTTCTTCTCTGTGTGAATATATACCTAGCATGGATAAATTGACATTAGTAGATAAAGGATGTTTATGTTTTAAGGGGCTTCCTCACGTGTGTAAAAAGAACCTGGAGAAGGCCGGCTCGATTCAAAGGACTGTCAAGCAACATAAGGAGGCACTGATGAGCAATGTCTGGACGAACTGGATCACGATTATTTTTGCGCAGCATATTCAGGTGATCATCAGAGTTGAGGAGTTCAAAGGAGTTGCCAATCTGGATGGGGCAGTAATGACAAAGATATCAACAGAGGGAATCACTCAATACATGGGTTTTCTGACTGCATAAGGGAACAATTTAAGAACAAAGAACAGGATAAGGCGAGTTTTAGACTCAAGTATGAATCTCAAACAAAACTGAGATGATATTTGAGTCCATTATTCACCAACATGACACCATACCTTGACACTTTCCAATTGTGCTCCTTCTAAGATGACAATTAATCGCTTCTCTTGGTTTTTAAGATGTGGAGCAATATTTTGTTTTGCGGGTGGATTAGCATCATATTCATCGTCATTGGCCTTACGTTTCTTGCCCATCTTACCCATCGTTAGACGATCCTAACCTGTTCACACGTGTTGTTGTGTTGTTGTGGGGGCCGTAATGTAAACAAAGAAGAAAAAGAAAAAAAAGTGTGGAGTCGAGGAGTCGAAATCAGTCGAGCCAAAACGAAAGGGCGTTGTGAGAAAGCATTTTCCATTTCGTATGCTTTATTCCTCGTTTCAAAATTTTCAAAGGAGAAACTTGATGCTGTCATTCACCATCCTTAAAATTACTAGTTGAAGGAAGCGGATTGCGGATTGCGGCAGAGTGCGGGCGGGAGTGCGGGCTTGGTTTTGGTATCAGAGTGTGCAACCTTCCCACACAAATCGCATCTTTTTCAAACGCACAAATTTTTGTGGTTTGATAGTTTGATCGACTCTAAAGCTGATATTAAGTGTTCTTTGGATCGTTTTTGCGAGATAGGGCATGAGCGGTAAACAAGCCATTGATTTCGTCAGCATTCAAATTCAAGTTAGACCGCAAACCTGCAGATCGATAAAATCACGATAAATTTCGACCAATGCAGAAAGAGTTTTGATAGTGAGTGACGTACGTTGTTCCTCGCGCTGTTCTGGGGAAGACGACTGGGTTGTAAAATACAGTTGTGTGCAAATGTCAAAGTTATTCTAGGGTTTTGTAGATAATGAAGTACTAGTATTTGGAGTTGTTTTTTGAACAAGTTTTGAGGAACAAGTTCAGCTTACAGATTTAGCTGTGAGGTATCCACCCTGGACCCCAAGATGGATAGACGACGTCTTTCGTAAGTAATGCCGGTAGATGGGCGATCATTTTCACTGTCGAGAAGCTGTTATTATTATCAGTTTTAGGGTACTTTGCTCTCTTCGTAAGTCCCAATGTTTTAAGTTTTCTAAGAAACTTAGGTTAGTGGGTCATCAGGGGGTTTATGTAAGCAGGGTGGGCTCCATATTTACAGTTTTGGTCAGCCATTTCTGAAGTTTTGGTATTAAATTTGTAAGTCACCTGTGTTCCGAACCCAACCAAGCTGTCAATTATCCTTTCAACTTATTCTCTTTGTAATATGGTGTGTACCCCTATGTCCTGTATGTCTGTTCAGGGTAGTAGTTTGTGACTCATCTCTCAATCTCAAGGAGAAGAAAAAATTAAAATCTCAATAAGAGTAATCTTATTTACTGAGCATAGTCAGCCTTTATCTGTTTCTTATCTGATTCTACTTCATTCATTTTATCAAATACTAATGGTGTGTCTCACTTCCTGTTTTCAAGTGTAGGCTTTTTGTGTAATGTAATAATTTAGTTCTGAATAGTGTACTGTAAACCTCTCTTTTGTTTAACTTTATTGACTTTGAGACGTCTCACTTCTCTTTTTCATTCTTATTTGTAGGACGTCAGGAGATACTCTGTATCAAACACTGGGTTTGGCAAAAACTGCAACTGCAGATGACATAAAAAAAACCTATCGTCGTTTGGCTCTTAAATACCACCCCGATAAAAACCCTGACAATCCTGAAGCAGCAGAACGTGTAAGTGTCTGTTGAACCAGTGTGTTATGGCATGTATGAACCTAGGCAGTAATATTTTTCTCTTCAGTTTAAGGAAATTAATCGAGCTTACAGCATACTTAGTGATCTGACAAAAAGAAATGTTTATGACAACTACGGATCCCTTGGTCTGTATATAGCAGAGCAGTTTGGAGAGGAAAATGTTAATCCGTATTTCCTTGTTACCTCTGGCTGGTGTAAGGTTGGTTGTTCATTTTTTGAACCATGGACATCATAAAAAATAGAAACAACCTGTATTAAGTAGATTAATTTACATCCTTTTTTTCCTGGACAGTTTGCCTTTTTGTTTTGTGGACTTATCACTGGATGTTACTGCTGCTGCTGCCTGTGTTGTTGCTGCAACTTCTGCTGTGGAAAATGTAAACCTCGGCCCCCGGAAGAGTCCGGTGATTACCATACTCTCCATGTGAGTAAAATCCAATTTTTCACTTCCATTCATCAAAAAGAAAAAGATATGATTGTAGCTCTTACTTAAATCTTGCTGAAAAACTTCTTTGAAACATGGTCATCTTATGTGTTCAGTGTTTGTCTATTAAATTGTGTTTTGTATGAAAGTGGGATTAACAACTGACTGCATAGGTTTCATCATTTGAAAAAAAAAAAAGATTTTTTATAAACAAAGAAGAAATTACGTGTGCATTTTAGTCTATATTACATCTTGAAATTACTGATATCAATTACGTTTAATTTGTTAGCCATTATAAGTCATACTCATGGGCATTATAAAAGTACTTTACGAAAGACCTATACCATTTACAACTTATACAGCATTAGATTTAGACATGGTCCATTGCTTGTCATGCTGTTTGTTGTCCCTATAAGTGTGATTACTCATTTTAGTGTTAAATTGGTTTGAAGTACTTTCCCATTAGATGTGTAGATGTTATCTCATGTGGTGACCAAAGTCAATCAATTTTCCCCTGACAAGCTGTGTGAAAAATTTGTGTAGGGTTGTGTTTGTGTGGAGACCAAGTTATGTTGTACTCAAGTGAACCACCCTGTCTCTAATTAGATGCTGTCCATAGATATTACTTTTAGCACACCATGTTGGGTCTAAATTTTCTTTACAAGACAGTAACTTTTAGATTTTTTAAAAATGTTTCTTATGGCATTTTCAACTCTCTTGCATGCTTCTGGTAGATTTTGCATGATGACTCAAGCATGCTGTGCTTATAGATTTGGTCATTTGCTACCCTTTTGTTTATGATTTGCTTCTTTTTCTCTACCCACAATGACATAGGTGCTGTGCAAACCCCAAGTAAATGTGAACCTTGTAGCTGGAGCACCACTGTACAGCAAATTTAAAAAAAGAAAAAAAAATTATTTTAGTTGGAAAAAAGAAAAGAATCCTCATGTCTCTTCTGTTATTATGAACTTAAATTATTTCACTCTCTCTCTCAATTCTCATCCACATGGGATGATGTGCCTTCATAACAGTTTCAATGAGATTCAAAGTTTATGACATAAATGAAGGCGTCAGTGCCTTTTCTTTCAAGCCCTCATAAATCATACAATTGATTAGCATTTGAAATTTGCAAATTGTCATAGTCTCATATATACTCTTGTAAAAAGTCTATGTGTTGTCCAGTTACAGGGCACTCACATCGACCCATTTAATCTATCTTAATTGCATGAGGTGCTTTTACATGGAGCTTACCAAAGAAGTGTTATGCTTTATTTCAATTAAAAAAATTAAAAAAAAATTTAAAAAAGTAAAGAAAACTGCTTCCTTCTGGTCATGGATCAAACAAAAATTTGAGAATGTTACTAGTCTATTTAACAATATTTTGAATGATCCAAAAAAACATGTAATTATGGTCATATAGTTCATATATGTTAAGTAGCACAAAATTCTGTTAGAGTACCAAGTGTATGAAGCTCTGTTGGTTTCTCAGAAGGCAATCCTTTTTGGAAGCCTTTGAGTGAAAAATTGCAACCTGGACAGATGGGAATGAATTTTACTGATATTATGTCAACCTAAATATTTCCTCAGTAAACATACTTTTAAGGTGAAAGATCTTTCTGTACACTTAGTACAACACAGCTTGGTCTACCACTTTTTCATTAGGTAACATGAGGGGTTTGCACAGCACTGTTCTTTTGTTTTCTCACGCCAGCCCCTATACTCTTCAGCATTATTTTTTATAATTTTTTTTAGCACTGAGTTAGCCTTTGGCTCTTTTTTGTAGAGAAACCAGAATGGCGCAGAAGGTGCTGTGATATCGGAGCAGCCCCGCTCCCAAAGGAATCAGGTTCGTATGGAAACAAAAAAATAAATTCAGGATAACAAAAATAAATTCATCACACTACCTACCACAGTCTTAAGTACCAAAACATTCAAGCATTACACTTATTTTCAACTTAGGCTGTTGTTTAGGTAAGTAAAAATTGTGTATTGATCTAAAACATTACTAATTATAACATTTAATTTGCTGCTTGTATATAACGGGACAAATGTGCACATTACTGGGTACAAATTTTCAGTAATTTCCAGAATCTCATTTTATGATATTTGAACACATGTGTTATGTACAGTAGATGTCACCATTTAATCCTCCCTACTTTGGCATTCATGTTCTTCAGTTATAGGTGTATGCTTAGCCCCTGTTTTGTTGTGTATCAGAATTGCCTGCTCTGCTAATACTAGTTTTTAGTTAGCATGTTAGTCAATCCTTGCACAGTTATTGAGGGCTCTTTATACAATACATATCACAATTTTTGATGAGTACTATTTTAGACAGATTTTGCCTTGATTGTAAAGGTATACAGCACAACATGTGAAATAGGTTGTTCAAACATTCACAGTGCACCATTGTCAATTTTTCTTTATTATGAGGAGGTTACAAAAAACAAAACAAAAATGTCATTGTTATAAGTATTTTTAATTGTTGTGCTGAGTACCATTGAAGGATTTTGCTCAAATCATTTTAATTGAATTGTTCTAGGAGGATGACGAAGATGATATCGGAGGACCATCTGTCTCAACTCAGCCAACATCAATCGCGATGCCAATGCCAATGCCAGCCACAGGAGATGCGAATGAGAGCACTTCTCTTAACACTGGTGAAAAGACTGTTTACACTCCAGGTTTGTAAAGATTCATTTTACCTGCTGTCATTTTCTTGGCTGTTTATTATTGGAAAATAGATATTTGCTCTGTATCCTAAATACAAACTTGCCTAAATAAATTAAATAAATTTATCCATCTGAGTGCGGGTATAAGTAAATGGCAGTGTGGTGATTTATGAGTTGACTTGAACATTGAGTTCAGTCCTAGTTGTTATTGCTTTATTTCTGTGATGCTGCATGCTCTATTACATGTATAATTTTGATATGGCACTTTTCTTGTTTAGTGTTCGGTAGAGTTGTTTTTCCACTCTTTTATTTTAAAGGATATGTGATTGTTTTGCATGTGTTGCTCTTGATGCAGGAATGGGGGTAGGTTCTTCGTCACCAAAGTCGCAAAAGTGGTAAAAGATCAGCGCTGCAAACTTGTCCCTTCATGTTGGGGTGAGTTTGTTGTTTCTCAGTTTATATGGAATAAAAAAATTAAAAAAAAAAAAAAAAAAAAAAAAAATTGTTTTAAAAAAAATACAACCCCCTTTCCATTCTACATAGCTGTGCTTTTAATGTAACCTAACCTAACCTATTTCAATCAACCTATCTGTTATCATCTTCTTTGAGTTATACTCAACCCAATTACTCAATTATTGATTCATGCATGTTTTGCATGTGTTGGTCACCTCTCTCCTCGCCTTTGTGTATTACAGTAGTATGTTGTCGCTAAAACTACCACTGATTGAGAATTTACTTACACTCTTAATTTAATTCTTTTTAAAAATTTTAATTTTGTTTTTCAGGATCAGTGGAATGAGAACAGTTGTAACAAGAGCAGACAAGAAACCAAACCCTGTGATGAGTCACACTCAAATTTGATCTACACTAGCTATCTGTATGATAATTTAGTTATTGAATTTGTTATTTTAAGTATTTGGATGGATCCAGCCTTTAGAATGTTGTTGTTGGTAGATATTAATGTTGTTCATTCTCCAACCATTCACAAATTCCTGAATGCTGTGGAGATACCAGAGTGATCAGAAGATCACGTCTGAAGATCCTATATGTTGTGTGTTTACAGACTTGTGAATTCATGGAGTTCATGGTTTGTCTCTCGCCAAGATCACTTCTTGATGTCAGATTCAGAAGCTTTGCTGTATTCAGTATTCTATTTTCTCCTAAAACCAATGCTTTGCCAGATGTTAATAATTACCTGAAGTGGCATTAATTTTATTGCTGGTCATGCAACGTCAAAGGTGTTTTTTTATGAGGGATGGAGGGGCAGGGTGGGTAAGTTTGTTGCCATACATCATGCGTTGCCTTTAACCATATAATTATTGTTAAGTCATATAATGTTTTTGTTAGATAGTATTCCCTTAGGTATGGGGAAAAAGAATTGTAATACACTATTTATTCATTCATTTACTGGAATTTCTTTATCGGGCAGTATTGCATTACTTGTATCTTCCCAATTGAGTTGTTTTTCAATGCTTGATCATCATTATTAAACAGCAATGTGAGTACTAAGTGTACACATACATTAAGAATTTTTGAATTTTTACAACGCTGGTACTTTATGTATCGTCCAAAACTATGTTAGTGCCTTATTTGTCACTTGTTTTCTTAGCATTGTTTACATATTTAGAGTCTATTGTGATTTGTTCCAATATCTTCAGTCTACTGCCATGATTGTAGAAATACTCCTGTGGATAGAATCAGTCTCAAATTTTCCCTGACTTTACAACATCTTTGCCTTCATCAGGATTATTTGAACTGACAATTTTATGATGATAAACTTTAATCTTTGAAAACCTTTTGTCATGTGTATCTCTTGTTCACCTCTTTTCACTGTAATAGTACAGGTAATAATATCTGCAACTAACTTTTCCAATGCTTGTACAGCTGCTGAAAAGAGCCGGCTGTGTGTTGCTAGTCATCAAAGTCAGTATCAAGAATTGGATCTTGAAATTAAGCTTATTTGTTTTACTTCTCAACAATCTCTTTTAGGTTACTTAATTTTGTGTTTACCTGGCTAGCTTATGAACTTTAAAGTTTAAGTCATACATTCATCAATGTATGGATGGGGCATACCTGACAGGGGAATAGTTAGTTTTTTCATGTTATGGTAAATTTTAATTCACTTTCCCTCTCTTAAAAAAAAAATATTTAAAAACTTTCATATCTATCTATTGTGTGAATATCAAGCAAAGCAAAGCATATGAGCATCAATATTTCTTTTCCACTTTTTTCCCAGTGACCTTGTTATACCAGATATTTGCTTTTCAGCATGTTTTGTGATACACGCTCTGATTATCAATGTTAACATTCCGATAATTTGCCTACTAGGAAACAGTTCTGTTCTTAAAAGTCAATTGAGTTGATTGTGTCTCTCTGTTGCCTGAGTCTTAAGTTGAATTGATTAAGATTTTGGTAGTCATGTTGTTATTCATATTTTGGGCATGGATGTTTCATTCTAACTTTGCTGCATAATAGAGTTAACTTGCTGTTCTTGTGCAATAGTTTTTCATCTCTCTTCAAAAATTCAAGCTGTGTCATGTTACTTGTGTTTATGTATGCGTGCTGTTCTCTTCAATCAGACCAGCTCTGACTAACTATCTTTTTACAGTCTTCCCTGAATTTTGTGAAGTTTTACATTGTATGATGGAGAGCTGTGTGATATCATACATGTGGAGTAAACTGCTTCATGTTCATTGGAAATGTGTGAACCTGATCTGTTGTTCTCCACTGTTAAATCTTCTGTCACACAAACACCAAGTATAATTATATTTAAAAAAAAAAAACTTATCTCCAAATACTATAAGATTGTATTGTTTACACTTCCATGACAACAGCTTCATAAAATCAGTCCTGAATCTGACATTTTAAATGTTTGCTAGTCATGGAATTAATAGATAAGTTGAAAAACTATTTCACTCAATGTGTGCAATCATTACTGATGAAGCCCAAAAATACTCAACAAAAAAAAAAAAATCTATTTGCCCAAAGTTGGTTGACTTGACTCACTGCAAATTTGATGAGACAATTTCCAATTGTTTTGTAATTTTTATGTGTTTAGGGAACTTGATAATTTTGCCAAAATGCACTAGCTTTGTAGGCAATCCTTTCACTTCCAATCTGATTATGTTGGCAAAGACTATGTATGATCTGTGGTCTGTGGTGTGTCAGCTAAGAGGATTTCACAAACACAATGAACCAAGACAAAAATATTTATTTTCTAAAGAAGCTGGACAACCTGCATGAGAAGTGAGCACATTTGTCATAAAAGAAAAATAATTGACAAAATAAACACACTCTCAATACATTGGTTCTAGTTTTGTTGCTGACCCCTTCCTACTTCTACCTTTGTCCTACTAAGTCGATTTCTTGTTTTGTTTTTTTTTTTTAATTTTTTTTAATTTTTTTTTTTCCTTTTCCTTTTCCTCTTTGATCAATCCACTTCTTCAATAGTGGGCCCTTTCTCGTCCGAGGCAGATGGGGATGGTCGACGCCCCGCGAACAGCTTCAAGAGCGGCTCGCATAGTTTTTGGAGTTGCCGATGGCGCTTCTCCAGGTGGTTCGGGTCCGGATCGGTGGTTGACTCCATCCAGTTGATGGTTTCGTGGCAGGTCGCGGCAATCACGTTGATTTCCACGTCCGCGCTCACGTTCCCTGTGCGGTGCGTGGGGAGGAGTGTTCGTCATACTAGGCGCGAGTCGAGCCCCGGGCGTGCACTCAGGGCGCGGCGCTGCGCTCGAGGGGGAAACAACTCTTAAACTTTTTGTACAGCTCTTAATTCAGGAAAATTCAGAAAAATTTAGAAACAAAAATTAAGTTACAAAAGCTCAGGAAAATTCACAAAAATTTAGGTTAAATTCAAGGAAAAATTCACAAAAATTCATTTAGAAAAATTCAAAAATTCATGAAAATTCACGAAATATGTGTACACCAGGATTCAGAGTTGTTTCCCCCTCAGCTGCGCTACACCGTGGGCGCGGGCCACATGGCCTAGAGACTAGAGAACTCACCCGACACCTCGTCCAGCATGGCGCGTATCGTGAAGCAGAAAGCCTCCAGTGCGTTTTTCGCCATCACCTTATTGCGTTGCTGGTCGTCCTGCGGGCAGAAAGTTTGGCAAACCAGGACCCCAGCCCCGGCCTCGACCGGCAATACAGCAAGAAACGTATGATGGAGCTCACCTGCTGGCGGAATTTTTCCGACTCCTTGATCATCCGCTCAATGTCGTGCTTGGACAAACGGCCCGTGTCGTTGGTGATGGTGATTTTGTTCTCCTTCCCGGACGACTTTTCCACGGCCGTCACGCTGAGGATGCCGTTGGTGTCGACGTCGAAGGTGACCTGGATCTGGGGCACGCCGCGGCCCATCGCGGGGATGTGGGACAGCTCGAACTTGCCCAGGAGATTGTTGTCCTTGGTCAGGGGGCGCTCGCCTTCGTACACCTGGATGAGCACTTTTGGCTGGTTGTCCGCGTACGTGCTGAAGACCTGTGTCTGGTGCGTGGGGATGGTCGTGCCCCTCTTGATGACGGGGAACATGACGCCGCCGGCTGTCTCGATGCCCATGGACAGCGGCGTCACATCCAGCAGCAGCAGGTCCTGCACCACCTCGCTCTTGTCGCCCTGCAGGATGGCACACTGCACGGCCGCGCCGTACGCGACTGCCTCGTCCGGGTTGATGGACTGGTTGAGCTCCTTGCCGCCGAAGAAGTCTTTGAGCATGCGCTGTATCCGGGGGATCCTCGTCGACCCGCCGACTAGCACCACGTCGTGGACGTTCCTCCTGTCTGCGGGGCGTTACCGAGTTACGGCCCGGGGATGGGGGTGAGGGGCGAGGGGTGCTCGTTCTGGAGGGGTACAACCACTCTGGTACACCGGGACTCACCAATACCCGCGTCGCGCAGCGCCGTCTCCACGGGCTCCAGGGTGGCCTTGAAGAGGTCCGCATTGAGCTCCTCGAAGCGCGCCCTCGTCATGGTGGTGTAGAGGTCGATGCCCTCAAACAGCGAGTCGACCTGCGCAGCGCGCCGGGCGCGTGGCGATCAGGTGGGCTGGGCTCTGGGCTGGGGACGGGGCAGAGCGCCTGCGGAGCGGAGCCTAGGCCGACCCGCACCACACTCGTGGAGCAATGCGGCCTACGTCTCAGGGGCTCCGCTCCACTCCTCCCCGCCCGCCCCAGCCGAGACCCTCTCGTCCTCACCTCGATGGTGGCCTGCGTGGAGGACGAGAGAGTGCGCTTGGCGCGCTCGCACGCTGTGCGCAGGCGGCGCAAGGCGCGCTTGTTGCTCGAGATGTCCTTGCGGTACTTCCTCCGGAACTCGTTGGCAAAGTGCTCCACCATCCGCGAGTCGAAGTCCTCGCCGCCGAGGTGCGTGTGCCCGGCCGTGGCCTTCACCTCGAAGATGCCCCCGGCGATGGTGAGCAGGGACACGTCGAAGGTGCCGCCCCCGAGGTCGAAGATGAGGACGTTCCTCTCCTCCGGGCCGTGCTGCCGTGCGGTGCCCGTTGTTAGCGGGGGCGGCCGGGCCGGGAGCCGGGATCATGAGCGTGTATAACGAGGGCGTGGCAGTGGTGCCGTTGAGGCCATACGGGGCCATACGGCGTATGGCCTATAAGCGTTTTGGAAGGCACCGTATGGCCTTTAAAATTCCCCAGGCCATACGCAATACGCACCCAGATGCGTATGGGGCTGCCCCCAGCCCCAGGTCCCGCTCCTGCCCCCGCTCTTTTAACTTCTGCTTCGGCCTCTACTCTACCCGTAAGCTCATGGCATGGCACAAGCCAAGACGCTCCCTTTGTATCGTTTGAATAATTTTTAGTGGATGTGTAAACAACCAGCCTGATAGGGAAGGTGCCAAATACAGTTCCTAGAAGTGGTTCTAAAAAAAAAATAAAGATGTACCAACATTTCCGAGTTTATGAGAACGCCTGGGAGCTAGGCAACCCTCACACCACCAACCAGGTAGGCAAGGACCGTATGGCCCGGCGTGCGTCACCTTGTGGTCCAGGCCGTAGGCGATGGCCGCGGCCGTGGGCTCGTTGATGATGCGCAGCACGTTGAGCGCGGCGATGCAGCCCGCGTCCTTGGTGGCGCGCCGCTGCGCGTCGTTGAAGTAGGCCGGCACCGTCACGACCGCCGCCTGCACCGGCTGGCCCAGGTAGCTGCTCGCCGTGTCCTTCATCTTGGTCAGCACCATGGACGACACCTCCTCCGGGGTGAAGAGCCGCGTCTCCCGCTTGTACTGCACCTGTACTGCAGGCAGTGCTCCGCGTCAGCGCGTCCCGGCTGCTCCTCCCCCCTCGCCACGCCCCGCCGCGAGCGCTGAGTATTGACATTGACCTTGATCTTGGGCCGGCCGCCGTCGTCCACCACGGTGAAGGGCCACAGCTTGATGTCCTCCTGCACGACCAGCTCGTCGTAGCGGCGGCCGATGAGCCGCTTGGCGTCTGTCGCACGACACAGCCGATTGATTCAGAGGGTCGCTCTCCTCCCTCCGTCCTTGTCGAACCCACAGCGGTGCCCTATGCTGGCCATGGTAGTGCTTCATGAGTGCGACGAGGACAGAGGTATGAAAGCGATCTTCGGGATCGGTCGGCAGGGGCGGGACCATGTCTTTCTTTACGCCCAGCCGGGTCAGGGCCAGGGCCGGGCCGTTGACATTTCACGGACCGCGCGGCCCGGGCCGAAATGTTGAAAGCTCGGGTAGGACAGGGCAGGGCAGGGCAGGGCAAGGCAGGGCAGGGCAGGTCCCGGGGCACGGTGGCACACGACCCTTCCAACATTATCGCCATACCCCTCGCCCCGGTATGCGATGTGGCCCTGGATTTTGCGGAAGTACTGCACCGGAAGGTCCGGAGCGGAACAGGCAGTGCATGACGTCAGCCTACGGGTCGATGGAGAGGCGCAGGGCGAGGCGGGGCGGTGCGGGGCGGGCAGGCCTTGTACAGCCGAACGCGACGCGCCGCACCCGCGGCCGCATCGCCTGCTCCGCTCGGATTAATTATCGGAAGCCTGTGACTTATTGCTAGCGGCTGAGGGACGGGCACGCGACACGACGCGACGCGACTCGCCGCGCGGCCTCGGCGGCCCTGCCCTGCCCTGCCCTGCCCTGCCCTGCCCTGCCCTGCCCTGCCCTGCCCTGCCCTGCCCTGCCCTGCCCTGCCCTGCCCTGCCCTGCCCTGCCCTGCCCTGCCCTGCCCTGCCCTGCCCTGCCCTGCCCTGCCCTGCCCTGCCCTGCCCTTCCCCCGCGGAAGACTCTCTCTGCAGGCGTGGGCCGCTCAGGTGCTCACACCTAGTCGCTGTCAGCGCGGCAAATTAACAAACGCAATCGTATTTTGAATTGCCTGAAAACTTGACCGTTTTTGGCGCTCACGATAGCGTCTGCTGCGCGCGATTTGCCGCAGGAACGGTGCGGTGTGCGGTGGGACGACGAAAGATGGACCGAGGAGGGCATCACTCATACAAAATGTGTACAATGATTTTCGTGACCAATTTTTTTTTCGATTTTTCAAGGAATATTTCTGTTACTTTTTGATCAATTTTGACCTTTTACCCACATTTTCTGAATGTTTTCTAATTTTATTCCGTTATTTTTAATTTTTTTTCGATATTTCTGATTTTTCTGCACATTTCTTCTTGATTTTCTTTGGATTTTTTTTCGTAAATATTTTAATGTTTTGGTCGCCGTACAATGACTATTTTCGAAGTGATCCCCCGCTCAGGGTGGACAAGGTGTACGTGTGCGCGGTGGGGTGTGGCGGGCCGTTGCCTCCTCGCGCCGAGCCGAGAGGGAGAGGTGACCCCGCGTCCTGTTCCGTCCAGTTCCACCCCCGTCGCCTCACCTCCCTCATCATTGAATAATGGAGGGGTGATGGAGAGGCACCTTGGGTGAAGTGGAGGTAGCTAGAGGCGCCCGTAATGCCGCCACTCAAGTCGGCCCCGCTCCTCCCCGCCCCGATCCATGATGCACTCATGTCGCCCCGCCCGGGGCCCGGCCCGGCCCGGTCCCGCGCCTCAACCCTGCCCCTGACCCTGCCCCTGCCCCCCTTCACCCTACTTGCCGTGTCAAAACTCCTGCCGGGTCGCGCGCCTGGCGAGGGGTGGACCACTTCGACTATTCCATGCTTACATCGGATATGCTTAAGTGAAAATATCCCAGATATTCCACATATTCCCAAGTAAACGAGCTGACATTGGAAAAATTCCGTAAAGTAAATGATTAATTTTTTAAAAAAATTGAGGACTTTACCCATTCCTAATCTAGGGACTCCGCAGGCTTAACTTGGGAGATCGGACGGGATCCGGTGCCCACTCCTCGCGGCCGAGCGTTGAATATGTGACCTTGATAGCATTACACCCCGTGCACCGATTTCGTACACACAAAATTCGTATGTTTTTTAATCACTATGAAATTTTTTTTGGCACATGCTCATGCACTTTTTAATACGCAATCATGAACATTTTTTTCACTATTGCGCACACAAAAGATGCAATTTGTTCTTAATTGTGTATTTAAAAAATGCTTAAGTATACAGAGCATGTGCAAAAAAAATTCATAGGGACGAATAAAAAATGTTCATAGGAATTTAGTGTGTATCGATGCATAAATTTCGCCTGAGATGCCAGATTCAGATATACACTTGAATTAGTAATACTCCTTTTCTCAGGCTGTCGGCAGCGCCCAGTCGGTGCGCACAGTCGCATCTCATACAGCTCCTATTCGTAAGCACGGTAACTGGAGACAGGAATACCGGAGCCGTTTATGTATACCGAAGATGGTGTTCTTGGGGTTCATGGCGCTCTGGTTCATGGCCGAGTCCCCGATGAGTCGCTCCGTGTCGGTGAAGGCCACGTAGGACGGCGTCGTCCTGTTGCCCTGGTCGTTGGCTACAATCTCCACCTGCACCACAGAGCAGGGAGGGACCTCACCTCACCACCTCACCGCTGGGCTGGGCGCTGGGCTCGGCTGGGGCGCGCCAAGTTCTCGTCTCTCATGGGCGCGCGCGGGAGCCCGTGGACTCCAGCCGTCTGATTACGAAGATCACTCTCGTACCTCCGTCCTTGTCGCACCAATGGTGGTGCCCTATGTTGGGGGTGGTAGTGCCCCATGAGTGCGACAAGGACGGAGGCGCGAGAGCGCGATCTTCGGAATCAGCCTGCACGACCCGGCCCGGCCGCGGGGCGTAAACGGTGTGGCTTGAATGGCTGATGCTGATGGCAGGCGCTTCCAGCGTCCCGTCCCTCCCCGCCCAACCCATATCCCTGCCTCCCCGGCCCCGCCCCGGCCCGCCCGCACTGACCTTGCCGTGCTGGAAGACGCCGACGCAGGAGTAAGTGGTGCCGAGGTCAATGCCCACCGCCGGGCCGCCGCCCCCGCCGCGTCCACCCTGCGCTCCAGACCCACCCCCGGCAGACGCGCTGCCCCCGCCCCCGCCCCCGGCCCCGCCCCCGCGGGCCACCCCCCGAGCCCCGCTGCGCGCCACCGCGCCGCCCCGCGCGCCGCTACGCGCACCGCCGCCGTGCTTCATGTCCATGTCGAGGTCTGCCCGGTGGAGGCAGGGGCAGGAGAAGGGCCAGGGTCGCCGCCGGCATCGGCGTCCTGCTCCTGCCGGCAGAAGAGAGGTGTGCGGAGCAGGAGCAGTCTCTCCTCGCGGGTCTGTCCATCGCACCGCCTCGTCCGGAGCACAATAATCGTGCCCGACCCACGGCTCTGCCGCAGTGGTGCCGTTGAGGCCATACGGGGCCATACGGCGTATGGCCTATAAGCGTTTTGGAAGGCACCGTATGGCCTTTAAAATTCCCCAGGCCATACGCAATACGCAATACGCACCCAGATGCGTATGGGGCTGCCCCCAGCCCCAGGTCCCGCTCCTGCCCCCGCTCTTTTAACTTCTGCTTCGGCCTCTACTCTACCCGTAAGCTCATGGCATGGCACAAGCCAAGACGCTCCCTTTGTATCGTTTGAATAATTTTTAGTGGATGTGTAAACAACCAGCCTGATAGGGAAGGTGCCAAATACAGTTCCTAGAAGTGGTTCTAAAAAAAAATAAAGATGTACCAACATTTCCGAGTTTATGAGAACGCCTGGGAGCTAGGCAACCCTCACACCACCAACCAGGTAGGCAAGGACCGTATGGCCTATAAAAAATTTACAACGGCACCACTGCTCTGCCGCATCAACGGCGGGAACCCGTGACGTCACTCTCCTCGCGTTACCCGTCACCCCTGTCCCCGGACATTGTCGTTAGCTTGTGTGCAGCTGAAGGACACGAAAGTGTGAGTAGTCTCAATAGGCCGTACAACAACAGCGCGCTATAGGCTTCGGGGCGGGGCGGGGCGGGGCGGGGTGCGCATGCGGCGCTGCCCAGTGATTTCGTTGACGGGTGTGACAGGAGCCCGGGCCGCCCGCGCCCCCGAGCCCCGCGCTCCGCGCCGAGGCCGGGCAGGTTGCCCTTGCCCACCGCAGTGCTGGTCCGCGGTGAATGACGGTACGGTATCGACCCGCGGTATGGCCCGCGGGGCTCCCTGGCCCGGGGCTACCCGGGGCTACCCGGGGCGCCGGGGCACGCCACCCCAACCAGAAACAGAAACGCTCACTTTTATTGGGGAGGGGGGAGGGGCATCGCCGAGGCGCGCGCTGGGCCGGACAGTGGCGCCAAAATAGCCAAATAAAATCCTGAAGTGAATTTACGATGCGGGGTAGAGGCAAAGCGCCAGCGTATAGTTCATTGCGAACCCAGTGACAGATAACCCTCCGTTGTTTGCAAGGTATGTGGCTGTGCACTGACCTGTTGCCCGAAAGTAATTAACTGCACTTTAAAGCGCTGGAAACTAATTTAAAGGCTCAGTACCTGTCAGGTGGCGAGCAGGTGTTTGCGCAGCAGAGGCGGGGTATGTTCCACTGTCCCTCCAGGCTTTAGGGATACCTCCATTTCTGTTTTCAACTTTCCAAAGATTTTTACTATTTTTTTTTGTTTGTTTTCGTTTTTGTTATAACAAGAACATTTTATGCTTGGGTTAGGGGTGGCCGTGTGGCCGTTGTGGCCCTTGTAGGCCTAGCAGGCCTGCCAAGCGCCTGGCAACCCCGCACTGCCTCGCCCCACCCCGCGCTGGCCCGATTGTTGGACCTTCATCCGCACCACGTGTTACCACTCTGCAGGCAGGGCTGCGGGGCTGCTGCGGGGCTGCTGCGGGGCTGCTGCGGGGCGGGGGCTGCGGGCTCAAGCTCACCCCTAGCTCACCCCCCCCCCACCCCCACCCAACCCCTCGCAACCCCTGCGCCGAACTCCCCCGCCACACGCGCCGCGCCCCGCGTCAGAGTAGTTTTCATTCGGGCGGGCATCTTATACTCCCACTTGTCGTTTTCAGACGCGTCCGCACTGTTAAAACCTTGCGAAGAAATGCTTCGCATTACGAAGAAAATCGTTCGTAAGCTGCGAAGTATTTGGCTGCTTTGTATTGCGAAGCATTTTCTTCGCAGTGTGCGAAGAAATTTCTTCGCAAGGCGGGGCTTGCGAAGAAAATACTTCGTATTGCGAAGCCTTGCGAAGCCTTGCGAAGCAGCCAAATTCTTCGCAACGCTGCGAAGAATTTTCTTCGTAAGAAATTTACAGTGCGCGTCCCTTTACCCGCCCGAATGAAAACGCTGCACCGCTTCACGGACCAGCAGTCGGAACAAAAAGCGCGTTCAAAGTGCCGTACAAAACATGTTAATTCCCGTTTATTTAAAAAGTGTATTCCAAGAGAAGGTGTGCGGGGCGTCGTCGTACCATGGGTCTGAACACGGGAGCGTGGCCACTAAGTGGTCGTGCCGTGCCGCCCCCGCACTCAATGTGCTAACCGATGGACATGACATGTCACAGTGCGGGCTCATACGTGATGTCATGAGCGCCTTGAGGGTCGAGTGAGATAAGCCCTCCTCCCACCCGTGTCACACCGCGGACACGCTGATCTCCGTGGTTGCCATGAACTCCTCTGCTTCTGGCACCGAGGCCGGGGCCGGGGCCTGGGCCGCTGGACTGCCTTTCCTTGGCCTCGGCTTCCGGACCACGGCCTTGGTGGTGAGCAGGTGGCTCCAGCGCTCGAACAGCTCCTCGGAGAGTGCCACGGCGTCGCCTGGGGCAGGGCAGGGCGTTCACGATAAGACTTTCCGGCCCGAGGGGAAACTAACTCTGAATTTTGGTGTACAAATCTTCTGAATTTTTGTGAATTTCCTGAAATTTTTATATCGAATTTTTGATTGAATTTTACCTAAACTTTTGAAAATTTTTGAGAATGTTTGTAAATTTTCCTGAATTCTATGGAATTTTTTTCTGAATTTCTCTGATTTTTTTAATTTTTTTCTAGATTACGAGGTGTACAAAAATTTCAGAGTTGTTTCCCCCTCGTTCTGGCCGCCTTTAGCAGCTGGTGCAGCGGGATGGGGCCGCAGGCAACAGACGCCAGGCCGATTCCATTAGTCACAGGCTCACCTGTGGGCTCGGTTGGGAAGGCGGTTCTGTCCAGGGTGAAGGGCTCCTCCACGTTGACGAAGATGTCGTGCGAGACTGCCGTCTGGTTGAGGGGCTGCCCCTCGCGCAGCGACCTCTCCAGCGCCTCCAAGTAGCGCTCCCAGCGCGGCGCGTAGTAGCGGCTCACCAGCCCTGGTAAATGGAGATGCGTATGAGTGCTCGGGTCACTCATACAAAATGTGTACAGTGATTTATTCATTTACTTTTGATTGTTCAGGGAAAATTTCTGTCAGTTTTTGATAAATTTTGATCTGTAACCTCATTTGTGGATTTTTCAGTTTAATTCCTTTTTTTTAAAAAAAAATTCTCTCCCATTTTTCTTAATGTTTTGTTTCTTTCTTCTCTATTTCTTTTTAAAATTGAAATGATTATTTTGGGGCCGTACAGTTAGTTTTTGAAGTGACCTCCCCCTTGCTTTAGTTGCACGTTTATAGTTGGTTTCGTACCCGCCCACTGCTTGGCTGCGTAGTCCTTGATCTCCCCGCGAGGACCCCAGAGTGTGAGCTGGTTGCGCGCGTTCCACTCGTACATCGCCTCCTCCTGTAGAACCACGAAGTCAGGCCACTTTAGAACAAGATATGGTTTTTTTTTTCCTGGGTGTAGAGGTTTTGGTTGTCAGATTTGCGTACCAGCTCGTTGGTGGCACGCTCCCGCGCGGAGTGAAGCCAGGGCCCCAGCATGAAGTGCGTGTCGGTGGACAGGATCCGCTCCAGGTCAGCGAACAGCTGCTTCACCTGCTCCGACGACTTCCTGCGGGCAGAGGGGCCGGGCGGTGAGCGGTGAGCGGGGTGGGGGCGACGGCGGCGCGGCGCACTGCCGACTGCCGATTTATTCCGAAGAGCGCTCTCCTCGCTCTCTCTCTCCCCGACCGATCCGGTGAAGACTCTGAGTGCGAGAGAGACAGGGCGAGGAAAGCGCTCTTCGGAATAAGTCGGCTGAGACCCCCGCGGACCTCTCCATCCCCTTACCTGAGCGGGTCGCGCTGGCGCCGGTGGAAGGCCCTGACGGCCTGCGTGTAGAGCGCGGCCATGGCGAGCTGCAGCCCCTGGCGGGTCAGGTCCACCAGGTCGAAGCGGTAGTTGGGGGAGGAGCGCAGCGCGCCGCCGGCCGCGAGCAGCTGCCGCCACGCGTCGCGCACCGCCTCCGGGCGGTACCAGACCTGCGGGGTCCAGGCCGCGGGGGGCGGTGCGGTCAGCAGGCGCTACAGTGGGCTTCTGGTGCACACCCTCCTCACGTTGTCTCTCTCGCACCTGTACGGCGTGCCTCATGAGTGCGAGAGAGACAGGGCCAGGAGGGCAAGCACCAGAATCGCTATATGCTGACTACGCAAAGCGTCTAGGGGTAGACACGTCCCTGTTACATGAATGCGACAGGGAGAGCGACTGCCTCTCTCTCCGTCGCACTCGTGAATATAGGGAGGCCTCTCGAACCCCCCACTCCCTTGAACGCATTGCGGAATGACTATGTCTGCAGTGTGTCCGGCATACAGAGTCATGCGCCCGTGGGGGAAACAACTCTGACATTTTTTAACACCTCGCAATTCAGGAAAATTCAGAGAATTCGGGAAAATTTACGAAAATTCAGGAAAATTCCTAAATAGGTCAAATTCAAACAAATCCACAAAAAATCTATAAACATTCACAAAAATTCCTGAAAATTCACAAAAATTCACAAAAATCCCCGAAAATTCACAAAAATTTACAAAATGTGTACACCGAAGTTCAGAGTTGTATCCCCCTCGCATGCACCGCGCCGCACCGCCGCGACAGTCGCCTCCCCGGCACCATTCGACCTGCCTGCAAGTAGGTACGCCCTCACCTCGGGTGCGTGTGGCGATGCGGGAGCGGAGGTGGACGGGAGCACAACGGCGCTGCCATAGGACTTCCACCAGCTGCATCGTAGGGACCCTCCCCTCCCCCTGACCCCCCCCCCCCCTCTCTCTTCGGACTATTAGAGTTCATGTCGGCCAGAATGTCACGCCCGCGCCCCAGCTCCGTGGCGGCGTCGCGTGGCGCCCGCGCCTTGCAGGTCGGCTGCAGGTGATCCCCGACCCTGGGCCCGGCCCGGCCCGGCCCGGCCCGCTGGTCGATAGCTAGCCGTACGGCACGGGACTAGAGTACTTGCGACCACACCGCCTCTCTACTGAATGGTCACGGTACGTGGAAACGTTTGCAAAAAACAGCAAACGCAATACCTTTAAAATACGTGTCGCGGTTAGCAAATCTGTTTTTGTTTTAAATTTAAATTTTATTTTTTTTATTGATGGACACATGACAATAATATAGAGTTTTCTTGATTGTGATAAATGTCGACTTCGACGGCCCACAGTCCCCGTGAGCTTACGCCAATACTGTTTGACCCAATTTCCACCCCACGCGGGGTTACCAACTAGTCCCCCGGGGAAAAGGGTTGCGATGTCAGTCCAGAGGCGTGGGCTGTAGGGAACGAGGGGTCCACCACTTCGTTACTCGTGTGTACACAAAGAAAATTACTCGCGCCGAACTCAATATTACACGGGATTACTCACCAATACTCACCAACACTCGCAATCTTTTATTATTATTTTTTTGCAAATTACTCGCGAAATACTCGCTAACACACGCTCATACTCACCCACACTCGCACATTACTCGCCAAAACTCGCCGCAATACGTACGAATACTCGGCAGTACTCACCAATACTCTCGCCTTTACTCATAATACTCGTGTACACTACTTGAGGGAGTGGAGGACCCCACGGTATACCGATAGGGAACACATATTATCCATCACGCCCGCCCAAACAGACCAGCCCAGCACCTGGCACCTGCGAGCTGACGTCACCTCTGATACCGGCTCAGCCCACCTGTGCATGGGAAGTCGCACCGGGCGCCAGAGATGCGGGGGCGCGGGGGGCTTATGGTACTCACCGGCTCCTGCAGGTCTGCAGATGGGTGCTGGGTGAGGGCGTACCGGCCGTGGTTGGCGTACAGCGTGTCCTTGTTGCTGTACACGCTGTCCTGGACACGAGATTGGCGTGCAGTCAGGCAAGCAGGCAGACAATACGACGAGAATAAAACTAGCAAAAAACTAGCTCATCGGGGCAAAATAAAATGGGAATTTTTCGCGGAATTTTTGCAGTGTAAGTGGGACACGCCGACACACAAAGGTGATAAATACTACAGTGCTTGCTGTTGCCACTTGGGGCCTTACGCGATCAGTGTTCGCGACTCCAGTGAATTATCGACTAAACTTTCATGCTTCGGGCGGATCGACCCACCAACAACTACCAAACTTCAAGAATACGAAAGACAAAGTGAAAATTTTACGAAGGCAGAGGAACCGCGTACGGTGATAAAAATACAATACTTGATTGTGCACAGCGGAAATCAATTTTTCCTGCTGAAGCAATGCCATCTGCGACTACAAACTACCATGCCTCACTCATGCCACTTAAAAAAATTGATAAGATACCAATGCCTTGTGACGCAAGTTTGGGTGACGTACGACAATATATTTGCCATGATTTTTCCACGTCTCGTTGAAACTGTACACGCTTTCCTGCAGGTAGAAATTAGGGTGACAAAACTAACTCGCGCTCATGACGATTTGGACTGCGAGGCAAATGGCCTGCACCAGCGGCATCATACGAAGGTTGTACAAGGGGGAGAGAGGAGGACGAGAGGAGAGAGAGAGAGCGAGCGAGCGAGTGAGCGAGCGAGTGAGTGTGTGAGTGAGTGAGTGAGTGAGTGGGTGAGTGAGTGAGTGAGTGAGTGAGTGAGTGAGTGAGTGAGTGAGTGAGTGAGTGAGTGAGTGAGTGAGTGAGTGAGTGAGTGAGTGAGTGAGTGAGTGAGAGATTGAGTGAGTGCGAGTGAGTGAGTGAGTGAGTGAGTGAGTGAGTGAGTGAGTGAGTGAGTGAGTGAGTGAGTGAGAGAGAGAGAGAGAGAGAGAGAGAGAGAGAGAGAGAGAGAGAGAGAGAGAGAGAGAGAGAGAGAGAGAGAGAGAGAGAGAGAGAGACTGTCATCACCTTGAGAAGCTGCCAGCTCGCATCCGCAGCAGGGTGGTAGGCGCCGTAGCGCCTGCGGGCGTACTGCGAGAACCTGGTGGAAGAGAAGGGAAGGCCGCGAGGACAGCGGCCGCGTTAGCTACTTTCCGCCAGCCACGGCGTGCGCATTCCAGGGCACCACCGTGAACCCCGTTTGGGCGCCACTGGCACGCCCCGTGAGTGCGACAAGGACAGAGAGACGAAGGCATCCCCTTGAGGAATCACCCTGCTGCTGGCCTCCTTTATACTCACCACTCAGTGAGGTTGGCGGGCTCCGCGCGCCAGGCCAGCTCGTTGGCCAGGTCGTACATGACGTAGTTCTGGCCGGTGCCCTCCATGGTGAGCCCCGTGCCCACCATCGTGCTGCCGGCCATCGCCCGCGCCTCGAACGCGTTCTGCGGACAGGTCCATGGCGCTCAGTATCCACGCGTTAAATAGGTGGGGAAACAACCGAGGGGGGAAACAACTCTGAATTTTGATGAACACATTTTGTGTAATCTTGTGAATTTTTGTGAAGTTTCACTGGAATTTTATCTATTTTTTTTCTGAATTTTTCTGAATTGCGAGGTGTACAAAAATTTCAGTGTTGTTTTCCCCCCATGGTCCTCGCGTTCCTCGCGGCGAGGCGGAGGTAGGCGGGGAGGCCAGGACTAACCCTGTTGACGTACTGGCTGGCGCCGTACATGCCCAGCGTGCCGCCGAAGTTGTGCAGCATGCACCACACGAAGGGCTGGCCGTAGTACGAGTGGAAGCGGCGGTACTGAGGCTTCTGCTCGCCCATCAGGTCCAGCACCAGCATGCGGCCCTGCAGGCAGGGCGGAGGGGATAGGGCACATCACGTGGTCGTGGAGGACTCGCGCCAGGTCCAGCAGCAGCAGCAGACCGACCCCGCTGCCCGCACTCGTGTCGCTCTGTCCCCCTCGCTCTCAAGGAGTGCGCCGACCAGAGTGGGCAGCGGACTCGCTCTGCAGGCAGGGCCGGCGCGCGGGCCGTATGCCTTACCGTCGGCACGGAGGTGAGCAGCGCCGCGGCCCTCGGCTCGGTCCAGAACGCGTCGTGCACGAACAGCCAGTTCTGGATCATCCTGAGCGGAGAGGAGGGAAATTACAACCAGGCCGCAACCGCGGGGGCCGGGCCGGAGCTGCGGGCTGATTCCGGAGATCGCTCTCGTACCTCCGTCCTTGTCGCGCCTATGGCGGTGCCCCATGTTACGGATGGCGGGGTGCCATGAGTGCGACCATGGAGTCAGGCTAGGCTAGGGAGACGTAAGGTATGGCGCACCGACACCTATTTAAACACTTTGCGGTCCTTAAATCAGAAAATATTGCCATATTTTTAGTGTTGTCGTATTCCTAAAGTTGCATAGATGAAAACTGTGGAGCTCATTTTTCCCATACCTTGAAGTGCATGGGTTATTTATACAATAAAGCCGATGGGACAACGTCATGCAGAATCGTGGGAGAGAGAAAGACAGCTTTGGGAACTTATTTAAACACTTTCTGTCGAAACTACGTAATTATCATCATGGCTGAATCTTTATATGGCAACTAATGATGTAACCAAAGAAAACTGTGGAGTTAAATTTTGATATTTTTACCTATTTAATATTTTTAGAGGCTAGAAAACCGGACCTCTCTCTCCCACGATTCTGCATGACGTTGTCCCGCCGGTTACTACCTTGCGTCTCCCTAGCCTAGCCTGACTCCATGGTGCGACAAGGACGGGAGCGCGAGAACGCGATCTTCGGAATCAGACGGCAGGGACTCACCAGACAGCCTCGGGGTCCACGTCGACCAAGGAGTCGTACACGGCGCGGCCCACCCTGGCCAGGTACTCGGGCCGGCCGTCAGCCGGCTGCATCTCGTTGAAGGTGTCGCTGTTGTAGATGTGGTCCGTGCCGAACTCGGCGATCAGCTGTGCGTTGGGGGTCGAGGGCAAAGGCATTACAGACTCAATAATTCTCATGATCCTTTTTAATTCACTTTGATTTTTTTGCACGACCGGTACACGTACCTCCCGCATGAACAGGGTGCCGACCCGGTGGAAGAGGGGGTCCGTGGGGTCCAGCAGGAGCGGGCTGCAACGGGACAGACAGGAGCGTGAGGGCGGGGCGGGCGGGCGCTGGCACCAGGCACCGTGCCGTGGCCACACCGTGGCCACACACTCACCAGCAGTACTCGTCCGAGAAGTGGTTCCACCTCTGCAGCGGGGTGGTCGACGAGTTGGGGAACAGTCTGAAAATTCCTCGGAGGAATTAGTACTTAGCACTAGCAATTTGAATTTCCCGACAGATATTTTTTTCTTCGGGAAAGACACACGTTTTCCCCCGTCTTTCCCCGGGAAAATTTGAAACTAAACATTTTTTTTTCCGGTGCTCAGTACTTTTATATCGGGGGAGTATTTAATCCCTAGGTGACACTGTTGCCCGAGGGGTCCTTCATTATGAATCCAAGCGTTCACCGATTTGTCTAATTTTTCTGTGTTTTTTTTTCTTCGTGATTTTTCTTGATTTTCCCCTATTTTTTCTAAATTTTTGTTGATTTTGTTTTCGGGTCGTGTACACTGATTTTTTGCGTGTGAAGGACCCCTCGGTTTAACCCGGTTTAACCCGGTTTAACCCCTGGAATAAGGTGACTCAGGGGTTTTACACCAAGAGGTAGTGCTCATCCCTTGCGAGGCGAGGTGACCGCGGGGTTATATTCCTCTGGAGGTGACTCAGTGGCTACTACAAGAGTGGGGAGTGGAGGGCTTACGGCTGACCTATGGAAGCTCCTGGGGACATGGCCGGCGAAGGCGGGCAGCACGGCGACCATGCCCAGGGCGCGCATGCGGCTCAGGATGCGGTGCTGCAGCAGGCGGGAGTGCGCGTGCCAGGACGCCGACAGCGGCCCGGCCCAGCCGCGGACGTTGCCCATGCGCTGCCTGCGTGAGTGGGTCACAGGGTCCGGCATGAGCAGCAGCTTGATGAGAGACAGGGTCGTGGGGGAAATAACTCTGAAATTTTTGTACACTTCGTATTTCAGGAAAATTCACAAAAATTCTCAAAATTTGAAAACAATAAATCAGGAAAATTTAAGAAAAATTCAGGAAAATTCACCAAAAATTTAGGTAGAATTTAAATTAAAAATTCAATAAATTTCACGAAAATTCATAAAAACTCACCAAATCTGTACACCAAAGTTCAGAGTTGTTCCGCCCTTCGATCCTCTCCGCTCGTCACGTTACTCACCACGCGAGGAAGGCGGGGCCGGTGAAGTGGTGGTCCACGTCCTCCTTGGAGAGCCCGAGCTGCGCGTACACTCGCTGCCACACGGCCTCCTGCCCGGAGAAGGCCAGCGCCATGTTGATGCCGTTGAGCGCCATCCAGTCGAGCTCCCGCTCCCAGCGCGCCCAGTCCCACCACACGAACGAGTAGCTCACCGTGCACACGTTCTGGTAGTAGCGGTACCTACAGGGGCCCCGCCACGGCCAGGCACAGAAAAATCAACACCAGCGCAGCGCATTATTTGATTCCCTCCCCGGAGCGATTCCGCTGACCGCGCACTAGTCGGCCCAACTAGACAGGGCGACACGAGTTCGCGGTCAGCGGAATCGGTCTGCTGCAGGTTGACCAGTATGTCGGATGACCGCACCTGTCCACAGCCGTGACGGTCACGTTCACGTTCGGCAGCGGGTCTGGCAGCGCGAGCTGATCGTAGTCCCAGGACACGTGGCAGCCGCACACCTGCGTCAGGTAGTGGTGCAGCCCCCAGGCCGCGGCCACCCCGCTGTTGCCCGTGATGTTGACGTACGGCCGGCCCGGCTGCTTCACCACCTGCGACAGTCATTCAGTCCCGTCAGTCCCCCGATCGGATCCGATCCGACCCGATCTTACCCAACCCGACCGGATCCGATCCGACCCGACACGCCGCACTGACTTTATTGGGCTACTTCGAATCGAGTCGATACGAGACGGGACGCCACGGATCTCATCTCTCGGGAGAAGTATGTATAGGGGGGTTGGGTTGGCTGCACTCGTGAGGGAAACAACTCTGAAATATTTGGCCACCTCGTAATTTAGAAAAGTTCAGGAAAATTCAGATACATTCAGAGAAATTCAGAAAAATTCACGAAAATTTACAAAATATTGGCAAAACTTACTAAAAATTCTCCAAAATTCACGAAAACTCACAAGAATTCTCAAAAATATACACCAAGCTCAGACTTGTTTCCCTCCCGGTTGCACTATGCTGCACACGTGGCGCCGCGCGGCTGGTGGGGCGGGGCGGAATAACGACACAAGCAGTTTCGATCTAAAGAGGGAAAAAATAGAAAGGACCCATTACCGATGCGCCCCGCTGCCCCCCTCCCTCGCACCACCACCACCACCACCACCAGGTGGACCTAGGCGGACCCCTGCACCCCGTCTCCAAGGTCGATACGACTCTCTTGTCTTTAGCAGCAGACCCACGTGGAGGAGCGCTCTCTTCGTCCTTCTCTCCCGCACCTCCGTGGCGCGCCCTATTAAGTTGAGAGAGACAGGGCGAGGAGATCCTGTTGTTCGGAATGAGTTGCCGGGTGCCAGGCCGCTTGCGCTCGTCTTGATTCAGACGGATCCAGACGCACGGCAGCGTAGGGCCGAGCAGGGTCGGGTCGGGCACCGACCTTTGGGTAGGCAGGCCTCGCCCCAACCTCTACCCCCCTCCCCCCCACCCCATAAAGGCGCACACGACGACCCGGCCCCGGCCCCGGCCCCGGCCCCGGCGGGCTGACCGCTGTCTGCTCCGCCTGTAGTCCTGGGCATCGATCCAATGTATGGCGTATGCATTATCCAATCCGGGTGGCGGGGCGTGGCGGGCTACACGCCAGTGTGGGGGTCGGCCCCTTGAGAGGGGGGAGGGGGTGAGAGCCCCCCAACTAACCTGCCCCCCAGCCCAGCCGCGGTCCCGGCGAGGAATCCTTCACTATAAATTCAGGCGTAAGTTACACTGATTTTTCTGATTTTTCCCCCTGATTTTTCTTATTTTTTTTTCCGAATTTTTAGTGATTTTTTATAAGGTTGTTCACTGTTGTTTTTCTCTCTTTGATTGAAGGACCCCGCGAGTCCCGCGGCCCTGCCCGGCAGAGCAGAGAAACGAGCGAGCGCAGAGCCTCGTATGCGTCCGAAAACGACAGGTGAGTGAGAGACCTATAGCTCCCTCTCACACACACCTCTCGTTTTCGGACGCGTTCGAGCCTCTGCGCTCGCCCGTTTCCCTGCTCGACTGCCCGGCGGCGACCGTCGCGCCGGCCGCCTGCCAAATGCAACCCTGGCAGCCCGCTCAACACGCCTGTCGGGCTGGACGGCCTACCCGACCCTTGCGCCAAGAGGACCTGCACCTGCATCTGCAGTCCCACCGGGCCGGGCGCCTGACAAATGCAACCCTGGCAGCCCGCTCAACACGCCTGTCAGGCTGGACGGCCTACCCGACCCCTGCGCCAAGAGGGCACCTGCATCTGCATCTGCAGCCCCACCGGGCCGAGGGCGCTGGGCGCTAGCAGAACGCACTGCGCCCTTAAAACAGGATACAGGATATCTTGTACTTTGTTTTCTTGAGGCGGGAAATAAGAACACCCAAGCCGCTTCCGCTCGGCTCCGCTCCACTCAAAGGGTGGATGACTCGAAGTGTCGGTGTACTGCATGTCGGAGTACGCGGAGTGCACCTGGAGTACAGCCGGAGTACGCGGGTTACATGGGTCCAGAACAGACGAAGTACGCAAATTACAGTCGGAGTACACCCGGAGTACGTCCTGGCCTTGTACACAGAAGCCGTCCAGTGCGAGGGGGCCTCAACTCACCCAAAATTTGTACACATGATTTCAAGATTTCACATGATTTCACATGATTTCATCTCTTCTGATTAAAAGAAATAATTCGTAAAATAAATACAAGTGTATTTTGAGCTTTATGAGCCCAAAATACGCACTCAAATCAATTTTTTCGGCAATAGATCCACAGTTTTTGACAATGATTTCGAAGATATCAGCGATTGTGTACACATGATTTCAGGAGTTGAGGCCCCCTCGGTCCAGTGTCGTCCACCGCTTGGTTGGGCTCCGCTGGCTCCACTGGCTCCGCTGGCTCCGCTGGCCCCGCTCACCCGGAAGGTGTCCCGGTGCGCATGCGGCGGGGTCGGGCCCGGGTCGGGCTCCACGGCCACGCCGAACAGGTGCGCGCGGCCGGGCAGCAGCCGCTGCAGCAGCGCCTGCACGGCCAAGCTCTGCTCGCGAGCAGAGGCGCGGCCGCGCACCGCCTCGAACAGGTGGCGGGCGTGCGGGGGCGGGTCGGCCGCTGCAACAGACAGAGACAGAGAAACGAGAAAAAAATGAGTGGAATATGTATGTGTCGTGGCGTGTCGGGGTAATTCCCCGAGGGGTCCTTCACTCAAAAAACAAAAAAGCAAAATCAGTGAACACCCTTTAAAAAAATCAGCAAAAAACAGAAAAAATCAAGAAAAATCCGAGAGAAAAAAATCGAAAAAAAAAAAAATCAGTAAAAATCACAGAAAATTAATGTAAAACCATAAAAATCGGAGTATACTGTAGATTTGATAGTGAAGGACCCCTCGCAGAGCGGTGCGTGCGGGTTCCGTGCGCCTGCCTGCCTGGGCTCAGCGTCACACGGGGTCATGGCAGGGCAGGGGAATGAGGTGGAGCGTGGTGGGGCGGCCCAGCCGGGGCGTGACTTGGAATGGAACACGCGTTATGACCCCCCCCCCCCCCCCCCAAGGCTCGCCCTGCACGAGCGAGTGGAATGTAGCAGAGTATACTACAGACATGACCACGTCTCTAAAGCCAAACTTCCGTACTGGGCTGATACGGCCCGGCACGTCCAAACCACAGAACCAGTTCCGCACGCGCGACCCGGCCGGGCTTGCCGGACCCCACCGTCCCGTCCCGTCGCGTCCCGTCCTTGGCATTCCTCAGGTCTACCGTATCCGCAAATCGGAACGCATTACCAGAACAGAGCTGCTCAGCGAAACCTGATAGAGGACGACCCATGGCAAGAGGTCCCTCAGAAAAAAATTCAATGTAACACCCTACAACAAAATCAGTAATAATTAGAAAGGAAAAAAAATCAGAAAAAGTCAGTAAAAATCAAGGGAAATCACGAAAAATAAGGAAATCAGTGAGGGGGTGCTGGCCTCCGGGAGCATATACGCCGTCCATAAGGGCACAACCGGCCTCGCTCGGGCGCTCTCGGTACCGAGGCGTGGCTCGTTAGGGCTTATCTTATCCGCGTCGGGCCGCGCGCATAGTGTTGTTCGCAATCGGGCTAGACAGAGCCTCACCCGACATCTTTTGTCTCTCTCCCTGACGTAGAGAGACACGCAGGATGCCGGGTGAGGCTCTTTCTCGTCAGGGAGAGAGACAAAAGATGTCGGGTGAGGCTCTTTCTTGTCAGGGAGAGAGACAAAAGATGTCGGGTGAGACTCTTTCTCGCCGGATGGCGAACACTAGCCGCTCGGCCGCGCCCCATAACCAGGCCCGCGGCGGGCGGGCGGACTTCCCCGACACGGCATCGCCTGCGGAGCGCGTCGCGTTACCGGGAGGCCCCCGCGCTGCCCTGCAGGCAGCCGACTTATTCCGAAGAGCCCTTTCTCACCGTATCTCTCTCGCACTCACGAGCTTCACCGTACAGGTGCGAGAGAGACAGAGGGTGGAAAGCGCTCTTCGGATCGGCATAGGAGTGGAGGGCGGCCGCGCGACCGCGACCCGCGCTGCTCCCGTTACCGCGTGCCGCATTATCAGCGATACGCACCTCCCGTCGGAAGTACGACAGAGACTGATAAGAGCGCGACGTCTGACGTCATCGTCGTCTAACGTCCGGATGTGAGCGACGCCTGAGTCACGCGTAGGCGTCGCGCGCCGCATCGCGACCAGGAAGACGAGCCGAGCCGAGCGGGCGCGGCGCGGGAGAATGGTCACCGAAAGGTCAAGCGCCGCCGTAGCAGCCGACTGATTCAGAAGATCGCTCTCATCCCTACGTCCTTGTTGCACCTGCAGCGGTTCCCTATGCGAGCCATGGTAGTGCTCCGTGAGTGCGACGAGGACAGAGGTATGAAAGCGATCTTCGGAATCGCCAGTCCGGCTAGACACTTGTCGCTGTCCGATCGCTCCTCGAACGCCTCTTCTAGCTTCCGCGGCCCTCGAAGCGGGTCCGGCCGTCTGCGCATTATCAAGTGGAGGCTCAGCCGGCTTACACTGAAGAGCGCAATCCTCGCCCGGTCTCTCTCGCACTCATGGGCCTCGCCGTATAGGTGCAAGAGAGAGACATCGCAAGAAGAGCGCTCATTGGAATAAGGCGGCACAGCGTGGCCCTATCACAGAGGAGCGTAGCGGGCTGCCCCTGCGCTTGCCGCTGCTAGGCAATGTGCACACGTCCTGTGCTACCGTTTCACCGAGAGGAAGGCTGTCCGCTTCGGGCTGCTAGTGTTCTTGTTGCCTATTTTCCTGACAGGACCATATGATATGCTCTCGCTCGCGCGACATATCAACGTCACGAGACAAGTTACACGGGCCATCCCTCGCTGGCGTGCAGTACTGATTCTGCACCCCCTCCCAGCCGCGCGCGCGAGCCAGAGCGGAGGCGGTATCGACCCGCGCGGCGTGGCGTGGGGCAGGGCAGGGTGCAGCGGCGGGGCGGGGCGGGGCGGGGCGGCCGTGGGAGAAGGAGGGGATGAGAGAGGTGTAGAGAGCACCAGGGGAGCGAGGGAGAGGAGAGGGGTGTTTACACTCTGCCTGCCCTGCCAGGCCGTCTGCAGCAGGCCGAGCAGCAGACTGATTCAGAGGAGCGCTCTGCTCCTCGCCCTGTCTCCCTCGCACTCATGGCGTGCACCGTTCAGGTGCGAGAGAGAGGCAGAGCGAGGAGAGCGCTCTTCTGAGTCAACCTGCAGGCGTCCGCCCCGCTGGCCGCACGCCCGTGTCCGTCCCCGCCCCGCCCCGCCCCGCCTCTCACGCGAGGTGCCTTCAGAGGATCGCGTCGAGGGCCTTCCCCGCCCTCTCCTCCACTCTGCGCCGGAAAGTAAAACTATATATATATATATATATATGTCTGCGCATCGGCGGCTGGCCTTTCTTCTCGGAAGTCGATAATCTCAACGGCATGAGCCTGGGCGAGCGCGGCCACCGAGGAGGGGGGAGAGGGGGGAGGTCACCTCGAAAAGTTATTGTACGGCCCCCCCAAAAAAAATCATTTTAAAGAAATCAAAATTAAACTTAGAAGAAAGGTACAGAAAAATCCGAAAGGTCTAGAAAACTTGACCAAAAAACCGAAGTAAAATTGAAAAGAATCAGAAATAGATGTGACAGATTAAAATTTATCAACAAGTGATAAATTATCCTCAAAAAATGAAAAGAAAAAGAAAAATTTTAAAAATGTAAAGTCGAAGAGAAAAAAATCATTGTACATAATTGGTATGGGTGATCGCCCCCCTCGGCGCGCATTCCCCTCCCAATGTCCCGCTGTCCAACGACCTGTCGCCCCGCCCCGCCACGCCCTACCCCACCCCGCCCCGCCCCGTCTCATCTCATCTCGTCCCGTCCACCGACCACAAATACCCGCACGAATTAAGCACCGCGCGCGCCACGCCACGAGCATCGCCGCCGCTGCGGATGCGGATGTAATCTCGAAAACCTGAAGCTGGCGAATGGAAGTCCCGCGGCGAGCTTCGAGCTGCGAGCCGAGCGGGGCGTTCGCGAGGCTCGTGAAGGCCGCCCGGTGCCCGCGCCCGGTCACCCGCACTCCGTCTGCTGCCCCGCCCCACCTGAGCAGACTCGGACAGCAAACATAATCACTCTTTCAGCGGTCGCCCTGCTCACGAAGTCGACGATTTTTTTTCTTCTTTTTATTTTCTTCAATAATTCCGTGTTCAAAGCATGGGCAAGCATCGTGTTACCCACCCAACTTGCACTCAGCGGCCCCGCCTGTATGACCTATCCCATGTCCGTGTCGTCCACGGTGTGCTATCCAATGGGGGAATCACTCATACACAATTTGTACAATTATTTTTTTGACTTTTTCTTTTTTTAAATTTTGGTTTTGATTTTTCTTTTCATTTTTCAAGGCAAATTTCTGTCACTTTAAGATAAATTTCGATCTTCTGGCTTTTTCAATACACACATTTTTTTTCTCAATTTTTCCGATTTTTCTGTATTTTTCTTCTTGAATTTATTTGTTTTTTTTTAATTATTTAAATGAGTTTTTTTTTGTTGGGGGGGCTGTACAATTATTTTTTGAAACGACTCCCCTCTCGGTGCTAACTAGCACGACAGTCACACTCGGCCGCGGCGCGGGGGGCGCCAGACCAGCTCAGTCACTGCCATATTGCGCGGTTCCGAACAGAAGGACGCGGGACGGGCCGCCAATTGATACAAAGTACACAGAGAAACGGGCCCGCTGATTTTACGGAATGAAAATAATATAGAAGAATGTTTCTCTTGCCTTTATCGATGGCATTGAATTGAGTCAAAGGAAAAATTCCCATGGAGTAAAGCAGAATACCTTTTAGGTGAACGAAAATATTCTATCATACTTTCCATCGATAAAATCCAATAGGAATTCTCCATAAATTCAAGGGAAACATTTTCCGGGTGTAGTCCGAGTCGAGACAGTGAATGGGGCCTGTGTCCGCGTGGTTAGCGTTGGCAACAGGGCGGCCAGTAGATCCGGGCTAGCAGGACCAGACCGGGGATCCCCATCCTATCCCAGACCTCGTCCCTGACCCTAGACAGCGTGCTCTCATCCCTGCGAAGGTGTTGCCTACTAGGCAGGCGCACATGCAGCCCGCTTCACTTGATTGCCTTTCGTCCACTCTTTGCCTATTTCCTTGGCGACAGTGGCTGGCGGGGCGGGGCGCGCCGGGCGCCGCAGCGCATCATCGTCGTCCCAGAGTATCATTCCCATTCTGGCGCTGACTCAGCCGTCCAGAGACAATAACACACCACGCGCCCGCCTCGCCCGCCACGCCACGCCACGCCGCGCTACGCCTGTTTGTGATGACGTTTCCCGCTCCAAAACCGGACTCCACCTTTATCGCGACTCCAGCACAACGTGAGATAGAGGGAGAGAGAGAGGGAGAGAGAGGGGAAGAGAGGGAGAGAGGGGGGGGAGAGAGAGAGAGAGAGAGAGAGAGAGAGAGAGAGAGAGAGAGAGAGAGAGAGAGAGAGAGAGAGAGAGAGGGGGGGGGAAACACTCAAACTCTTAATTTCTCCTTGAAGGTCTTTAAAATTATCGGTCACATTTACGGTCACTTACGCGGGATGCAGAAGCGTACCGGTAACTTACCATGAGATTGAATCAAACCGGTAATTTTATATCCCCTCTTATATGGGCAACTGGATTTTCGTGCATGCCCTCCTCTGCCCAAATCACCGGCGACATTGGTCTTCTCCTCATTTCCTTGGCATTAATCCAAACGCCACGTTTAAAAAACCGAGGCCTTATCTTCTCTCACAGCCCCTTGAGCCAGTGCTGCCAGAAAAGCTAGGCGAAATTCGGCTAAATACACCCGTGTGCTGCGGGCGGCATCTCCGCCTGCCTACTAGGCAAACCGCATTTACGCGTGTGCAGTTGTTGCCTAGTAGGCAGGCGGAGATACAAGCCCGTTGCACACGGGTGTATTTAGACGAATTTTGCCTAGCTTTCTGGCAACACTGCCTTGAGCTGATTCCCCTGGTCCTAGTTTGACTCGACACCACGTGTTGTTTTCCCTTTCGGTAGTGGGTGATGGAGGCGGGGAGGGGGAGAGAGAGGGGCTAGGCATCTCTCAGGGTCAATCGCACCGCACGCCCTTCACCTGGTCCCCCCCGCCCCGCCCCGCCACGCCCCGAGAAGCCCTACAGCACACATGCCTAGCTGTGGTGTGGTACGTCACCCCTTCCCTCCCTCACGCGTCGCACCTGCAGACTGATTCAGAAGAGCGTTCTCCTGCCCCTGTCTCTCTCGCATTCATGGGGTGCGTTGTGCAGGTGTGAGAGCGACAGAGCGAGAAGAGCGCTCTTCTGAAACAGTCGGCTGAGCTTGTGTTTCACACGTTTCACAGGGGTCCCGTCGATTGCGGACATATGCCTATGGGGAGCCGAGGCTCAGGTCTATGGTCGATGATTGCGGGCATCGAGGGGAGAAAAAACAGGGCTGGGGGTGGGGGTTGATTATGCGGATAGAAATGGGACATTATTGTCGATTGTGGACATCCGTGGGCGGGCGAGGCGCGCTGAGTTTGCCGACCTCCCCGAGTATCGCAAGCCAGGGATGCACGCAACCGTTTCACACCTGTGTAAGCGGATGGCGCGTCCATCGCGACCTCTGTCGACGCACCCACGCTCATAGGCTTCGCGAGAGGCTTATTCGAACAATTTCAACTGTAAGCACATGGCTCGGGTTGGAGGTAGGGGTGCCATAGCAAAGTTTGGCAAAAAGATCTTAATAAACGCACTTTTTTTTTGAAAGTCATGGAGAATATGCTACGGAAAGAATTTCGAGAGCTCGGCTCGGCGGGGGGCGTTTGTGATGGACGTGGACGGGAGGGTGCAGGCGGTGCAGGTCGAGAAGCTGTAAAGTCTTACTGCTCAAAGTTTACTCAATGGGTCTCATGCCGCAAAAGGGAGAGAAGAAAGGGAGAGGGGGGAGGGAAAGAGGGAAAGGAGAGAGGGGGGAGAGACACGTGGATGTCTCGAAGGGAGGGGGGGGGGGGAGGGCCGAAGCCAGGCAGTCTGGGCTGGGGATGGAGGAAAAGGGCGAGCGGGGAGGTGGGAGCGGAATGCGAGCAGTGGCAAGCAGACGGGGCGAACCGGGGCGGGGCGGGGCGGGGCGCCAGCAGTGCGTGATGTTCGCGCCAGGCCGGGCCAGGCGGCTACGCGTGCGTGGCGGGGCGAGGCGGGGCGTGGCAGGGCGGGGCGGGGCGTGGCGGGGCCCGACCAAAGGTCAAACAGAGCCAGCCGGCCGGCCGGCCAATATGCCGATGGGGCTCAATGAGCGGGCCACATCGCCACATCGCTCCTGCGACGTCCGTCCCTGCCCCGCGCCGGCCGGACCAGAGAGACGATTCCGCACTGTGGTCTCATCCCACTGTCCTTGTCGCACTCATGGTGCGCGGCCACAAGGAGCAAGCGAGAGGACACTGCTAAACGCTGTTCGGAATCACCCCGCAATAACTGCAAATCCTGCCAGAGAGCAGAGAGGCAGGGCGCAGCTCAGCTAGCTCGAGAGCTCAGCCTGGCTCAGCCCAGCCGGAGCGGAGATAAGATACCATAAAATGGGAATCAGCAAAAGGGGCGGCAGGGCGGCAGGCGGGGTATAGGGCTGCGAGCTGACGCGTCGGCATGGATTACAGAATATCAGGACGTGGCGGGGGGGGGGAGGGGGGGGATTTGAGTCTCTCCTCACCGTGTTCGTCGAGCTGCGTGGCCGCGGACAGGGCTAGGACGACGACGAGGGTCAAGGCCAGCAGCAGGGCGGGGCCCGCGCGGGTGCGGGCCGCGTGCACGGCCGGTGCCGGGGCAGCAACAGCCGCGGCCATCGCTCTCCCTGCACACTGACTGCTCTCAGACTGGGTCCATTTCGAGCGGCTGGGGCTGGGGCTGGGGCGCTGCTGGGGCACTGGGGCTGGGAAGCAGGCTCTCACCCGAGTCATGTCCAGAGAGGCAGCACAGCCCCGCCCCATCCCACCCACCACCACCCCAACGTGGTGACAAGGGCGTGTGTGTATGCTGCAGAGCGATCCCGGTGCACGCCCTCCTCGCTCTGTCTCTCTCGCACTCATGAGGTACACCCTATAGGTGCGAGAGAGACAGAGCGAGGAGGGCGTGCACCAGAATCGCTCTGCTGGGCAGATCGGGGGAGGAAGAGGTTTCCCGCGAGGCGGCGGGGTGGGACGGAATGTGACGAGCGGGGATGTAGTCCAAGAGACGGAGGAATTATTTTAAGTGAAGAGATCTAATATGTGGTTCTTGTTGTCATCAGTACAATAATGGACGAAAATTTTTTCCTAAATTATGGAATGAGGAACTCGGCGCTGCGCCGTGCGGTGAGTGTGAAAGGTCGCTGACGTTGTATCGTTGGTCATGTTTCTTTGTCAATATAAGTGTCCTAGTGCTTGTGTGAAGTTGATAACAGTCCTTTGAAAACGTTTCTCGAGAAATCAAATATCAATCAGTGAACTGAAAAACTGGAACGGAGAAACGGAGAAATCTGGACACGGAAGGCACGCCTCTCGCTCTCGTTTTAGCTTGAATACAGCGCTTGACCGCGAACTGTATGTGATATTTCCAACTTAAATCCTCATGGAGCAAATATATACGTGATGATTGATTCAAATACGCTAGAATAGCGCTGTCCTCGTCGTCACCCTAATTATTTTCATTCGTACTGCGTAAACGCGAAGCAGGACAGACTAAGGGACTTCCCCGACTCACAAACATGGTCCGCAACTAATGGATGGAACGAAACATAACGAAACGAGCAACCGCAAATTCTTCTAAAAACATGGAGTAAACCGGTGTCGAGTTTCGTGTTTATCTTTATTACTTTTCGAAGGGGTTTTTCCTATCTTATCTGTAAGTCGGGATCTTCATCACCGGAAATTAGGATTACTGTGCGCTTGCACAAATCATACTTTGACCGTTAGGTATTTCTTATTTTTAAAACGATTGTTTTCCTCCACCAATCTTACAAATGTTTACAATCGATTAGGATGATATTCGTATATTTACAAAACGCCCTTTACTTATCTACAGTTTGCCAGCGCGCGCCCGCGCCCAGTTCTGTTCGCAGGTCGCTTGTGGTCGGCGCCACGAGCGCGACCGTCGCGCGGCACTGTGGAACGCACCCGCCGCGCGAACGTCTGCTGAGTAAACATCCATGTGGCAGTGAAGTTCGATCAAGTCTGCTATGGCAGTAATGGATTCCTCGATGTGACAAAAATGGAAAACAAAACCCTTTGTATGCGAAGTGTACTTATTTTCCGTGTGCTTTGTATAGAAAAATAACGGTACTATATGTCAACCATCAACGAATATGCCAACAAAAGTGTCCAAAAAGGTTGCAGGCATGATAATAAGAAGTAGGAAGACCATACTAAAGGACGGAGTAATGACGGTGAGTTGTGCTTTCAGGCCTCTTAAGTCTGTATTTTGTTGGCATTTATCCAAAATAGAGCCTATTCTATAACTAGGGAGTCCTTTGGCGTTCCTCTAAATCCCCCCACCCGCCTTTAAGTGACATGTTAACGTGACAGCAGGTTAGCTGTCGAAAGTGCCTCCATGACCACGGGTACAGGCATCTAGGCTGTGCGTGATTCATTTGCAGTCTTTTCATTTTCCCACAAAAATTTGTTGTTAACCCTTGTCATTGGAGTTTTTTAACCCAATGAAATTCTCTCAGTAATTCAAGAAGGTTGTCAGAAGACTATTTCTGGTGACAACTTGTTATCTTATATTGGTTTTGTGGCTTTTACCCCCTGTGAAGCAGATTGTAAGTTTGTTCTCACATACATGTCAACTCTAACATAGGGCAAAAAATTGCTTGCTCTCAATGGGGAAAGAAAAATAAGAAATATTAGGGTTAACATGTCGTGGTTGTTGAGATTGCAATTGTTGACTGTTTCTTGATGCACATTACAATTTTATTGATTTAGTCATTTAATTAGATATAAATTATTTTAAATATTTTATCCTAATTCAGTTCCCATAAAATTGTGATGCCTCAGTCTCTCTTGCAATCAACTTGTCTAAATGAAGAACTGACAACTGGGCACATAATTAATTTTTATGTGATTCATTTATAATGCAAAACCGCTTGGTCACATGAAATTTTTGTTATGCATTATTGATTGTTATCTATTGTTAAGTTTAGAGGCAGTTTGCGGCAAAGTGTTACTCTTAATCATATAATAGTTTGTTTTAATTTGCTCCAATACCTTCTTTTGTGTGTTACTCAATGTATTATGTGTTATTTAATTTCCCAACCATCTGTCGAGCCTGGGTTTGGGCTGGGGGTACTCAACAGTGAAGTGCAAGAAACAAAACTGTTACAAAACAAATCTTCTGTCATCCTCCGAAAGCCACTCTTGTTTTAACTTCATTTACATTTATTAGGAATTTTGACAAAGTTAAAAGTTCTTTTAACCTCTTTGAATTTTTTTTTCCTTTAAACTTTGCTTTAGGTAAGGATTTAATTATTGTGCTTTGCTTATTACTCCCGATTCGTGCTGCCACCATTCTCGTCCTCTTGACCGCTTAAGCATAAGGTTACAGCAGGGGGGAGTAGATGAGTAGATTGGAGGCGGAGAGTGGAAGGTTTCCAAACGCAGCGACCGTCTGGGATGCACCATATACCCCCTCAGGCCATTTGCGCCCGTTTTTTTACTTTACTAATGTGGCGGTACGCCAGCAGCAGCAGCAGCGGCCCGCGGCCCCCAGGGTCCACTGGCCCAGCCCCAGGGCCCTACCCTACACGGTATGAAGGGCAGACAGGCTGTAGGATGATTCAGGAGAGCGCTCTCCTCGCTGTGTCTCTCTCGCGCCTAAACGGCGCACCCCATGAGTGCGAGGGAGACAGGGCGAGGAGAGAGCTCTTCTGAACACTGAATCAGTCTGCTGTGCCGCCGTGCTCCACCGGGAGGAAGTCAGGGGGCAGCGCGGGGACAGCGGGTCCATACCACGGTCGAATACCGCTGTCTTCTCCTGGGGGTCAAAAAAAAAGCAAGCAGGCTGATACCTTTGTATAATCTGCTAAAAATATTCGGGGGTCAATTTTGCCCATCTCCCGAATGAACCGTCACCGAGGCGCTCTGGGCGAGGCGCTGTGTGGCGGCGGTGGCGGCGCGCTTCTCTACGGGGAAGTCCGTCCGCGCGCGCCCCGCCTCTAGCCAGCACGTTGCGTGCGGCCGCCACCGCGCCGCGCGCCTCCAGCGCACCGGTCACCACACGACACTTGTCGCGGCCGGGCCGGGCCGGGCCGCTCGCCTTGGTCAAGTTCAAGTTCGCCGTTACGTGAGCGACCTGTCTCGCTCCTCTGGTCAGGTTCAGCAGCCTGCCGCTGGCCGAGCCGAGGCGGTGCGGTCCCGCCCTCCAGCCGGTGTGCTGATCCTGGACCTGTCTCCAGTATGATTCCGCCTAGTTGTTTCGTTTGATTGTCCTTCTTGCACTCATGGGGGCTCTTCTACTCTACAAGGAGGAAGAGAGAGGACACTGTTGAACGCTGTTCGCAATCGTGCGTCCCGGGCTGCGCCGGCACGAGCCGGCATGCCGAGGCCGAGGCGATGCCCAAGGGACCCCAGCAGGACGCGGTCCGTTCCGCTCGGCCGTGCCGCGTGCCGCCCAGCTGTGCCCAGCGGAGCTATGCACAACATCGCGCGCGCACTTCCCCCCAGCGGCGGTCCAACCCTTTCCAAAATTACGTTCGCTGGCTGCGCGCCAGGGTAAGGGAAGGACCTCCGCGTCTCGGGCGCGGGGCCGGGCGGGGCGGGGCCGCCGTGTTGCAACACCACTCGCTGCCAACGCGGTATACGCGCTCGCCTGCAGGCTGATTCCGCCTCCGTCCTTGTCGCACTCATGGGGCCTTGCCACCCCCAACATTGGGCACTGTCATGAGTGCGACGAGGACGGAGGTACGAGAGCCATCTTCGGAATCAGACGGCTGGCCTCGCTTCACCGCTCCTCGGGGATCCCCGCGCACGAGCTCCTCGCCGGAGGTTGGCGACTTCGTCTCGTTGATGATACCATGGCTCATTCTGCCGAGGGAAGTCCCACCCCACAAGTTGAGAACGCGTTGGTTTGGCTCGGAGTGCGGCAGCCGACCCGGCCCGGCCCCGGCCCGGCCACGACTCGCACGCCCCCGCCCCCCGCGGGATTCCAACATCGCCGTGTGTGTCGTCTCTTGACCGTGGTCGGGCCGGGCCGGTAGCCTTGGTTGGTTAGGACCGCGCGGTCCACTCCGCACGCGGCGGGGTGCAGCGCAGCGCCACCGCCGAACGGAACCGCCTCTCCTCTCGAAATAACCGCCGCGCGTTTCGTTTCGGCCTCTGCCGCGGGCCGCGGGCGGGCGCGGCCGCCGCCCCGGGCATATGGGTGCAGCGCTGAACGATTTGTGTTGTTGTTTGATTGGCGGCAGTTTAACCCCGTGACCCGTTTTCTTGTCGCGGGTCGGGAGAGTGGCGCGGCGGGGCGGGGCGGGGCGGGGCGGGGCGCGGGGCAGCGCGGGCGGCTGCGACTACGACCCATGCGACCCATTCTCAATAGCTTCTCCTCGCCTCCCCGGCCCGGCCCGGCAACCCGGCCAGCAGTCTTTTTCCTCATCGCGGCGCTGTCTAAAAGTATTGGGCCGCGGCGTGGCTCGGCTCGACTCGACACGACAGCCGCACGTGTTCTTGTACTTATCGCAACGGCCGGGCAGGGGCGGGCACTGTGGACTGTGGTGAGGGTGAGGGGTACTATCTTGGCCCTGCCGGCCCTGTCCAACGCAGCGCGGCGGCCGCTGCCGCTGCCTGGCGCGGCCTCTCGCACCACCCCGCCCGCCAGCCAGCCAGCCAGCCTTTTTTCTATTTGAGGTTTGGCATGCCCTCATGAAGCGCCCTTGGCTTTGGGCTTCGGGGTTAGGGCGCAGCGAGCGATCAGCGTTGCGGCCAGCAGTGTGGCCCGACCCGCGCTCGCTCGAATCGAATCGCGTTATCGCCTCTGTTACGGCGGCGCCCACCAGCGACTTGTGAGTGCGAGTTGCGCTCAATATTGCCAATTTGACGTAAATATTTTTATGCTAAAATAGCACAGTTCGACTGTGTTTTGACCACATAGCTCACTGTGGATACAGGCCAGGCTCGACCGTTTGTTCCGCAGGTCGCACTTGCAACTCTCACACTGACTCCGATCGCTCCGACTCCCTATTTACATATCCTCGCGGTCCTCTCTCTCTCTCTCTCTTTCTCACCCAATGGCAGTGCCTCATAAGTGCAACAAGGACGGAGGTACAAAAGTCCTATGCGGAATCAGTCTACGGACGGGCGAAAACTTAGCACCGCGGCCGCGGGGTCGCGAGTCGCGAGCCACGGGCGCACGGGCAGCGAGCCGTCGAGGGTTGTATTGGCGCGGCAATGCTCGCACCCTGCCGGCCCTGCCCTGCCCTTCCCTGCCCTGCCCTGCCCTGCCCTAGCCCTGCCCTGCCCCGCCCTGCCCTAGCCCTGCCCCGCCCCGCCCCGCCCTGCCCTGCCGGCCCTGCCCTGCCCTGCCCTGCCCTGCCCTGCCCTGCCCTGCCCTGCCCTGCCCTGCCCTGCCCTGCCCTGCCCTGCCCTGCCCTGCCCTGCCCCCCTGCCCTAGCCCTGCCCTGCCCTGCCCTTCCCTCCTCGCCCTCCTCAGTCGATACAGCCCGGGGGACTTTGCTCGGATCACTTCCAACGACCGCGGCTCTTCCCCCTCCTCTCGCCAAGCTCCGTGGACGCCAGTGAATGTCTTCCTGCAATGGGAACCAGTTTGTTGACTACACATATGAGACGTCACGTCGCGGGACCGGGAAGAGGGGCGGGGGAAGGGGGGGGGGTACCGCGGTGGGGTGTGCCCGCCGCGCCCGCGCCCGCCCCGTCCGCTGAAGACCCGCGCGGCCCATGGCGCGGCCGCTGCGCTGCCCGTCCGCTGCCCTGCCGCTAGGCCCCGGGTGGGCCCCGGGCGGGCCCCGGGCGGGCCCCGGCCGCGGCCCCGCACCGCGCCGCGGCTCGCTCAGTGAGTGGGAAGCGGCGGCCCGGCCCGATCCGACCAGGGGGGCTGCCTAGCGAAGCGACCAAGGAAGGAAGGGGCGTTTGTTTGCGCGCCGTGCGGGCCGCGCCGCGCGCCCGTCCCGTGTACCCCCTTCACTTCGCGCGAGTGTGCACGTGAATAGGGGGGCTGGAGCCGGAGAAGTGCCACGGGCAGATCAGGAGGGAAAGCCTAGTGAAGTTGTGAGGAGAAACAGATTTAATGTCAGGGTTGTGGTACTGGTTAAAGTGTTGGCAAAGACAGCCTGAAGATTGTGATTCCTCCTGCTCTAAATTTGCTGTTATGGACGGTGCATTATGACTAATGTTGAACTAAATACCATTAGCCTAGAAGTTGCTAGTTCAAGTCCACTCCACTTTGAAGCCAAGTCCAATGAATACCTTAGTCTCCCAATCCAAGTCAACCATGAGACCTACCAAGCAACAGAATTTGCGAAAAATGAAAACAGCCTTTCACCGAGGAAAAGAAGCAACTCATTTACTGCATGCAGCATCCATGCTGGCGTTCAGCTTGGTGTCACTGAAGGATTGCCCAATTCAAGCTTTGATGGAAGTGCTCATCCGTCCAATCCACCAATTCCCATATCAGCAAATACAGTCAAACCTCAAGATAACATCCCACCCAGCAGCATATTTCGACGAATATGGAAACATCTTAAGGTTCTTGTTCTCATGTATTAATATCCAGGCAGAATGAAAAATATCCCTTTCATCTTCAAACTACTTTTAACTAATGAACACTTTAATGTTGGACAAGGTCTGTTTGTGATTTTGCTGTGTTCGTGTAAGGAACGCCATAGGACTGCATCTGGTTAGATGTAAGGCTCTATGTAATAATCTCCTTGCCTTTTTAAAATCATAGACGCTTTTATCAGCCCTTTGCATGGTAAAGTAATTTGGGAATGTTACCTTATTTCATAGTGCTGCCACTTTACTCTGTTATTTTAATTTCTGATGGTTATCATTTTAATTGAAATCTCTAATAGTTTTCATCACTAATGTGTGAGACCAATGGTCGGTCTTTTGGCATTTATTTTTATTTACAGAAAAGGTTTGATGTGTAGAATTACGATCTACCTGTACTGCTTTCATGACTGTAACAATCATTAGTTTTTCTACTGAAATATTTACTACTTGGAAGTGCACATTAAGTAGAGACCTTGTTTCTTGTTCACTTATTTTGACATTTGCTATTCTGGGCTGTGAACTCTAATGCTTTGATTCATGAGCAGGCTACTCGGAATCTTTTATTTTGCCCATAACTAAGCTACTTAAAATTTCTTATTTTGTTCATATTTTTCTTTGGTACTCCAGGGTGTTAATTTATGAAACAAGAATTTAGTTTGAAAAGATTGCTTCTCAACCTAAATTTCATATTTTTGTGTTTGGTTTCAGACCTCGGGAATTGGGGAACCCAGCGTTTACCACGCCTTGGTTGTTATTTTCCTGGAGTTCTTTGCTTGGGGACTTCTCACTATGCCTGTTATCTCGGTAAGAACTTGTTATGTGTGTCAGCATTAGATGTAACACAAATCATGTCCTTCATACAATATTTTATGTATCAGATGTTACATAATGTATTTACATATCTGTGAATTTCACTTCATTCATTTATATGTTTTTTTAGGTGCTTAAAGAGACATTTCCTGAACACACTTTCTTGATGAATGGTTTAATCATGGGCATAAAGGTTGGAATCTGCTTTTTATTATCGATTCTGTGAGCATCAGTGTGTAAACCTAAAACATTTGTAATTTTGATTTTGTAGGGTATATTATCCTTTTTGAGTGCACCACTAATTGGAGCTTTATCAGACGTGTGGGGACGCAAATTCTTTCTACTTGTCACTGTGTTTTTCACATGTGCTCCCATACCTTTAATGTCCATTAATCATTGGTAAGAACTGATCAATCCTTTGTCTGTTTAATGCAAAATTTGTGGAACTCATGTCTTTGTCACATCTGTGATCTTCTTAGGTGGTTTTTTGCCATGATCAGCATTTCTGGGGTTTTTGCTGTTACATTCTCAGTTGTTTTTGCCTATGTTGCGGATGTCACTGAAGAAAATGAACGTAGTTTGGCTTATGGCCTGGTAAGTATTTAGTTTTAGGGAGTGTAAATTAAATTGTGATTTGATGTATTCTTTTAATATGCCTTACTTGTTTCTTAGGTCTCAGCCACATTTGCTGCAAGTCTGGTCATTAGCCCTGCCCTTGGCGCATACATGATGAATGCATACAGTGAAAATCTTGTTGTTGCTGTTGCCACTGCAATTGCGTTACTGGATGTATTTATTATTCTTGTTGCTGTACCAGAATCCTTACCAGAAAAAGTTCGGCCTTCTTCTTGGGGAGCACCAATTTCTTGGGAACAAGCTGACCCTTTTGCGGCAAGTTTAGAATTTTATGGCTTTTCAGTTCGAACCTTTTTTTGAATCAGGTTCGCTTATGTCACTTTTGTTATTTCTGTTTTCTTTACAGGCATTGCGTAAAGTTGGAAAGGATCATACTATTCTTATGTTGTGTACTACAGTGTTTTTGTCCTATCTCCCCGAAGCTGGACAATATTCCTGCATTTTTGTGTATTTGAAATTGGTCAGTAAATACCTGTTGAACTTGCTTTTACATATATGCCTACTAAGTTTGTTTGTTATATATTTGCTTCTCTCTATTTCCGTTTTTATTTTTAGGTTATGGATTTTAATGAGGTGATGGTTGCTGTTTTTATTGCCACCATTGGCTTGTTGTCTGTCGGTGCTCAAATGATATTAGGAATTCTTATGAAACAGCTTGGTTCCAAGCACACAATAATGGTTGGTCTTCTCTTTGAAATGCTTCAACTCATGTGGTATGGGTTTGGTTCTCAAATGTGGTAAGTATACTGGTTCTGAAAATCATCTCATAATAATAATAATAATCTAAAGCTAGTCATGTCTTTTTCTCATGTGAGTTCCTTTTACCTTAAGAGATTTTTCCTATTTCAGGATGATGTGGGCTGCTGGTGTACTTGCCTCTATCTCAAGTATCACATACCCTGCTATTAGTGCATTTGTTTCCATGCATTCTGATGCTGACAACCAAGGTAATTGAATGGGCAAGCCAAGTATTGTTTGCAATCATTTGATTAAATGCCTAAATTTAATTTATTGGTTGATGGTTGCAGGTCTGGTTCAGGGCATGGTGACAGGAATGAGAGGCCTATGCAATGGTCTCGGACCAGCAATGTTTGGTGTTATATTTTATCTCTTCCATGTTGACCTTAATGATGATGGGAAAACTCGTGATGATTCTAGATCTTCCCACATTATTGATAATGCTACAACTGGACATGCTGACAGTTTTCCACAGGTAAAAGTTTTTGCTTTACTATTTAATATTGAACATTTGCCAGTATTTCAGATAGGTACGTTTTTAGTATTAAACAACTCATGCCACTCTTCCCTATTACTCTAAAAAATTTACTAATTCTATTTAACACTATTTGTGATTTATCACATTTTCTCTTCCATTCATCATTGGTATCAGTCATCCTAGTTCTTTTAGCCAATTTTTCTATCAGATTTTGTCTCCTAATGTGAATATATTTTGTGGGTTTTTTTCCTTTTGCTTCCTGGATAGGAGCCTGTTTGGGCTATTATTAGCCAGGTATGTTGCGTAGTAAAGTACAAAACCCCTCAATCATATCTTATATGATAAATTTATACTTCTATTGTTTTATTGTTTAGGTTTGTGTAGATTTATGTCCAAGTTTCATTTCCCCCCCACAATTATCATAACTTTTCTTCCTTTACTCTCTTCAGTTGATTCCTGGTCCACCATTTGTCTTTGGAGCACTGCTGGTTATCTGCGCACTTCTAGTAGCAGCTTTCATCCCTGAAGGAGGTGGGGTAACAAACAATTTTCGTTCTGGATCCCGAAGGCAGTCAGGTACTTAAATATTCGTAGCTGGTCTTCAACTATTTTATATTAATTATTATAACATTTTTGAAATTGATGATTGTTTGTTGTAGGCTTGTCAATGGAAGTACACTATGAGGTGGAGCGCAGCAAGAAGCATGATGGTCTTAGTCCACTCTCACCACTTGTTGATGATTCAGCTATTCTATAGATTCGTGCCAAGATTTTTGTTTATTTGTTCAAGAATGAAACTCTAATGGCAAATACTCTGGAGTTTTTGCTTATTGTCAGAGTAATGCCCTCTGAACTATTTTCCTCAGCATCCATGCTCACTAAAGCAATTTTGCTGTGAGCTAAGAATTCAGGTCTGATCTCTATCTACATACCTACTTGCTAAAATGAGGGAATATTGACTAGTCTTTCTGACTTATGCAGATTTCAGTAAAGGAGATGTTTTAGGTTTAAATGCTATGATTTAATGTACTCTAGTGAATGTACAAGATTGCAACGTTTTAATTGAGTTTGCATCATTTACATCATTTATTCATTCTTCCATGTATACTCTGATTCAGGTCAGTGTCTGTTCCCATCCCATTTGCAATGGAAACCAATACACTTGATATTCTTCTAAAAGGTTTATTCACTCTTCATTGAATCAATCATTCATTTATTCATTTGTTAATATTAAGGTGCAAGGCAAACTACTGATAAGTTTTGTCATGCAAAGAATGTGATACTGATATCTATTCTCTGTTGCACTGATTGAAGTAAACCATTCCACTCACCTTCATAACTTTCTGTTTCTTATCTGAATTTGTAGTTTGAGTTAACTTAATAATTATAATTATCAGTCATTACAAAATTTACCATGATTTTGGTTGTATCCAGCTAGCTCTTTGATCGCCTCATAAATGTAACCTTTTTTGGTCACTTTCCTGAAATTGGTGCTCAACATTTTGGGGTAGTAAATGAGCTGTGTGTGCTTTTGCATAAATTGTAAGTCGTTTATGCACAAGATAAGATATGAAAGCTTCTTGCCATTGTGAGAAGGAATTTGGTCCTTTAAACTCGTGGCTGATCTCCGTCCTGCTGCGTGTTTGAGGTTTTACCTTATTTGTGCCTTTCATCATTGAGCATTACTGATTCTTTTGGGTGGATTGGTACTCAGTTATCTAAATGACCTCACACTTGCAATGTGAGTCAGCTACTGTGTGAATGGGAAAATGTGTTGAGCATATTTGATGTAATCTATTATCTGTTAAATGGTTGGTCTGTGATTTGATTTGTCTTATGATTTAGTGTTTAGTTGTATTAAAAGTGAAGCTTATTTAAATTTTAGAAGAAACACGAAAGGTAACCAATTGTATGTTGGATTGGATATCCTGGATTACAATATTCCTGTTTGTTGATATTTTGATTCTCCTGTCATAAGTTATTTTCTAGCTCTAGTTATTTAACTATTATGTATGGAAATTAAGAGAAAAAAACAACAAAAACATACTATAAATTTAACCATTTTAGTTCAAAAAGTTGCTTGGATTAACACTAGTTGTTATCCTAAGTGTAATACTGTAATAAATTTGATGTATGTAGTATGCATCTAGACTGTCTGAAGTATGGAAAAAGCGTCTGAGACTTCGGCAATTAATGAATATGATGAGATGTTTGTGCTATCTTTACTACCAGACATATGCCATTTCATTTTTCATATTGTTTTTAAATCTGGTTGCATTTTGTCAGATTACCTTTGGTTATGAAGCGGGGCTTTTTGTTATTTATCACTCTTTTAAGAAAAAGGGCTTTTACTTTTCATTGTATTTATTTTGACTGAAGCTGTGAATGAGTGTTCAGTGGAGAGTGTGGTGTTTCTGTTGTGTTACATTACAATATACTGTCATGTACCAAGCAGACTGATCGCCCAATTTGACTTTGCATTTTTTTATTTGCTTATTGATCTTTGATCTCTTGCCATCAGATTTCAAGTTTCTCTTTACTTCACAAGTTAAACCAGTTTTATTAATGCTGTAAGTTCCCAAGGTCCATGGAATTTCTCTCTGAATGTAAGGTTAAGATTTGACAATTTAAATTCTTTTTCCCATCAGATGTTATTAAGCCTTCTATTCTTATTCATAGCTGTGTGGCAAATTCATATATGCCTTTGTCTTATTTAAAAAGGTGTTTGTGTATCCTGCCAATAAGCAAGAGGTACATTTGGAAGGAAATGTTACCTTATCCTACTGAAGTTGTAAGTCTACATGCATGAGAATGTTTCCTTTCTCCCGAACCCTAAATTTGAAAGATCAGTACAGTTGTTTGCTCTCTGCTGTTTTCAAAATGGGCAAAAAAGTGCTATTTCACCATGGGACCACATCACTAGAGTTATGGTCATTACTGTAATTCATTCATATGTTGTTTTATTCTTTTTGACTGTGGAACTTGGCATACTAAAGTTCAATTGAAAATGTCTTAAAACGCGGACGGATGTCCTTTTAAGTTCCCATGCATGTGTTGATTTCAGTTAGACCCTCATAAATTGCATGAAACTGTTGATTCTTTTCTGATTTCTAAGATTTTGCATCCTATTAATTTTAAAGATAGAAAAGGGGAATTGATAATATTTTGAACTTTTTTGCTAGTATGTGGCAGTTTTTAACTTTTGGGAGGTAGTTAACTGACTGAAATAATCTAAGATTGCGTTTTATCATTTTGTGATTCATTTGTGTTAGTATCAAATTATGCATTAATTTTTCCATCAGTGGCCAACTGAAGAATGTCTGTTGAAATCTCTCATGCCAAAGAGCGGTCACTCTGTTTGAACAGCTGCTTGTTGTTGAGCAAATATTCTTAAAAGTGCAATTTCTAAGTTTTTAAAGAAAATTTTGTTTTGGAGTAGGATGATAAATTAATACTTACTTTTTTTCCCTTTTTTTCCCCTATTTTTAATTCTGGATCAGAAGGTAAGCATCACATCAGGAAGTGTAGTCTCAGTTTAAATGTGTTTTCTCCAAAGTTTTAAGTTTTGTGCCAGGTTCTCATCAATCATTCATCAAATTAGTGATTGATATTTATGGGCCCTCAAGTAATAATATCAGTACTAATTTGTTTTATTAGCTCTTGTCCTACTCAATCCAAATCTATCTACCAAAAAGCACTCCTTCTTGGGTGTTAATTTTCATTTTGAATAATGTCAAATTTATTTCAAAATCAAACAGCACTACTTAAATTTACCCTTTCCCAGTGTTTAAATTCTCTTGTATATCTGTTTTATCCTTCCTGCATTTTCACTTTCAGCCTACATCTGAATTTGAACATTTTCTTCAGTGAAAAGAACTGAGCAGGAATTTCCAAAGATTACCAAAAGAAAACTGTGTGTGTTAGGGGTCAAAAACAGATGCCTGATGAATGTTTCTCATAAAGTTCAATTGGAAAGTTTAGTGATGGAAAGTCAAAAGCAGCTCTATTTGTGTTTACCAGATATTTATGTTTCATCATTGACCCATTGATTCAGTGATACCTTCCCCGGTAGTTATAATCCTGGAGAGTTTGTCAGAAAAAATTTGTTAAATTTTGAAATGAAATGTAATCTTTGCTCAGTTTTGCTAAGAGTGAAGAAAGTTTTACCATATTTCTACCAGTTAATACATACAGTAGGTTTATATTTTCTCAAGATTCGCACAAACAAATAAGCGTTTTTTTTTTTTTGTTTTTTGTTTTTTTTTTTCTCCCTTATTGGCTTGTTGCCGTCTGAAGTTGTTAGCCCTACTTTGGAGGTCTACAATCATCTTATTCAGTTCCAGAATGAAGGGAAAAATGTTGTAACTTATTGATTTTTGTAGTTTTTCTTTTTCTTTCCATTGTGCTTAATTTATTTTCTCTTTCTCTGAAATGGCCTATAATATTTTATTTCAAGAATATTGCCTTTGTTGAGCTTATTTTTCTACACTGTGAACAGCCTTCGTTAAAATATGGAGGGATATTGTGTTTTCCTACTTCAATCCTTCACCTTGCCCCTTTTCTCTTTCTGAACAAGCTGATGTTTAATTTGTCTCAGCTGTTGTCGTTTAGATCGGCTGTTTTCAGAAAATGGATGAATGTGATCGCTGACATAGGTTGATTTGAGACCCCACAAGTGTTTGTTGACACAAGATCAGAGGTTAATGAAAATATGGTGCCTTTTCTTTGTTTCAAACTCGTATTTTACAGTTAATTTTCATGTTTTTCCCGTGTGTCTCGTATTGTACAAATTTGTCAATTCAGTCTAACAAGTCTGCTTTGATGTAGATTTCTTTTCAAGAATACCAGAGCTGAGACACACTAGTGTGTGCAGATGAGGAACAGTGTTCTTCTTTTATCATTATACTTAAGTATAAAAACTATGTTGTTTCACTTCAATTTTCCTTTCTGATTTGTCGTATTAATGTAATAATCTTTAGTAATTGTGGTTGCACTTTGTAATTTTGATCGTTTTAAGGGTAAGATGTAATTTATTTATGTCAGTTTTTTTGACTTCATTGAACTATAGGTTTTAACTGCTGTACATCAGTGCATGAATCAATTTCAAATGAGCATGATGTGCATAATAATCACTGCCACAGCAATTAAACAAAAATGCTAGGCTTGATTAACATGTGCACAATCATATCTCACAGCTTTGTTGTGATAGTATTATTTTGTTTAAATCTGAAAAGTATTTGTTTTCTGTCTCATCTGATTATTTTTACAATTGTTGCTGTGACAAACGTAGATAATTATGAGTAGAAACTACCATTGCATTTAATGGCAGAAAAAGAAAGGAAACAGTTTATGCAAAAGTTGATCAGGGTTAGGGAAGCTCTTTTGTATTTTTCAGTCCTTCATAAACCTATTTTTCTGCCACTGTACAAAGTACATAATGTTGCTGTGAACTGTAGTGTTGATTTGTGACGAGAGTAAAGACACTTTATTTGTGAAGCAATTGTTTCCTTTCCCTCCCCACCCCCCCATTTTTTAATTTTTTAATTTTTGAAGTGAGGCTGTGTGTGTGTGTGTGTGTGTGTGTGTGTGGGCCATGAAGATGGGTTGATGGTTGTCTTTCCTGCTCTGTTTCAGATTTATAAGGGTGTAATTGTGCAAACACTATTTGATACAGTGGTGTATCTATTTGATTTTCTGTACATCTTGGGATACATTGGATATATGTTATGGGTAATGTCCGATGTCGGCGAGTGTCGGACACTAGTCAACTAATGTCCGAAGGTTCGGACATTAATCAAGCTGCAGTGGTTTGTGTCGACACTACCCGGTTAATGTCCGGCAGGTCGGAGGATAGGCAGTGGTTTATGTATTACACTAACCAGAGAGCGGGTCTCAAGCAGGGCAATGGGCGGGGGCCTAGGTGACAGATACATTTTTTTTTATTTCATTGAATTTTTGAAAGTCAGAGACTGTAACACTGAGACAAATAACTCGAAGTTATTGCGCTCAAGAGGGAAAGTAACATTTTGTCAGAAAATATTGCAAAAAAACGTTTCAAGCGTAAAAAATTTAAAGTTGATGATTAACAATTTGTGGAAAGACAATGCGTTTCAATTTCATTGATTTTTGTAAAGGTAGTGTCTGTTAGATGACCTACATGACTGAAACATGATTTTAATGCTTAACAGTGTTGCGGGTTTGCCTATCCTAGAAGGGGCCAGGGCCCCTGATGAGTGTGTACCAATCCCCGCAACACGGTTCGATTGGGACTACCGACCGACTTCCGAATGGTCGCCGATTCAGACATCATCCTGACACCCTTGGTTCATATCCCTTGGATAATGTCCGTTTCGGACATTACCCAGGCACCCTTGGTTAATGTCCGTTTAGAGTGGTTAATGTCCGGAGGATCGACATTACTCAGCTGCCCCTGAGTAATGTCCGAATCTTCGGACATTAGTTGACTAGTGTCCGACAATAGCCAGTTGCCGGACATTAACCATAACATATAGATAGGTTCAGTATGAAGATATTTCTACTACATTCTCTATACAAAAATTAAAATTTATTTGACATAAATTCAAGCATGGTAAACTACATCATTTCATAGATTTGCAAATTATTTACAAATAAAATATAAACTGTGATTTTCATTTGAACAGATATAAGTAATAAATATATTTACATTATCTTTTTACATATTTTCAGCGACGGTAAGAAAAAGTTCAATTATATTGCACTATAAATTGATCTAAACATAGTGTGAAAGAATTCCAAGCCATGTAGGTACTGTTTACAATAAACATTATCAGTCACAGCTTGGCTTCTGAAGGGATTTAGGTACACTTTGTTGGTAAGTACCTAGACCTCAGTCATTTCAAACCAATCAAAATTAAAATAAAACTTTGTCTAAACCTATAGCCCTTGGTCTGGACAGGTTGGAGGAGCAATCATAAGCTCCAGAGAGATGATACTTTGGGAAACCTTTGACAAATCTGACTTCAGATTCCAAAGTTTGTTCAGAGCAGAGTACAGACTATAATTTAAAATTGCTTATCATAATTTTGTATCTGCACAGAACTTGCGATACTCTTACTATTATACAAAAGTATGACAACATGAACTATAGTGCTTTTTCTCTGTAAAAACAACAATAACAAAAGGCTTTATGGTAATTTTTTTTAAAAATTCTAGTTTACATTAAGAAGGATAGTAACCAGTTATACTTAAGTAAACAACGATCTATGTCACAAAGAACACGCATTAGATCAAAATAACAAAAATGATCTACACAAAATTTATGTGGTGTTAACAGAACAACATGCATCAAACACGAGTTAGCTTTATGTGTTCAATGACTAAACCACAGTACAATCATACAAGGTTTGTAGGAAAAAATGACTTCAAAGAAGAGACTTATAACTGATCAAAAACTTACTAAAATTAGAGAAAATGCGTAAAAATTATGACCAATGAAACAACAGACCAATAATCGTCAGAGAAATACAATGACAGGTAAACCAAATCAAAACTAAACTTACATCAATCAACTGTTATCATCATTAATAACACTATCCTAGAGGGAGGAGCAGTAAGCCTTATTCTCACTTCTTTAACATGTTATTCTTACAAGGGTAGAAGACCAAGCCTTCTCACAGTAATGAACACAATAATGACTTACAATAACACACAGTTGTGAGTGTTTGAAGAACACACATTTTTAAAATCTTTAATTACAAACAAAATAATATTCAAGTACAATACATCACATTAATTGATTGAGAGGGATGCTTACTTAGATTTTAAAAAATTGATACCATCTAAAAACATTAACCTGATAGCACACACGTGTATTCTTTAAATATGGTAAATTATCATGCAAGAGGTATCACCAAAGAAAGTTTTTAAATTAGAGACATAATTTCATTATTCAAGTTCAGGCAAATATTCCTTTGGAAGTTCAGGGGACCCAAGTTTTAGAAAAAAAACTACACAAACCAGCACAACAGAATAAACAAGAATTGCACTTCCAGCAAAAAACAAATGAAACACATAAAAAAAGGGACAGGGAGAGATCCAGAAAAACTGGGTTTTGTTTTGTTGCAAGAAGCAGATGTCAACATGGGACGAAAAAAAAAAAAGGAGAAAAAAAAAAAAAGAAAATTTTAAAACCACAAGTCCCCTTCCTCAGTTTCATCAACATCTCTTCTTACATCAACATTAAAATGAGATTCTTGATGGTTTTCCTCATCTGATTCGCTTACGGCTAAATCATCATGTATCTCATTTGGTATCTGTTCATGAACCACAACAGCATCTGGTAAACCCAAGTGCATGTTTTCTCCATGGTCCTGCATTTCATTTGGGTTTCTATCCATAAGGAAGTCAGAGGGATCATAGTTTGGATCAAGGTCAAGGCCCTCATCTGGAAAGGAGTATATTTTTGTTTGAGAGCCTTAATAGGTTTTAAAACTGATAGCATGTTGCCAGCATTGTGAACTTGAGGCTAGTCAAAGCCTGGTACAAAAGAGAAATATACTAACCTTGCTCATGGCGTGTCAATGGTTGTAGTTGGTGGATTTTGAAATCCATTCCATCTCCTTCCACACCAGCATCTGGATGCCCAGGAGGGTAGTAACCCATGTTTCCAAGTTGAACCATAGCCTCTGCAACTTGCTGACTGTCATCATCCAGTTCATTGACTACATGAGAATTAATATGGTTGGCATTTGTAAGTTCAACATATTCCATTTCTTCCTCCTCTGATGAGAAATGAAGATCTACAAGAAACCACACATTTATCAAATGACAAAATTTACAATGTAATTGCAAATATTCATCATTTCATTAAATTTCACAAACCTTCTTCAAGAAGTTCCTTCTTGGTAACTCGTGGTGCTCCACTTTCTTCACCATCAACATCGACATATTCAAACTCATCTAGCTCATGCTTAACACCTGGAGAGCTTGTTCGGCTCTAAATTGATCAAAACAAAACAAGATAGATAAAAAGAACTAGGCTCTGTAGTTTATGTGAAGAAAAGGGTTGGATTGAATGTAAAATACACAATCTTAATTAAGGAGCATACCTCTGGTATATGATGATCAATTGTATAGTTCTCCTCTGGTGGTTCATGTTCCTGATCATGATCATTTTCTTGGTCATGCTCTCCAGGCCATGTTCCAAGTGAATCCACATCTGCCTGCTCAAGAGCACGTTCCTGCACTAAGCTTATATTCCTTTCCAGTTGGTTAAGATGATCTCCATATTCACTAAGCTGTGAAACCACAGCATTGACTATGGCTTCTGCCTTTTTGGTGTACACAGACTCTTTTCCATTGTATGTGACACAATTTTGAAGAATTTGTTCAATATCTTTCAAGAACTCTTGCCGATTGTGATATTTGTGGGCTAAAAAATAAAAATAAAAAAAATATTGAGTACTAATTGTGGTGTTGCAAAAAATTAAGTAACTGATTTAACTGGATATCTTAATTATTAAATACTGACCAGTAACTTTTTTACCAATTTGTTCAAGGTCCATTGGATGTTTAATTTTACTGTAATAGTCCTTCACCTGTTTTTTGTTAACAGGCTTTAAAAATGGCCAAGATTCTGACATTGTCTTTACCTTGTCATTTAGAATACTATTTAAGATGTATGTCAGGGCAACCTTAAACAGATGTTTTTACAAGTTAACCCCTTGAAGGTATATGATTCAGGAAATATTTATAAAAAAAGGTCGAGTGAAAGGGGGAAAAAAAAATGCAGGAAAGAAAAATAAAAGACTTTGACATACTTGATCATTGTCATCAAGAAGAGGATTAATGGCTTTCTCAAGCCTCATCAGTCTATCCTCTTTGTCTTTTATACGTTCAACGCATAAAGACATCATTCGACTTGCAGCCACAGTCAGAGAATGCTTTGGACCTACAAGGTTAATAAATTACAAACAAATTCCCCTCTCTGAATTAAAAAAAAAAAGGTTATTGAAAACGACAAAAAGGTGAGCATTGTCATTCTCTTACCATTGTACAAGTTAGAATTTTCAACAATTTGGTTCACATCTGCAAGGAACTCCTCTCTACTTTGGTATTTCTTAGCACGCAGATTGTCTCTAATGGTTTGCAGGTCCATTGGTCGAGCAACAATTGTATGATAATCAGGTACTGTCTGAGGGCATAACATTTCATTTAAAGAAAAGCAAATTAGTTTTAAAATTCACCACTCATAAAATGTGAACCAGCAATTTAACCCCCTTGACATTTTGAATGAACCATATTACCTTTGTATTAACAGGAAAGAGGAAGGGTTGGACATCTGGTAGATCTCTCATTTCATTTAAGACTTCTTCCAAGATAGTTGAAAGCGTAACAACAGGATCAGTGCGTGCACGATTTGTAGGTTTGTGGTGGCTCTTCAAATAATCACAATGAAGTTCGCCACCCGCACGTTTCCGCTTGCGATTATTAACAGCATCTTTTGGTACTTTCAAAACCAGAGAGCGGCGCTTGATTTCTTCAGCATGCTGCAGAGTGGAAGTCACATGTAAAAATAAGAAAATCATATTAAGACCAATTTTGAAGGTTGCTTGAAGGACAATTACAAAAAAATTATCTGAATAATCACCTTAATTAGTTTACCACTGAGTTTAAGTTTAGTACCATCAACATTAACTAAATCTTGATCATCAGCACTGAATTGCCTTTCGTACTCTTCCTCCTGTTCCTCTGTCAGTGCAACATTCAGTGGCCCAACACCACCAGGATTAGATGAGGAATAGAGCGGACATGCTTTGTTGGTACGCATGTGCCCCACCTTGCGGTGAAAACGAAAAAAGGAAAATTGCACAAGAAAATAGATAACATTGTAAATAACTATAATTAAAAAACACCAGTAATTTAAGGCACACCTGTCCGCAAGCACCACATTTCAATTTGAGGTCTGGTTTTAGCTTTGGCTGCTTTTTCCTTTTGGGTGATATGTGATCACTTGGCCTTTTATGACGATCTCTGTCTCTATCCCGGTCTCGATCCCAATTTCTGGGTCTATCTCTGATTCGGTCCATGTCTGGGTGGTAATCTCTGTCTCGCTCTCGACTTCGGTCCCTTTCCTTCTCGCGCTCACGTTCCCGCTCCCGCTCCCGTTCTCGTTCCCGTTCACGTTCTGATTCTCTGCTCCGGTCCCGCTCGATGTCAACACCCATACGGCGAGGTGATGGGGGAGACAGCGTTTGCACCTTACTACTGTTTAGACCTAATGAGCCAAGAGATGACTCGCCTCCACCAGCTGAAAAAGATACAAGTTTGCTTTCAGTAAGATTGGTGTGTATTCTCTTTCTGCTACCAGTAGCAGGAGCTGATGAGAAAAAAATTAAGAGTTGTTGCTTTTATGTTATTAAAAGTTTACCTTGTAATCTCTCTCTTTCTTGATTACGTTTGATTCTTCTAAGCTGTTCTTGAATCCTTCGCTTCTCTCTCTTCATCTCTTCTTTCTGTGCATCATCCAATGTAGCAAATTGTTTGATAAAGGCGTCATCTTTGGTTGTCCTGATCTTGATGTAGGCATCAATGACAGGGCTTTTTCGCACACTTTCCACTCTTGTATATTCCTTTCCATCAGCATCGCGGAATGTGCGATATATTTTAAGAACACGGCCTTGAAAAATTTCAAAACAATAAGGTCTTGTAAACAATTCTGATATTTATTTCATGCTATATAAAATTTAAGAACTCACCAGCTTGTGATCCAAAGTTTGACATTGAATGGCTGTCCTCATCCTCTTTCTTCTTATCTTTTCCTTTACGAGGATCTTGGTTGTCTGATTCTAAGATCATTTTACGAAGTTCCTGGCGTTCCTGTTCTTCGCGCTCCAGCGATAACTATTTTTAAGAATAAAATTTAAGTTAAATGTGTTCAGAGTACTACGCAATACCTAAAACCTGAGCTAAAACTTGCCTGCGTCGATGTTTTCTTGTTTGAAAGTAAATTTTCCAAATTTTTACCCATCTCTTCAACATCAGAACTGTCTTCATCTGAACTCTCATTTTCATCAGTTGAGAGTACTTCACTGGATGCAAGAACTCTGTTTTGAAGTTCGAAGATTCTTTGACATTCCTCTTTGTACCTAATTAAAAACAAAAATGACTGAGAATTTGTTTTTAAAGAAAGGCATCACCAAAACATGATCAAATTACCTCTCCTGATGCTCTGCAATTGAAAATCTATTTCCTCTAGAAAATTTGTCCATTCCCTCTTCTCCAGCCTTGGCTTTCTCGGTAGACAATGTCCTCACAACATCAATAACCTCCCATCTTGACAACTTCTTTATCTAAAGCACATAAACAAACAAAAAGTTATTAAACACTAATAGGAAAGGCTTTTTGATATCAATGATGGAGCTTAAATACAAACCTCTTCCTCAGGAACACCAAATTTCCTAAGAATTGCCTTGGCACTATTCAATGACAAACGTCGCAAATCTGCATCAGTACCCGTAACTGTTCTTTTTGGTTGTGACTCTTGTTCTTCTTTGCTTTGCTGCAGAGGGAGTAAAAGCATTTGTAGAACTGACAAACTTGCTGCATTAAGGTTTATTGACAAGACCAAAACAGTAATCCAAGAATCAGTCCAAAATCAGATGTTGTAAACTTACTGTTGGTTTATTGGGCACCCGAACATATGAGAAGCCTTCACCACAACCAGTTGGGTCAGCCGGACCAGTTAACTGTAGTAGGCACTTATTCTTCATAGCTTGTATGTAAGCACGGGTCGTATTCCAAGGTGCAACTTTTATCTCATCATCCATCTTCAACTGCATTTCTTCATCATCATCATCTTGGGGGACAAATAGAGACTTTTCTCCATACCCAGCATCCTAAAAATATATTCAATATTTTTGTGAACAGAAAACAAGATGAGAAATAAAAAATTGTCAGCATAAGAAGCTAAAGGTAACCTTGAGGCGCTGCTCAGCAGCAATCATACTGAAGTAAGCACAACACTGTTCAGGAGATACCATTGCTCTAATTTCTTCTTCAGTTGGCAATCGAAAATCTGGTTTTATTACCCACCAATTGGAATCCATGCCTGGAATACATGAGCAAAGTGGTCAGCATTTGCACAGTTGTTGGTGCTAAATGTATTTGAGAGAAAGGATAAAGAAAAGCTGATTACCTGTTCTCTTGAAATCCGCGCACAATTTTAAACGTTTCCTAATGCTGCTCTCTGAGTGAGAAGGAAAAGCCTTTTTAATATCGTCCATTCTAATTCGTCGGGGAGAGTCCCTGCTCTTCCAAAACAATCTGTAAATAAAAACCTGAAAATGAAGATGGATATTAGTAAATATTTTGAATAAAATAAAATTATCTTCTGTAAACACCAATCATTCTACCTGAAGGAAATCCCTGATGAAATTATTGGCTCTTTTTGAGTTTGGGCCAGGGACTTCATACAGGGGACATTCTTGACCAACTGTAAATAATGCTTCTGTTTCGCGAATGTAGTAACATTGACGCGTTCTAATGACTAGAAAATCAGATTCAGGTATTTTGTGTTCATAAATTGGCGCCCGATACATGTTGTTTTCTACAACTTGAATAGCTTGTCCATGAGATAGTACACCAAGGAAGGGAGAAGTATGAGCATAAGCTACCTCTCCATATCTAAATGAGGGAGGTCCTTGATCTTTTCCTGGTTTTCTCTTGTAATAGTTCTTAATCTTGGTACACATTCCAACCTATACGGAAAAACAATACGTTTTAAAGAGAAAATCTATGGCAACACGGTACGTCATTAGAAGATTAAAGAACTCTAGTAAGTAATGGATGAAAATTTCTCTCTATAATACCTGATTTATAAGAGGCGGATGCTCTTCACAGAACTCAACAAGAACAATTTCTCCATCCTTACCGGACAGATCCTCAGGTGTACGCATGAAAAATACGTCACCTCCTCCTGATGCTATTCTTTCTTGCTCTCTTTGCTGCAAAAATTAAAATTTTCAAATTGAAATTATTGTGAATGAAGTCTGTAAAATCTTTGACTTCATAAAAATTTATTTTCCTACCTTTGCTTTTTTCTTGATGATCTTAGCCAAGGGGTGAACTGGATGACGAATAGGTTGCGACAGTGGTCCACGTGAAAAACGTTTCATGGGTGGCCGATGAAAATTTCTCAGCTTAACTTCTCCCATAAAAGTTTGAACAAAAGGTACTCGGAGTTCAATAACAGGTATAGAATGCTGGATTAATTTTCCACCCACAGGTTTCAAACGAACAATGGACTCAGAAGATTTTGCCATGTAATAGCTAAGAGAAAATGATTGACAGGATTATTATCATAAAATAGAAACCTAGCAAATTGGCATTGAAGCCTGGGCAGAGGAAAAACATTTTTGGGGGGAAGAGAACATGTCCTCAAATAGTTAATGTACAATGTATGTGGTATAAAATATTACCTGTCATTTGACACATTGAATGGATCTCTGTCTGGTGACTTTGGTGGCGGGGCAGGTGTATCTTCCTCCATCACGTTAATTATTCCAGCCTTTCCTAACAAGATCTTTGAATTTTTCACATGTGGGTGAGGAATTTTAACTTTTACAGGTGTTGCTGAGTTTGTTCTTTGTTGAGCTGGATCTACATCTTCTGGTATGCCCAAAATTATGTTCTCATCATTAGGATCAAGAGTAACAATTTTAGGTTTTGGAATTTTTGTCATATTCTCAGCATCCCAAATAATCTAAATACATGCAAAGTGGAAATAGTTAAAAAGATGCAAGGGTGAAAATGAAAAATACTAAATATTACTAATGCCTCTACCTCATCCTCCCAAGTGCCATACACCAACTCATCGTTTTCAACAGGAAAAATTGAATACCAAGTATCATCTTGAGGATCATCTTGTCTTTGAGGAGTAACAGGTCCTTGGGCTCCCAGTTTGCTGCTTGAGCTGGACAATCACAAAAACATATACATGAAAATGGGTATACTTTCCATTTAAATGAGAATTATCAAGAGCTAAGTTTCTAGATAATATCCAATTCATTGATAGGCAATTATAAGAAATTCCTCAGTACCCTGGCTTCCCAGATTTCACTCCTAATTGTGGAGTGGCAAGACGTCCTCCTACTCCCATGATTTGTGGTACTCCTTTCCCTGGCTGACTAAATGCTTGTGCCGCAGTGCGGTTCCCACCACTCGGTAACCAGCCGGAAAAGGCGAATGATTTTGAATTAAGCTTTTGGTTCACCTAAAATCAAATAAAAAGTATTTTAAATGAAAAATTGATATTTGTAGATGAATTAATAGAATTAATTTTACAAACACATACTATTTTTAATATGAAACAAACCTTGTGTTTTATATCGTCTCCATTCCAGACAACATCATCCTCCCAATGTAACTGAGAAACCATGAGAAATGAATCATCTGGGAATGCATCTTGCTTCTTTTCTTCTTTGTCATTCTTTTAAAAAAGTTGATTGTAAAGACCAAACACAAATTAGATTATTATTACAGATTAAATGTACTGCACATCGTAAATGGATTATTCTTTCCAATGAAAACAAACCTTTTCGGATAGACGAAAGCCATAATTGAAGCCCTCACCAGTTTCTGGTACATCCAGCATATCATACCAAAAATTAGCCGGACCGAATCGCCAATCTGCAACTCTAGGGCCCATGTCATTGCTATCACCTTGTTCCTGCTTTCCCTCTAGCGATTCATCTTTGACTGGTTTTAACAACTTTTCCTACAAAGAAAACAATGCAAAGTTCGCAATATAAGCTACCAATAGAAATATTCAAGAATATATTAAGGTAATTGTATTTGCAGTACCTCATCATCAGACATGCATTGGCTTGATTCTGGAGGAGGGCCATAATTGAATTCCCAACCAGGTTTACCACTGGGCCGGTCTGTATCCGATCCAGAATCAGAATGATCTATGTGTTCGCGTCTATGTTTCTTCTTACGGCGGCGCTTACGTACACTTCTCCATATTTGGGGTAAGCTGCTTGGTTTTCCCGGACCAAATAGCCGAGAAAAGCGTAAAACCTAAAGAATAGTGAGGTACAATAACTATTACAATGTAAATAACTATAATGCCTCTCTCATAGTTACCTTATCAACTCGAAAGTCAGGAAATATCTCAGTGACATCTATGCCTGCATACTTAGACGGAAGCATTGAAGCTAGAGGTGTTTCCCGCTTTCTTGCTTTGGCTTCCTCACTTTCTTCTTCTCCATCTGACTTTTTATCATCTGGTACTGGCGGCGGAGGCATGAGATCATTGTCAGCAAGCTTTAATTCCGTGCCCTCATCATCTGCATCATAATCTAATGTAACTTTTTCTTCCACCTTACACGCCACATCAGTAGTTTGAGGTGATTCTTTTACACAAGGTACAGTATTTTCTTGGATAGGGCTTGATATATCATTACCACTGCTTACAGATTCACATTCTACTTTCACAGGGACTAGAGGTGCTAAAGTTATTGCATTATTTGCCTCTTCAGTGACTAAAGGGGGTGAAGGTAAAGATAAAGATGATTCCACTTTATCAGAATCTATTCCGCCATCATTGGAAGGAACAGGTATTGAACTGGGTAAGGTGGTAGGTACTTCTTCAATTATCTGGTTTTGGTTCTCTTGAATTGCTGAACTAGCAGCCATTTCAGATTTGGGAGACAAGCTTTTAGCAGGCTCATGTTGAGTGTCTGTTGATTCCAGCTGCGTACTTAATTGTGGTGCAGGTGAATCAATGACAGTGCTCAAACCCTCAAAGGATGATTTAACATCTTCTTTCTTTTTTTCATCACATGATAGGACCTGACTTTCTAGGTTTCTTGATTCTTCAGGATTTTGAGTTTGGTCTGATTTTAATTCCTCAATATTTTGATTGTAGGAGGTTACCAGGCTTGGTGTGTTTGAGCACATTTGAGACACAATTTCAGGTGTGTCACCATTTAATGTGAAGTTTTCGTCATCAGCCACTTCATTCATGTCAGAGTAATCCTGGGCACTAGGTGATTTGATATTGTAGTCAGCTAGAATAAGAGATGCAAAGGACATACATTACATTTTAAACAATAACAACTACCTCAATAGGATTAAACAATTAATTTTGTATGCAAAATATGGTGACTTACTGCTGTCTTGAGCGGATGATCTGCGTCTTGAATGAAGCCTTTCAGGTGATTTATGGTTACTTTCATCTGAGTCTGCATCACTTTTATTTTCCCTGCTATTGATACAGCCTTCAGTGTTATTAGGCGTACTTGATTCATCTTCCAACAGCCCAGAGAGCTGTGACTGAAGACAAAGCTGACTAAGAGAGGCAAGATGCTGTTTTTCTTCACTACTAAAAATGCCATCTTCTAGCTCTCCAGATTCGTCAATATTTCCAAACAAGGCTCCGACAAGGAGAGAGCTGTGTCCACTTAATTCTCCCTCCCTATCATCATCACTATCAGCCATATTTGCCTAAGAACAAATGTGATTCGTGTGTAAAGATAAGTCAGATTATGAGGTAAAATGTATATTATAAATTGGAAAGGAGCTAGCAAGATTGGGGTGTACAAGGGATGAGCACTTCAACATATCTAGCCCTTTAGTTTGCATGGATGACAATATTGAAGAAATGTTGACCGATAACAGACATGTAGCGAGCTTCAATATAGCGATGGACAGAAATCTTACAAGTTAATTGTGTACTATCCTCTATGCAAACCCATAACCTATACTGAGGGGCAGATTATTTACCTTAGTTAAAAACAAAGAAAGCAAGACCAAAATCAAGAAAAAATTCTAGTGAGAATTTTGTTCACCAAAATCGATTAAGCAATATATTAACATTTAATCAATATACAGGAAAGATAAATAAAACAATAAAGGTGGTGTTCAATAAACAAAACACAGAAGCACGAACAAAAATACACTCACTTACAGAGCATATGCTACCAGATGATTAAAAAATTGAAAAGCATATTAATAGGAATCTACTGTCCTAAATACAAATTAAAGTAGACCCTAAAAATATTGAAGTGTCAGTCAAAACACTGTGAGCCGCACACTAGCCGAGCGACAGCAGCCACCGCAGCCATGTTGACATTTATCAGGCTGTCTGTATCTATTGCCAACGCAAAAAACCACTGTCAAACGCTAGCCATGCTTTTTGTATCTATTATGTCGAGAATATAAAGGGGAGTAAATAAAAAATATCAATTTATTAAATTTCGAAATCCGTTAAGAAATGTCATGTTCCGCTCTAGGGTAATGTGAAAATTACTGCACTCTTCGCCCTTTTTGTTTGGCTGTTGTTGGTATCGCTATCGCTGGTCCAAACCAAACATGTTTGAACTTGTTGTTGTTGGCGGCTCCTGGGTGTTGTGTCGTGTGAGCTTCTTGGGTTGTTCCTGAGCAAGTTCGAAGTATTTAGGACATCTTATGTCGTGGCACCGCAGCCTGAACGTTCGGGACAACCTCCACCAGCATGTCACAGCTGTACAAACTGTTCTGTGAGGGACTGCACTCTCGCTCTGCCGAGAAGGACTCGGGGCTATCAAGCACTCTCATCATCACCAGCACTCCCTTGGCTGATGAGAATCAAGAAGATGATGCTGACGACGCCGGTTTCGTCTGTGAAATGCCTCAAATTCCTCAAATGCTCAAGGCACCCTCCAGTTCTGGTTCTGAAGTGGGAAACGAAATACCCCCGGAAAAAGAAAGTCCAAACTTATCAGTCCAAGGTCAGGTTGGGAGTGCCATTACCGAGAGCAATGAAGCCACTGATAGCAACAATGCTTTAAATCCGCCTTCACCCAGGAGAAAAACGCTGCAATTTTCTCAGAAAAAAGTCAATGATGATGTTGATGAACGGTTATCACATAATTCTTCAGAACATCTACAACAAAAAAATGTGAATGTTTCTCCTGTTGATTTTGTTGATCGTATAATTGCTGCCAGAAATCGAGAAAATGGTGTTGGAAGGAGGAATAGAAGCGTAAGCTCCTCCTCTGATTCAACAGAGTCTGAGGTGCCTACGCAGAGACATGGATCTAGAAAACGTATATCAATATCAGATTCCAGTGAGACTGACTTTGAAGGTGCAAATGAACTCAATCAAAAGCTGTCATCCAATTTATTGCTTTCTCCTAAGTCTGGTAATAATGCAAAGAAGAGATTGAGAGAAAACCGGGAAGGTACTACATCCACTGACAGTGGGTCAAATATTAATCTTGTAATTGATAACACTATCTCGTCTCCTGCTGATACATCGAGTGAAACACAGACATCAGTGGAAATCGAACCTGGTTCTCCATCCGCAGCAAGATGTCGTGTGTTTCACAAGACAGGTGCCAATATCAACTGCAGTGCAGAAAGTATGTAAACAATTTTAAGTCCCATTAGATGTCTGTCGCTGCTCAAAGTACTGACATCCTTTGATTCTTCATATGCTCACGTTATAGTTTATTTTCATCAAGCACAAAATGTCAATGTGGGTGAGGTCATGTTAGAATTGCCAAATGCTTGAAAGTAGTCTCTACTGCCTCTGGCGGGAAACATTTTTGCCGTGTGTTTGCCCATGTTAACATTTTCTTCTTGATGTACTGTAACATGTATGAAAATGTATATTTATCCAACCTTCTTTCATAATCAGGAAATTCAGAAAAAGTTGTCAGTGCTGGACTCATTCAAAATCTTCCTTCTCAGAACATGATTCCTCAGTACAACTATAAGCAATCTACCAAAGAAAATATAAATTTATCAGATTGTTTGCAAGGTAACATATTCTAGTGGTCTGGTGGAAATCTGTTATTGCTCTCTCTCTCTCTCTCTTTATGATGACTGATAACTAATTTTCTTTTTCAGGTGTCGTAGCATATGTTGAAGTAAGGTCTGGTCATGATAATCGATCTATGGGTGTTCGGACTCAACTTCGAGCTCTTGGGGCTACTGTTGTCGAGAAAATGAGCAAAGAGGTTTCTTTCTTTAGATCTTAGTTTCCCTTTTAGGTAGATTATGTTTATTTAAGTGATGAGTATTAGTGTTAACTCATGTTTTGAATTTTAGGTCACTCATGTAATTTTCAATGAAGGTTCTCCCACCACATTAAGACTGGCAAAAGAGCAAGGATGCCATCTTGTATCAGTGTTGTGGATTGATGAATGTAAAAAGCTGAGGGCCCTAGCTCCTGAAGATGAGCACCCTCCACTCAACATGCAACGTTATGAACAACCTGGAAACCTCAAAAAATATAGGGTATACATTTATGTATATATCTTGCTTTGAAAGACTCTTCTTGTGCAAATATTAGAGATCTGAAGTGGTACCAGAAATAACAGGTCCGGTCCGTGGGCACTGGGCGCGTGTGGCGGGAGGAATGAAGAGGAAACAGTTCGCTTGTTTGCGCTTGTTTGTCTCTGTCGCACTCTTGCGGTCAGCCGGCGCTCGCTGGCAGCTGCTGAGGGGAATCACTTCAAAAAGCCATTGTACTCCCCCAAAAAAATCATTTTAAAAAATTGAAGAACATTTTCAAAAATCAAAATAAAATTAAGAATAAAGTTACAAAAAAAAAAAAAAAATATTCAAAAATCGAAAACAAATGAACAAAAAAATGGGGGGAAAACTGAAAAACTCCAGAAATGAGGTCAAGATGTCAAGATTTATCAAAAAGTGACAGAAAATTTCATTATTCTCTTGAAAAATTATTTAGGACATGAAATCAAAACATAAAATCAAAAACATCAAATGTTAAAAAAAAAAAAAATCAAAAAATTATCATTGCACACATTTTGTATGAGTGATCCCCCCCTCGGCAGCTGTGTCAGAGTAGCCTGCCCATTTCTTGCTCTCAACGTGAATGATATGGTGCGAGAGAGGTAGTGCTCCTCGCCAGACGCAGCTTTAGACTGCGCTCGGACGCACAGATGAGACGAGATGGCTGTTCGTCTGTGACGGCTGCGTCTGTTCGCGCAAGTACATCGCAAATGCGTATAGACTCCCGCCAGATGTATCCGGGTGATCAGACGGGACCGGACCGTGGTTCCAGCCGGTACCACCCCTAATCTTTGGCTCACATTTTTCAGTTATATTTCTTGAAATTTTATCCCTATCCTCCTTGATTTCAGAAAATGAAGTCATTGCAACCAGACTTTGAAGATGGAAAAGGTGAGGAAAGATTGAACAGGTATATCAAAAAGTATCGTTCTAAAGTCCGGCGAGCACTGCAATCTCGGTCTCAAGTACGAAATCATTTTTATAATATTTTTTCTGTGTTTACTGTAGAGATCAATAAAATTATACTTTTTTGTTTTTCTTTCCAGAATGATAAGGAAACATCCTCTGAGGATAGTGAGTGTGATGTGCACCAACCAAGTGATGTTACTAATAAACAGTAAGTTAAATAAGTTTTTAAGTTATCGTGAGATTTGTCTGATGAAGAGGTGTATCATAATGCAGAACTTTTGTTTGGATCAGGCAAAACTCTGTGTTACCCAATGGCATTAAATTGAAGGAATTGAGTGTTGTCCTGAATAAGATTAACACTGTAGGTGCATCAGGTATATCGGTGTCTGCAGAAAGAAGACACAAACGAAGACTTATGCCTTTGCAGACACAAGTTCATCTCTCTCAACCTCTTGAAAACTTTGAACCTGATGGTGAGATTCTAAAATTTTTATCTCTAATCTTATTTATTTGATTTAATAGTGTGTTAACAAACTGTCCGAATCTCGTATCCCTCACAGAGCATTTTCGCCCTGAAAATCCATACACCTGCCCGTCATTGAGAAAACAGAATACTTTACCGTCTTCTAAAAGGATGATGAAACGTTCAACAACTTCCAGGAGGTCATCCTGCTTTGTACGCACCACTCAAGGTTCTATGCGTTCACAGTATACACAGAAAAAGACAAAACCTCAAATGCGAACAATGGTGTGCACATTCATGCATCGCAGGTGAGTTCTTGCTGGATTATTACTCAACTGAACACAAACTAAGAAGGGAAACAAACCTTTATCACTATTTGGACAAATAGCAAACATTTTTGATTTGTGTACTTTTTCTCTCTTAGAGAAATAGATGTTGTTGCTGCTGTCATTAAACAGCTTGGTGGTTGGATTCTAGAACCCACTGTATCCCCGAAGACTACTCATGTTGTCTGTGGTGACAGTAAAAGAACAATCAACTTGTTGAGAGGAATCGCACATGGGTGCTGGATCCTGCATCAGGAATGGGCAAGTGTTTGATATTATATGCTTATGAGCAAAACCGTATCTCCTTAATGCGTAATTGTTATTATCATTTTAGGTAATGAGGTCTTTAGAGGCAGGCCATTGGCTTGGTGAGGAGCCTTTTGAGCTCAATGCATTTCCTGCCATCCAGGTAAATCACAGAGCTATCTCAATTACATTTAAAATGTTTCTTTTGAAGTTTACTTAACAATTTCTTTTCTACGTGTCAGCAATGTAGGGTTGCACGGGAGACCTTTGGTGTGAGTCCTGACATTTTTAGCTCTGCAGGGGCCATATTTGTTTCTAAAGACACCACCCCACCCCGTTCGGATTTGGTAGATTTGTTGACACTATGTGGTGGCAATGTTGTCAACTCTGCTCGTCAAGCTAGATTAATTATTGGACCATACCAAAGGCGTTCATCGTTTTCCAATGTTGCATTTGTCAAGGAACTGTGGGTACTTGACTCAATCCAAGAAAATATGTTACAACCCTTAAGGCGCTACTATCACTAACTGTCTGTGTTAACTTAGCTCTAAAAATTCATAGTGCTGTGATATTACGTTAAGTGCTTATCGCCCATGTAGTACTATACATCTGATGTATTTTATAATTTAGATTTAATTGATATGATTTTGTGTCAAATTGTTTGGCATGTAGAGGTGCTTTAAAGTTTTAGAGGCTCTAAAATTAATCAACACAATAGTCAGATCAAATTTAATTTGTAAAATAATTTATTTAAATATTTGTACTGAACCATTTGTACAGAAAATATTTTCTTTTTCAAATCTTCATTCTTTTAGAAGTACAGGTCGATTTATTTTGGTATGGCTTGTAGTGTTGTAATACAATTATAAAGAATATAGCATTTATTTTTTAAATATGTTAATGAGAGGAAAGTATGGATGAAGCAACATTTTTTTCTGTGAGTGTAGGTATACCTACTACACTCTATGATATTCACATATGTTTGCTTCTAGGCAATTAAACAATAATAGGTTACTTGGTTGATGGAGGCAATGTGCAATTTGTTTGAATTGCTTCACCAAAAGGGTTTGCTTGCCTTTAGGCTCTTTACAAATTATACAATTTTGAAGCTCATTAGATTTCACTGGTAATCGTGGTATCAATTTTTTCGAGGCTTCAACCGTGTTGATACATTTCTTTGCAGGATTACACGCTCGATCCCCACTGGTCGAATATGTTTTTCTAGTTTCATTCCCTATAACCCCCTGTTCACAGACGTCTGATGTTTTCAGTGCTGAAGAGAGTGATGCAGATGTTTCCAGTTTCCTTTTATCTTCTGGGCAGTGCTCTCCTCCATTTTCTGATGTGAAATGCTGAGGTGGAGCGCATGGCTTACCATTCCATTCATTTATTTGCAATAATTTCTCTTGTGTCGTACAGGTGAAGGTCGAGTTACCCATTTCCTGAAAACATTTAAAATTTGTAGTACTCATAGAGTAAAAAGAGATCATTAGATTCAAAATAAAAGTATCTTTTTAAAATAAGTTATGATGTATGCATTTTGACATTACTGTTGGCCATTCATGTGCAGTCAAGTCTGAGAGTTCATCCGTGATACTTAAAAGTGTTGGAGACTGCATGGAAAATTCTCTTACCTATTAATTTTATTTATTTTTGAAAAGAATTAATTTTAGCATTACTTTAAGATTGGAGAAGTTTACTATTTTCTTTCTTACCTTGTGGGTGTGGGGGGGCAGAGCTATATCCAGTAAAAATCTGCACCTATCTTCAAATTCTGGCACCTGATACAGCTTTTGAAGCTTTGTATGGCCATCCACAGAAGTTAATGCCTCCCATGGTTGGGTTTGGTCTGAGCAATGATCATGTTCAAAAATGTTACTTCAGTCTTTAAAGGCTTTGTCACCAGTGAGACTCTAAACACATTACTGAAAGTTGATCTTCCCCTCCCCAGAGTATGAGTGTGGTGAAATATTAGTTGATTTTCTTTTAGTAAACCCCCAGAGAAAAAGGAAAAACTACAAGAATGCCAAATCAGCAAGAGTAGAATCCACAAGAACCTACTTCAAAAGATATTGTTGCTCCAGTCGCCTAGGTGAAAAAGTCTAATGAAAACCATGCGGATAAAAAAAGACCAGCATTACCTGCAAGCAACAGTAAGACATCCAAAGCACACCAACGCAATATTATAGTCATAGTCTCATTTTGTCGATGTGGGAAGTCCAATAACATTTTAATATATTGACAGTTTTCTCTTATGAGGTGCTTTTCAGTAGGCTGTAGTTCTGCAACTAATAAGACAACAAATGGTAAGAAATCAAAACAAAGTTGCTGGAAATCAAAAAATTAATTATTTACCTATGTTTTTAGCAAACACTATAAAATAATCCACTCCATACATACTGCATAAAGCGTTAAATACTAATTTGGCTATGTCAATTTTGCAGTGTAGATGCTTGAAAATCTTCTTCTTCATTAAAATTTTGAGCCCTTTTCTAAAGATCTTTCAGAAAAATACAAAATGAGTCACATTGCAGAGCTATGCTAGGTAAAATTGACAGGGCACTAAAAATATTTGTAATCAAAGAAAACCACTCACTTCTGTATTAGTAGGAAAATGTTCCAAAGTAACCAAGATTAAATTTAATACTGAATTTGGTGGGAGGAAGTCTTCATTCTGCTGACTTAGTCGTACAAGACATTGAAGTCCTAGTTCCTGTAATGCAGAATATTCTGCATACACTTGCATGAGTTTAGAGATACACTCCTGCCATGAAGAAAAAGAGAAAAAAAAAATGAATGAAAGCAGATACAACTCCATTAATAACATTGAAAGGACTAAAAGACAAAATCCTCACAATCAATTCATTTGTGTCAGTATACTTTTTGGGGTCTATTAATTGAAAAAAGACATCTTCAATATTTATCAAAGCCTCCTGTACAGAGTTTGATGTGCTTCTGACTTTTTCTAAAAGACTTCCCTGAAAGCAAAAAAGTTGCAGAGCAGGAAAAAAAATGTCCTAGAGTGATTAGCTCAAAAAATACATTGGTCATAGTTAGAACTCACAGTTCGCAAATTCATGGCTAAGCAAGATAAGGCTAGTGACAAACCCAGAGATGTTCCAAAATCCAATAAAAATAAAAAGGATGGTCCATTAAAAAAAGAAAAATTAAATATGACTTCACATTTAAACCTTTTGACGAATTACCAATTAATTAAATAAATGTGGGGACTAGTATGAAATCATATTTAAAAACAAAATACAGCCCATCCTTTTTACTTTTATTTTAAGGGTTTGTGAACTTCACTTGGTACGTCAGTAGCCCTATCTCGTCTAACCATGAGTTTGCTAACAGTGAGCTATTAACTATGACTTTAATGTACGAGCACTGTAAATACTGTAGTTTTATATCCTACCTCGGTTGGTCGACGAGTGTAAAGACTCTCTTCAAGTGAGCTAGAGCATTCTAAAAAAGAGCTTCATATGAAAATATTATTAAAAATTAATTGAATTTTTTGAAGGCAATGTGAAGAGGAAGCTATATTATAATAAATGATTGAATTTTACCTCTTGCTTTCCTCTACGCAGCAGGTTCCAAATGCAGCTGGTGGTGGTGGGACAATGTCACGAATAGTTTCAAAAATATCATCACTTACTGTCCGCAGAAACAATGTTAGTAATTTGAGGTTGTTTTCACAGGGAATCGAGGCCTTTGAAGTCTGATCAGAGTGCTGCAACTCTTCTGGCATTCTTTCTGAAAGGGGCCTATGCCTGTGGAGAGGAAATGAGCAAGATGAATAAGAAATCACTATTTTCAGAGAAGAGAGAGTAAGTAATAGAATCGGATTAGATAAGATTACTATGGTCAACAGCGATTACACACAGAACAAAGAAAATTCGCTGTTTTCACGGGAATGAAAGAAATCCTGCATATTGTGGACTACGGATCGGTAACGATTCTTTCTTCTGAATGAATACGAGTACTGTTTACCTCCTAAATGGGAATGCCAACAACGACCATGTAGCGAAGCCTTATCTTCTTATGATTACTATTTCTTGGATACAGATGATCATTTTCACGAAAAAGGCGGCTGCTGCCTAAATTTTTAATTACGCAAACAGAAGAATATATGGTCGAAATGCTACGTCAGGCATGTGTCAAAAACTGTTGACTCAGAAAGTTTTCAGGTTGGTGGAGGTGAAGGTCGAAGCAGACGAAATTCTCGGAGGGCTCGTCAGCTGTTTCTTGAGTCAGTTGTTTCTCTAATCGTCTGAAATTAGAAGACTTCAATTTACGCATTATCAAGAAAATATGGCTGGGAATGTCGTAAGACCCGGTTCGCTCGCTGATAAACTTCAACGATTTAAGCGTATTGTTGACCAAAGCGGTGGCTGGAAAGGATTGTTCCTGCGTGTGGCAAGGTGAATGTTTTATCGGATCTAACCTCTATGTTCCTTTCAAAAACATGAATGCTGCTGTAAACTGTGTCTGTCAACAACAATATGTCCTTAAGAAGGACAAAATTGTAATTTTTGTCTCTTCCCGCGGTATTATAATATATTCTCACTGGTTTTAGGATTGACGAGGTCAAGGAAGGCAGACTTGTTGGTGTTGATAAGTTTGGAAACAAGTACTATGAGAATCCAATGTACTTCCTAGGTGAGGAAGTTTTGAAGTGCTACAATGATTTAACAGTCTATTGGAGCATATAGATAAAGCATTTCATAACTCAACTAAACGCCCTTATAGCCATCACAGCTCTTATCCTGCAGAAAATATTTCTGTCCCAATTAGTTTATATGTGTTATTTGTCTTGCTCTTAATCAGCCTATTTATTGCCATTTATTGTCATTGTCGGCTTTATTCCAGGTCGGAATCGGTGGGTAGAGTTTTCTGATCGGTATGGATATGATTATGACGGAAGTCAAATTCCTGCTGAATGGTATGGATGGATGCATTACAAGACGGACAGGATTCCATCTGAGGTATGTGCCATATAGTCTTACTTTGTTATATTTCTTAATATTAGATGTTCTAATTTCTTGAATGAACTTCCTCAGGACCCAACTCGCCCAAAATACAAATGGATCAAAGATCATGAGGAAAACCACACTGGAACTGAGAGAGCTTATGTACCCTATAGCACTACCCGATCTAAAATTGAGGCTTGGAAACCGCCAAAGGCGTAGGGAGATTGTTATTGTCCCAGGCAGATCACTCTGTTTGTGTGTAAATACTAACTTTCCTTTGTAATTAGAAAAATAAATATTATTAAACATCAATACGCATAATAAATGTTGATGATTTATATTTCCATAACCATCATTATACTATCATTGCTTATTCTTTCTTTTTTTAAAGAATTTTTTTTAATCAAATTTTTATATTTGCTTTAAGATAGTACCTGTAAGACCAACAAAAGTCTTGGAACTAACATAGAATCATGGAGTCAGGCCTAGCCTGACTCCATGATAGAATTGCTTCACAATATCTGCAATATCATATACTTTCGTAAGAGGCCCTCAAACTCTCAAATCAATTTCGAAATTTCGCGGTTATACAACCAGCGCCATCTAACTCGAGGATGAAAAGCGAGGTTGATTTCGAGACCTCGAACTCGACTTCGTCGTTGGCGTCTGTTTGTTGTGGTGCGGCTGCCATTTTCGCACGGGATCGTAGCTTCCTCAAGTGACAAAATTGTGCACTCCAAGCCGAAATCTCGAAAAAATATGACGTGGGGCTTTGTAACCTGCGGCCCTAATGAAGCCCTCGTTGTTTCAGGTGATGTGATTAGTATTAATAACTTGAGATAAGTTGTGCATGTATGTGCGAATGTACGTGGGCTAGCGCCAGCGGCACGCTGCTGTCTACGCCTACTTCCGTCTCGTGCAACCCACATTCCATTCAATTAAACCAATAATTGGAAGTAGTCCATCGTAAGAGAAGCCATTTAAGGGGAATAAAAAGGACTATATTACTTTTTTATCTGTATTGCGAAGTCTCATTATTTAGTTAGTTGTTATTCGCCTAAAATCTTTTATATTCTAACCACTTTTGTAACAACACCACTAGCTAAAAATTTAAGTGGGAACCAAAAAATAAATTAACAAGTTATGGACGAGGAATACTTTGTTTGTATTATTAGATGAGTATGAATTGTGGTTTCATACCACATTATTAGATTTGTTATTTAAGTCAAAAAAAATTTTTTTCTCGTTTCTGTACTTTGTTTTAACTTTTTGAGAAGTGATAATTGTTTTGGCCAGTGTTATTTTACTAATGTTATCTGTTGTGTTACAGGTTGCTGTTATGGGAAACCTTTGTTGGTTCCTGGAGGTAGGGCCTTTGTTTGGCCATCAATACAATGTGTACAAAGGTGAGCCATATTAAAGTTTTTTGATGTGTGTTTTTCTTCTCTGCCCTCTGGTTCTCATCTGTTTTATCTTTTCTTTCAGAATTTCTCTGAATACCATGACTCTTCAGGTTGAGAGTCCAACAGTCTATACTAGCCAGGGTGTGCCTATTTCAGTCACTGGTATCGCTCAGGTACCTAAATCAAAAATTCAGAAAGTTATTTTTCCTGAAGAATCAGTATTGGTCTCATGAGTTCTCTGTAATTTTTATGTTTCAAGGTAAAAATCCAAGGCCAAAATGAAGAAATGCTGCTGGCAGCATGCGAACAGTTCCTTGACAAAACTGAAGCTGAAATTCAACACATTGCTCTTGTCACGCTGGAAGGGCATCAACGAGCTATTATGGGTAGCATGACTGTTGAGGTATTTTCATCAATCAATCAAACAAGTGTTGATTGCCCATTCAGTGAAGGTGTTTCACCATGCGTTCCTCCATGTTTCAGGAAATTTATAAAGACAGAAAGAAGTTCAGTAAGCAAGTTTTTGAGGTTGCATCCTCTGATCTTGTGAACATGGGCATCACAGTGGTTTCATACACTCTCAAGGATATCAGAGATGAAGAGGTATGTGAAATAATAAAAATAAATTACTTAGATTTTTTAAATAATCAGGCCAGTGGATTCCCGTGTTTTCTGGTGCTAACCTGTTTCATAATTCAAAAGTATTTTCTAATCTGTCAGTGAAAACGAATCTAAGACTTGAATCACTGACAGTCACTGCTTTTTTTATGACATAAGAATTATAAGTGATCATCCTTTACATAATTTTCACCATATTGAGATAATTTAGAATATTTTGCCATTAAAGTATCGTGGTTGGAATACTTCATGTCAAGGGGCTGATTCTCCTAATCAACATTCTTATGCATATAAAAACTAATTCAGGGGTGTTCGATTGACGCACAGAAACATTTTGAGCAGGGTGAATTCGACACTGTCACTGCTATGATTCTAAATATTTTCATCCAGATTTGAGATTGAGTTCCTCTTTTTATAACTTCCAAATTCAACAATTGTAACATCCAACCAACAATTTCTAATTATGCCCCATTTGTTGTTGTTGTGAAGTACATAGATTTGTCTCATAAATGTTTGTAGTTACGGCATGCTTCTTAATACTTATTTAATCTCTCAAACACTAGCTTCATCAATTTTGTGTGTTGATGTATGTAGATGTGGCCCATTAAATGCTGTTTCTGCCACCTTTTTTAATTTTTACGGATCATACATTTTATTTTTCTCTTGGTAACATAAAATTAGTTTGATCGACTGACCTTGAAGAATGTGGTTGTGACAGATGTCAATTGCCACCATGTTCCATCTAGAGCGATGTTTTTGTTATATTTAGGTAGTGTCAAAAATACTATTACTCAATAGCTAAATGAAAGATAATGATCCTATAACTATTGGTTCCTTTTTTCCTTCTTTTTTTGGCACTAGATCCCTTTCTTTAAATACAGGCTTTCTGTGGAAATTTTTTACCTTGTTATTTTGCCTTAATTGTTTTGTGGTACTTAATATATCTGTGTATCTGTTTGAATTTTTTGTTGATTGATATTATCTGTATTAAGTGTGTAAAACTTACTGTGGTTGAGTACTAATAGAGCTTCATGTTCTGCTACAAAGGGTGCTAAGGTATGTCCATTTTTACGGCCCTTGGCATGTGGTGTTCCGGTAGTCTTAGGAACGCTTCTAGACTTTTAAATATTTTGAACCAATTACCCCCCTCAAAAGCTATTTGGTTTTCAGACATGTTCCTGTAGCAGGTAAATTCAGTCTTCTTAGTTTGCCTGTCTCTACCATTAAAAGCTTTGCCCTCCTTGTTAAATTTGTGTGGGGCTCATGAAAACAAGTACATTAAATTGACATATTAAGTAATGTGGCATTTGTGGTCACACAATGGTTTTTTATCCAGTCCATCATAAATGACCCTTTATTCACTTGCTTACAAGTTTTATTTTGTGATATTTTTCAGTTATTACCGTCTTGAAGATATGCAAAAGCAAGGCCAGACTTCTCTCTGGATATTTTTATTTTATTTTACTTTCATTTTGTGCATTTGATCTCATTGTTGTGCTGTGGTGTGAGCTTTGCAAATGTAGAAACACTGTAGTGAGCTCTTATGTGCTTGGCCGTAAAACTTGGAATATTCACCCTGTGCTTATTGTTGTTGTTTTGTGTTAGAGTACACTTGAAGTTATTTTTGTCGGAGCCATTTTTCTTCAAATGTATACAAACAACGCCTAATTTAAAGTAATTTCATTTAACTGCGTTAGTTTTTTCTTCTTCTTTTTTTTTTCTTTTCTTCTTTTTCTTAATTTGCTTGTAGCTGCTTTAACAAGCAATGTCACTTTGCTTGAATTTCCTTTTTAAGGAGCCTTAAACTTCTGCTTATAGAGTTATCTTAATATTTACTGGAACATAAGGAAACTCAATACTGGCACTTGCTGCAGTGTAGAACACTGCAATACTGCTCTCTTTTTTTCACATTTTGAAGTATTTCATAAAAAAAGGAAGAATTTGTACTCTCCAAAATTAGGTTTGAAGTCTACACCTTGTGGATTGATTTTAATTTTCATTGCTCTGCTTCTTAGGGATACCTGAAAAGTTTGGGTATGGCTCGAACTGCTGAGGTCAAGAGAGATGCCCGCATTGGTGAAGCAGAGGCACGACGAGATGCTCAGATTAAAGAGGCAATTGCAGAGGAAGAGAGAATGGCTTCCAGGTAATATTATTGTCATGTATTATTTTGAAATGTGAGAATACTGCAATGCTTTGTTCTGTAGCTGATGGTATAGGATTTAAAAAAAAAAAAAAAAAAAAAAAAACTGATCACCTCTGTGTTTTTTAGATTCTTAAATGACACTGAAATTGCTAAAGCGCAAAGAGATTTTGAGCTTAAAAAGGCAGCATATGATGTGGAAGTTCAAACTAAAGTAAGATCTAAAAAATGATAATTTTTTTCTGTTTATTTTGTTTTGAAAATTCTGATTTTGAACTTATTTTTGTGTTACTGAAACATAGAAAGCAGAGGCTGAGATGGCTTATGAACTTCAAGCTGCAAAAACCAAACAAAGGATCAAAGAGGAACAAATGCAAATTCAAGTGGTTGAACGAACCCAGGAAATTCTGGTCCAGGATCAGGAAATACAGCGTCGCCAACGAGAACTGGATGCTACTGTGCGTCGCCCTGCTGAAGCCGAAAAATACAGGTATGAATAGAAAATTTTGAACTTTGTTTATGTTTTCTGAAAGAATACACTAGCCCTCTTCTCTTAGGCTTGAGAAGCTGGCAGAGGCCAACAAACAGCGAGTTATTCTTGAAGCAGAGGCTGAAGCTGAAGCTGTCAGAATGAGAGGAGAGGCAGATGCCTTTGCAATTGAAGCCAAAGCAAAAGCAGAGGCTGAGCAGATGGCTAAGAAAGCAGATGCATGGAAAGAGTATCGGGAAGCTGCCATGGTAGACATGCTCCTTGATGCATTACCCAAGGTATACTGTCCATCATCTCCACCTGCTTTACCCCTTTCATGTAACTTCCATTGCTTTCTATTAACAATCTTATCCCATGCAGGTCGCCGCTGAAGTGGCTGCTCCTCTATCGCAAGCTAAGAAGATTACAATGGTGTCTAGTGGCTCCAGTGATGTTGGGGCTGCCAAACTCACAGGGGAGGTTCTGTCCATTGTGGCTACTGTCCCTGAGCTGGTTCGCAAGATGACGGGCGTTGACATTGCCAAGGTAACAGCATCTGCTGCAATCCTACCCCCCCGTGTGCCCGCTCCCTCTCCCGCACCCTCGCCTAACCCCGCGCCCGCGCACAACCATCACACTCCCGCCCATACTTCCCATGCTACATCGCATTCTACGCACGGCACCCCGCCGCCTGTCAGCTTGCGCATGCTTTCTTCAATCAGCGGCAAGGAACGAGAAGCTGCGCCTCGGTCTCGGAACTAAGTGACTGACCAAAGAGAGTGGGATAAATGCTTGCCTAGGCCTAGGCGGAAGTTGGTGTTTACTAGTCTCATTGTTACCTGTGTTTTATATGTTTTGACGTCTCTGAAAATCATAAGGTGGAAGTAGCTTTGTTTTGTTTGGAGCTGTTCATCTCTTATGATTGGCAGAGAAGGTATATTATACTTTAATATAGTTTTAAACCAAAGGTATTTATCAGTGGCTGAGCCAAGCTCAACTAACAATGCTTGCCCCAAATCAAACTAAAATCCACCATCACATATATTGGAAAGATTGCTTTCTATTGGGTTGATAGATTGCAGTGGATTTCATATATGACATCCTTTGACTGTTGCAAGGTTTGGAGTTTGGGACCATTTCTTTATACACCAATCTTAAGAAAATTATGACGTCAATAAATCACAATTTACTAATTTACTATTACCAACTTGTAGTGTCTGTGGAATATTTTAGATACTGTTTGACTTTGTTGAACACTAATCTTGAGTTTTCACAATTTGCATTTAATGCTTCTTCATGCAAAACTACTAATAGCATGGGTGAAAAATTTTTCTGTCTGTTGTCAATCGCATAATATTTATGGAGCATGTGCTCTTCCATGTCCTCATTTTTTATTTTTTATTTTTCAAGTCACTTTTTTTCAGTTGTTAGGACATGTATCTTTGAGGTAAACATTCCAATCATTGTGTTCATGAAATCTTTTGTCATTTTTGTCCCCTTTTATGTGCTTATGCAGTGTGTCCATAAAGTGCGTGTTCATCTTTACGGGCAAGTGACGGCACCTATTCGCAAACCAGCACCTATAAAGCCATTCAAGGCTTAAGGATTGCAGTTTTCTTCAATGTTTAGACCACCTAACTTAACACTGTCACCAGCTTTAATTAGCATTATCATCAAAATTGTATGAGTGCCAATGTGTGTACTATATTACACTTCTTGGGAAGTTTCTATGTTTGGGACTAGAGGGTACCATCTACCTTAAAAGCTCCTGCTGCTTTAGAAATTAGAGCCTGCAGGAAGCTTTTGTTCATCCCAATTTGAGTGTTGATTAATTTCTGCATTGCCTGGAAACTGTTACTGCTGTATTTTGGTCCGAGATTTTTTTTTTTTTGTTGTTGTTTGTTTGTTTGTTCTCTTTTTCCATCATTTGTTTATTCATCCGTTGAATCATTTATTGCCTTATCAATTCATTCAAACGTTCATAATTATTCTATTTTTACTAGGAGTAATTTTTTTATTGCACTTATGTCAATTAACTTTCTAATCAAAGTCATGTGGTAAGCTGGATTCAACTTACCTTTGGAGGTGTTTGGAGTCTTTCCCTCTCCTTGATAACAAGCTACACATTTAACATCATTTCAAAAAAATCAAATAATGGTCATTACTTTATGTATTTTTCATATGGTCTACAAGTAATATTACAATCTAAGAAATGCTTTAGAAAAGAAAAAAAAAAAGACATAATCCTAAGGAGTATTTATATTGAATGTATTTTTCTTCCTGGTTGCACTACTGAAATGTTGGAGAAATGTGTGGCAAGTTAATCTGTCTGAATCATCTCAGATGGCTTGCAACTATGTTACTTTTAAAACACTATATTTGACAGAATTAAGAATTATTCTGAAAACTTAAATAACATTGTGCTTTAGTCATCAACAAAAAAGAAAAAGTTACCTCTTCATTTGGAACTGGTTTTATTTTTAAAATTGTATTTTTGTGTATTTATACA